>UELW01000889.1:1537477-1927477 GCA_900490495.1 Danionella dracula
CACACAATGTGTAGAAACTTTAGAGTAGAAAAAAGCTTCAAAAAATGTTCTTTCTGTGCGGAAGAGTTTTAAATAAAGTCTCTAAATGCAATTAAAACCAGATTTAAGCAGCAAAAGCACCAGAAAGGCTGAACATTTATTAACGTCTTACAAGAGAAACTCTATATCTCTGAGTTAAATATATAATAAAAGAGTAACTGAACCGAAGAACGACGGCTGAGCACAAAACTCATATTTACAGTAAAAACTTCAGGAAAACACAAGCAAATACTGCTTTTTAATTCAACGATCTTCATTGAGAATTCACTTCCTTACACAGATTTCACCTGAATTTAAACGTCCTCAATAAACAATCCCTTTAGTACCTTTCTAGAAAACATTTCTTTATATAATCTTTAAAAAAAAAGTTTAAATCTACATCTAATAATTTTACGCAGTTTATCGTTCCTTTTTAAAAAAATTTTGCCTTTCGACACTCGTCTGAGGATTGTTGATAGTTTGAGCAGAGATTAGAATTCCAACAATCACCTCCTAAAATCAAAGTTTGAGCTTTAGAAGATGTTTTAAAGAAGTTTGTGCTAAAGTCATCAGAAGATAAACTAAAATGTTCTTTCACAGAAAACCGTTGCACCTTCCTGAGGGAAATTACTTCTCGAAAACCTCTTCATGTTTTAATTTAATGATCGTCATTTGAAAGATAAATATCATTATTTTACAGATGTTACCTGTTTTTATTAGTAAAAATCGAAAAGAAAACGCTCCCTCAGTCAGTCACATAAACCTCTTAAATTACAGTGTTTTACAGTATTTAAAACCAGCACTTTTAAGAGGTTTAGTGCTTGTTTTCCTGTTTTTTTTACGACGATATCTATCTGTGATTGCGCTGGAAAAACTTGATAGAACGTTAGATTACAAACAGATCGAACACCATTAAAACCAGACTTTAACCCAAAAACAGCCAAACCCAACACAAACACCTAAGAGCTCAGAAAAACAGTCTGTCCGTGTGTTTAACCTCTAAACCGTTTTATTTTAAGTTTTAAAGGTCTTCGATGGGTTTCTCAGAGAGGTTCAGGGGGATTCATCTGCTTTCCTTCATGAGAAATTCTCCCAAACACAACATTTCTCGCTCAGAAAGCTTCTAAAAATCCTCCAAAATGAACTAAGAGAGCGTTTCACCCCGAAACGAGCCGAACTTTAAGAATAGAAAACAAGTGTTTTAAAGCGTGGCAAAATGTTCTTTCTGTCTTAAACAAAGCCTCTAAAACTTAGCGACGGTCGAAGCATTACGTTGTGCTGCAGGAAAACTCTGTTCTTACATTGACTGAACATCTATTAGCACTTTATAAACTAAAACCATTGTCCTTTACAGAGAAACATCAACATTATACAGTTTTAGCTGAACTTTTATAACTAAAAATCAAACAAAATCAGTCAATTACAGAAACCCTTAAATTTAAGCTTTTTCCAGTATAAACAAACAGGTCTTAGCTTAGGTTTAGCACTCATTTTCTTGTTTTTCAGATATTCTGTGTGTGAGCTTTAACGACGAGTAAGATCTATGGCTTCTGAAATTCCAAAGTCTCTTAAACATTCGAAATCTAAAAGCAAGAATTGAAGGCAAAATCCTGAAAAGGTCCTGAACGCTCTTCGCTCTCCGCTCACATCTGATCCGAACCTTTGATTACCTTCAAAATAACAACTTTTACACTCTACTCCGTTTATCTGAGGTTCTTAAAAAGTCTAAAAGAGTCTCAGAGAGGTACAGGAGGATCATCAACTGCTTCATCACAACTTTCTCCATCCGTAAACAACAAACAAATCCTTAAAAAGTAACATCAGCAAAAACTGGCCAAAACATTTTAATATTTAAGAATAAAGCACACATGTTTTAGTGCTCTGTATACTCAAATGAGTTCAGAATCATAAAAAAACTTGGGAAACCGATTGCCTTATTTATTCACCGTAAACTTAGGAGAAAGAGTAAGTTTAATAATTACGTAATTATTTATATTTGAGCACATTTACTGATAAATGTTCTAAACAAGATAAATTTACTGATAAAAGTGATCTATACAAGCAAACTAAACAAGGACATGGAAAACCTTTGAGTCCTTTTACTTACGTTTTATTAGTACTCTCGAATATTCATTCAAACATTTTACCAATATTGAACTATTTTAAGAACAGACTTTTACTGTGTTTTACTTCTGTGCATTGGCTGAAGTCTTAAACGCTCTCTAAAACTCTGTTTAAACCTGCAGAAATGCTGAACTTTATATTTCACATTTTAAGTCATAAAAGTGCAATCATCTCGTTAATCCGGGCTTTTAAACTCGTGAAAAATATCAAACTGTCTTTAGATTGTTATAATAGAGCGCTATTTCTGCTTTTTACACTAAAAGCCTTGCAAAGCTACAAAAACATCTCTTTCTCTCTCCTTCTCTGCCTCTCACTCACCCTCTCTCTCTCTCTCTCCTCTCTCTGCATCTACCTCTCTCTCTTCTCCTCTGTATATCCCTCTCTCTCCTCTCTGTATCTACCTCTCTCTTCCCCTCTTTCTCTGTATCTCTCTCTCCTCTCTCTGAATCTCCCCCTCTCTCCTTCTCACCCTCTCTCTTTCTTCCTCTGTATCGCTCTCTCTCTGATGCAGGTAAACAGTGAGTGGTCTGAACTGATGTGCACGAGTGGCCATGACAACCAGCGCACGAGCGCGTCTAATTAGCCTCAGCTGATGCGCGTCAGGCCGAGAGCGCGATCCGAACCCTCTCCTTCTCCTTCTCTTTCTTTCTCTCTCTCTCTCTCTTTCTCTCTCGCACTGTTGCATGCACCTCTCTCTCCCTATCCTGACACACAACGTTCAGACCCGAACCCTACCCGCACATCTCCCTACGCCAGCGACTCAAACCTCTGCGCGCGCGCGCGCTCCCCGCCACTAAGACATATACTTTAAACATTAAATCGCTCGCGCGCGAAACGCGTCTCCAGCGGCTGAATTAGGTCAGAATGTCTTGCATCTGTCTGCGTGCGCGTCTTGCTCACTCGCGCACTCACCGATCTCCGACCTGGATTCCGCCTCGCGTTATACAATCCCGTGGAGACGCGAGGGTCCTCCGCGCGCGTCAGCGACGGAAACTTCCCGCGGGTTCCGAAGGCACTTGGTCCGGGCGCTGTCTGCGGCGCCTTCCGCTCACACCCGCGTCTTCTCGGGGCCGCTCACCGTGCTTCCCGAGCGCGCGGACGGAGAGTCGAGCGCGGAGCGGCTGCGGAGCCGGATGGACTGAGCCGGAGCACGTGATGAGCGCGCGCGATCACATCAGCGGCGGCAGCGTAGAGCCTTCAACAACACGCTCGCGTCCACGCACTCATCCTCCGGAGCTCGGAGGGCTGTTTGTGGGGAGATCGCGTCAGAGGGTTTAGAACGCACCGCAGTTGACGCTTCCCAACTCCTCTCTGAAGCAGTCACGTGGTGCACAGACTCAACTGCGCGGCGCTCCTGCGCGGGGTTCAAGAAGCGCTATTTTATTAAAAGCAACTCTTCATGTTTCCTCCGATTATAAACTGCACTAATTCATGAGTAACATGATCCAAAGGTGCCGAGAGCAGATCATTATCTGATCGAATTATGTTTACGTTGCTTAATTAGAAGTTTTTTTCCCACTAAAGTGACTTTGTTAAACTGAAATTCAAAAGGTCCGCATGAGTTACTCAAAAGCTGAGTTTGTACACCTTCTATCCCTCTTCGGTCATTGAGCGTCCACTAAATCCATCGTTGCTGGGGTGGGGGTTAAACAGCAACTTATAAGTCCCACCAAAGATCAACAGGTGGTCTAATGTCAATGAGGAGACGTTCAGCGCAGCAGGCAGTGGAGAAATCCAACTGCTGGACTGTCGCACCATCAAACATTTTAAATAGCAGGAGATTCAGGGAGTGTTTGTTTGTACTCTTCTTCTAAAAATAAGCAAGATGTAAATGAGGAGATGCGCAGAGCAATTATGCGTGCAGGTTGATGGGGGGAGTCGGGGGATGGGTGGGACTCTCCATTGTTTCTTTCGTCTTTGTGCTTCACTCGAATAATCAGTTCATTATGCTTCTAACGACTTGCAATAAAAATTCTTGACTTCACTTGTGATTGCTTCATTGCTACTTAAAACCTAAGAAGTTGCGTAGCCTGATTGATAAAGGAGATCAGTGTGCTGGGATTGATTGACCAATTCTTCAGACAGCCTGGGTCAGAATGAAAAAAAGATTATTGATTTAATTTTAAAAAGTTTTTGCAGTAATATTACCCACCGGGGGTCCCCTAAGGATGATGGGCTCCATGCAATTGCATGGTCTGCGTCAGGCACAAATACGCTATTGATTGGACTGCCGAACCATCAAACATACCAAGTTAGCCTGTGTGTGTCCCAGCTGAACAGTGCACACGTATACAATTGTTACCGACCTTCAGCATCTGAGGTCTCCTTTAAGACTTGTGACAAAAAAAAAACAATAATTCCAGAGTTTACTCTTGCTCTTAAAGCCTTACAGAGAAAACAAGGAGTAGATAAAATGAAAAAAAAATCTTTTAAATGCCAGCAAAAGTTATGTTTGTATAAATTTGATCACTCCTTCATAACCCAACATCAATTTCAGAGAGTAAGAAAGAATGGTGTCATGAGTCCCACCTAAGATTCGTTGATCAGGTTTGAGATAATTTTTATGGGGTGTAAACCGTTAACAGTGAAAGTGACTCCTATCAGAGGAGTTCAGTGCGTATTCGTCACGCTTAAAAACAAAAAGCAAGCCATTAACCCTTCGTGAACTGTGTTTCTGGCATGCTCTCATTAATCATAGATCAAACGTAACTCCAGATGGAGAGAAGACAACCGTATGCTCCTCAGGAGCAAATCTGAAGATAAACGTTGAAGATGAAATCAACTGGATCATGGGTGAAGTTGGGAATTGTTGGAGCAGAGATGCTAAACTCGAGCCCTTAATAAGCATGACTTTAAAAAGAGCCGCGAAATCAGAAAGAGGCTGATGTTTTGTCAAACATCAGCACATTTAATTAGAAAGTGTTTTGTACATCGATGCTAGACGATAAAACTAGTAGTTTGGGTGCCAAATTTTACGTGGTCTTGAGAAATAATACATATTGATTAAACAAAACTTCCAAACAGCTAGTTTTGTCATATAACAATTTTTTGCTTTCTTTATCTGTATTTCTGCTTTAGTGGCATGCATTAAGATACCAGTCATGGGAGCTTTATCTGGTCACATGACTGTTAAAACCAACACACAGAAACAAATTTTCCACCAAAATCATGGTTGCATTCCAAGCGATGTGTTAAGATCCATGCGATGGATCTTAAGTTTGTATGTTCTTTATGCTGGGGAGGTGATTAGCACCTGCCTCAGTCAGCGAGGCTCCCAGGGGCCTCACAGAGGACCTCCTATCTACCCTACCTGATCCACACTAGGACTTTGTGAAGCTGGTTTAAAAGCATCTGCTAAAAAAAACTTATCTAAAAACTTATTGATGAATTGATTCTCCTCGTGCTAGCCTTTTGAGCTCCCATCTTTCATCCACTCGTGAAGGTCTTCCTGTGTGCCTACTTTCACATGGTTTCTTTTACGAACATTGTATTTTATAGTTTACCTGAGAGATCAGTGATGCTTAATGTTTGTTGCCGCGCTGCTAGCAAGCCTAAAGAGCGAGGAGGACTGACTTTAACAAAGCGGTCTCCTGGATTCATACGTAGTTCAGAACATTATATCATCCCCAGGTAACCTTTAGATAACCGCTTGTTAAAAATATTTACAACGATCTGAAGCTTGCTTGAGCGTTCTCCTCCGCCTCTGAGCTCAGATTAGCAGAGTCTGAACTCACTTGCCCCTCTAGTCTTCCAGAGAGCACTCCTACAAAGAAGACCTATTCCAGCCAATCGCGACTGACGTCACCGTGAAAGACAGACAGATGCTTTCAATGCCAAAGCCTTATCGCCAAAACACCAGAGAGAAGCACATTTTTCCTGGAGAAAAAAATCATTGTGTGCTGCACACAGAAAAACATCTCATTTCCAGCCACAATACGAGGGTCTTCACCGGAGTCAACGGGGCTTTGATGGAATGAAAGGAGAGCGGTGACAAACACCAGCTCCGATCGGTTAGGGAGCGTACACGATCAAGGTTCGGTCAGCGGTTTTATGGAGTTCGTTTCGATGGGAAATTGAACATTTAATTTGAAGCGCTGTGAAGCCTTTCTCTTTTGAGTCATGAGGAGATATTCTCCACCATCCTTTAAGAGGAATGCTTCTGCCGCCTCTAATCCTCATGTAAGGTGTTTCCAGGAAACGAGGGATGAAGGAGACAATGCACAGCGGCTTGTTTCTATGGTGACGACCAAGCTATTATACAGCAGTGGTTATAACCTTCCAACTGTGGATTATACACATCCTTCACGACTTGTGGACGGCGCGAAGACCTCCTCTCTTGTTATCAAACACCAGCTGCTGATGGTGCAAGAAAATCCAAGGCGAGAGATGGGAGACAGATGATTTACTCGGGTTTCAATCAGCGGCTCTTTTTTTTTTAATTTGTTTGCTGTTTCGGGTTCTATCTGATCGTTTAAAGGACAGCTGAATTGAAACAAGGTCTTCAGGAGATGGACACGATAGTAGGACCAAGACACTACTTTGAAAGTCAAGTCCCAAGACAAGACAGAGCACATTAAACCCAAGTGAAGACTGGGAAAGTTAAACTCAAGTCAAGACTGGGAAAGTTAAACTCAAGTCAAGACTGGGAAAGTTAAACTCAAGTCAAGAAAGTGATTTAAGCCAAATTTTATGTTGAACTAATTGTATTTATGTATTTGACAGAACTAACCAGAATGTGTTAAAAAAAAAGCTTAACATGTTCCCAAATTTGATCAAATTCAAGGAAAATAAATTGATTTAAAAATCAATCAAACTATTTTTTTTGTTTTTAGACAGAAGTGCCTAGATAAGTGCACACAGCACAGCACCCAGAGAGAGAGAGAGAGAGATCGAGAGGGGGAGGAAGGAAAGAGAGGGTGGGAGGTAAGAGAAAGATAGATAACGTTAAAAGAGAGAGGGGCGAGAAAGAGGAAGGAAAGATAGAGAGATGGAGAGAGAGAAAAGGAGAGGAAGGAAAGAGAGAGAGGAGAGGGGAAGGACAGAGAGAGGGAGGGAGGTGGGAGAAAGAGAGAGAACTTAAAAAGAGAGAGAAAGACAGAGAGAGAGGCAGAGAGAGGGAGAGAGAGAAAGAAAGAGGAAGGAAAGAGAGAGATATGGAGAGAGAGAGAAAAGGAGAGGAAGGAAAGAGAGAGAGGAGGAGTAGAGAAAGGACAGAGAGAGAGAGGGAGGTAAGAGAGAGAGTGGGAGAGAGAAAAAAAGAGGAAGCAAAGAGAGAGAGACGGAGAGAGAAAAGAAGAGTAAGGAAAGAGAGAGAGGAGGAGAGGAAGGACAGAAAGAGAGAGTGGGAAGGGAGGAGAAAGAGAGAGAATGTGAAAAGAGAGCGAGAGAGAGCTTTTCAATGTTCCTCTTCAGAATATTTAGCAAAAATCAAACATCTACAGACCCCTCCCCATATCCTCGGGAGTTAATCCTTAACTATTACTCAACGCAGCACCCGCGCAGGACGAGCGGACAGAGGCGAGGCGAGGCGGGGAAGTGCAGGCGCGTATATTAATCAGCTTATTTCTCAGCGAGTGACTCATGCGGTGCAGCTGAAAGTGCAGCTGAAATGTGAGGTGTTTGATTCAGGCGTCAAGAGAGCATCGAAACACGTCAGATGCCCGTTCAGGATTCTCTTTACCCCCGCGCCACACAAAGGAGAGGCTCTCCTGTGTTTCAAAGGGAGGTCTAGCACTTTAAATCCTTCCTGTGATCGATGCTGCACATGGTGTTCCAGAGGTTCGAGGAGCAGAACACCCACAGACTCAGAGCTAAATAACGCTGGGGAGAGTCCGCTCTGGTGTAATGGGAAACGTGGCTTTACCCCCGATCCATCACACTGGCGAGATAACATCAGTGTTCTCTTTCTATCAGAGCACCGCCCCCTGGAGGATAATGGAGCCCCTGCAATCATACGTTCAGAATGTAAATAAAAATGCTAAAATAAATGTTAATTAGTAATGGAATTGTTCAAACAGACGGGTCTTCACTGCCGCACAACCATGAGGTGATCCTCTGAGCTCTAAAAGGCAGTCCATGAGACAGAGAGAGAGAAAGAGAGAGCAAGAGGAGAGGGAGAGAGAGGAGAGAAGAGAGAGAGAAGAGAGAAAGAAGAGAGAAGAGAGAGGAGAAAGAGAGAGAGAGGAGAGAGAGAGGAGAGAAAGAGAAAGAGCAGAGAGAAGAAAGAGAGAGAAAGAGAGAGGAGAGAAAGAGAAAGAGCAGAGAGAAGAAAGAGAGAGAAAGAGAGAGGAGAGAGAGGATAGGGGGAGAGGAATGGAGAAAAGGAGGAAAATGGGAGAGAGAGGCAAGAGAGAGAAAGAAAAAGAGAGAAAGAGGAGAGAGAGAGAGGAGGAGGGACAATGAGAGAGAGGGTTAAAGGGTTAATTGTAGGCTGTAATCAGTTTCAGTCCTCTAATCTCGAGGAGCTGAAGCCGAGCGAGCATGGAGTCCGTCCGTCGTGAGGAAACCCAACAGAGCTTCTTCACCGACGCTCCACAGCCTCATGCATATTCATGAGCTCCTAAACAGATCCTGATTGGCTCAGAGCGCTCGCATCAGCACTATACTGGCTGCGGATCTTTCCTTTTCAAACAGGAAGTGCTCAGAACCATCTCACAGTGTTCCACCTGAGAATAACAAGAAGAGTGACTTTTTTTAAAAAGAGTCTTTAAAAGAGTTTCTCGGGAGAGCGGAACTCTTTCATCTGGAGACGATCCGAGAGCTGAACTCTCTGAAAGCCTGAGCTCTGCGCTCTCGTCTGTTTCGAGACTCTTTGGCAGATTTCTCTGTATTTCTAATAGGATTTGGCTAATCCGGTTCTCTCCATCGCCGAACAATCGGTTCCTTCAGCTGCGGTTCCAAAGAGGGATACGGGGTTAGAACACAATCACAGCATCGCTGAAGCACGATGAGAGGAGCGGAGGATAATCTGTGACGTTACAATAACAGCATTTAACTCCCGTTCCGGAGGCCTTCGGGGAACCTGAGGAACGAGGCGCCGAGGGTCTATCAGAGTGAGACAATGAACTAGATCCAGTGCTGTGATGCTCTCGTGGACGAGCTAAAAAAAACTTTTTTAGAAAAAACATGAATTCAAGAAATAACTTTTAGAATTGAAAAAAAAAAATGAAAAAAAAAATGAAGAAATAACTTTTTTGATGGACTACAAACGAACAATAATTGAAGAAATTATTTTTACAATGGAAGATTTTTTTTAAATAAAAATTAAGAAAAAAGATAGATATAATAATAAAAAAACATTTCGGAACTGGACAAAAATGTTTTGAAAAATTTTATTAAAAAATGAAGACGAAGAAAAAAATTTAAAAATAATAGAGAAAAAAGCGCTTCAGAAATTAAAAATTAAAGAAATAAATAACAGGAGAGAATAAAATCAGAATAAAAATAATATATATAAAAATATTGAAAAATAATCTTAAAAAATAGAGAGAAAAAAGAAAATAATATTTGAACAATTGAAGAGAAAAGAATTGAGGAAAACCAAGTTTTTAAATTGGAAATAAGAAATAAAGAAAAATCTATTAAAGAAATTAAAAAATTTAAAAATAAAATAATAAATTTCAAAAAGAAAATAGGGGGAAAAAATTGAAAAAAATAAATGAGTCAAAGACAAAAATTACTGGAAAAATATGGAAGAAAAAAAAAGAAATCAATTAAATTTTTTTTAAAAACATCACGTAAGAGTTCCTATTCTAATGATGAGACAAGTGAGTTTACGTGAACTTAAAATCCACTCCTCTTCTAAAGAGACGCAGTGTCCTTGACCCTCGCTCCGCTCAGAGCAAGCTTCACACGCGGATAAAAGCTCTGTTTGCATTGAGGGACACGAGTGACATCATCCGCCGGTCCAGAGCTGCAGCAGATACCCCTCCACCCGCTCCAGAAGAACCATAACAACCAGAAGAACCAGAACAACTAGAAGAACTAGAACAATCATAACAACCAGAAGAACCAGATGGACCAGAACAACCAGAAGAGCCATAACAACCAGAAGAGCCATAACAACCAGAAGAATCCTGACAACCTGAAGTACCTGAGGAAGCATAACAAACACAAGAATCATAACAACCAGAAGAACCAGAAGAATCATAACAACCTGAAGAACCATAACAACCAGAAGAATCATGACAACCTGAAGTACCTGAGGAACCATAACAAACACAAGAATCATAACAACCTGAAGAACCATAACAACCAGAAGAACCAGAAGAATCATAACAACCTGAAGAACCTGAAGAACCATAACAAACACAAGAATCATAACAACCTGAAGAACCATAACAACCAGAAGAACCAGAAGAATCATAAGAACCTGAAGAACCATAACAAACACAAGAATCATAACAACCTGAAGAACCATAACAACCAGAAGAATCATAACAACCTGAAGAACCTGAAGAACCATAACAACTAGAAGAATCATGACAACCTGAAGTACCTGAGGAACCATAACAAACACAAGAATCATAAAAACCTGAAGAACCATGACAACCTGAAGAACCTGACGAACCATAACAAACACAAGAATCATAACAACCAGAAGAACCAGAAAAATCATAACAACCTGAAGAACCATAACAACCAGAAGAATCATGACAACCTGAAGTACCTGAGGAACCATAACAAACACAAGAATCATAACAACCTGAAGAACCATAACAACCAGAAGAACCAGAAGAATCATAACAACCTGAAGAACCATAACAAACACAAGAATCATAACAACCTGAAGAACCATAACAACCAGAAGAACCAGAAGAATCATAAGAACCTGAAGAACCATAACAAACACAAGAATCATAACACCCTGAAGAACCATAACAACCAGAAGATTCATAACAACCTGAAAAACCTGAAGAACCATAACAAACACAAGAATCATAACAACCTGAAGAACCATAACAAACACAGGAACCATAACAACCAGAAGAACCATAACCTGAAGAACCATAACAACCAGAAGAATCATAACAACCTGAAGAACCTGAAGAACCATAACAACCTGAAGAACCATAACAAACACAAGAATCATAACAACCTGAAGAACCATAACAACCAGAAGAACCATAAGAACCTGAAGAACCATAACAAACACAAGAATCATAACACCCTGAAGAACCATAACAACCAGAAGATTCATAACAACCTGAAGAACCTGAAGAACCATAACAAACACAAGAATCATAACAACCTGAAGAACCATAACAAACACAGGAACCATAACAACCAGAAGAACCATAACAACCTGAAGAACCATAACAACCAGAAGAATCATAACAACCTGAAGAACCTGAAGAACCATAACAACCTGAAGAACCATAACAAACACAAGAATCATAACAACCTGAAGAACCATAACAACCAGAAGAACCAGAAGAATCATAAGAACCTGAAGAACCATAACAAACACAAGAATCATAACAACCTGAAGAACCATAACAACCAGAAGAATCATAACAACCTGAAAAACCTGAAGAACCATAACAAACACAAGAATCATAACAACCTGAAGAACCATAACAACTAGAAGAATCATGACAACCTGAAGAACCATAACAACCAGAAGAATCATAACAACCTGAAGAACCATAACAACTAGAAGAATCATGACAACCTGAAGAACCATAACAACCAGAAGAATCATAACAACCAAACCTGAAGACCATAAACAACCAGAAAGGCCAGGAGAATCCATAAGAACCTGAAGAACCATAACAAACACAAGAATCATAACACCCTGAAGAACCATAACAACCAGAAGATTCATAACAACCTGAAGAACCTGAAGAACCATAACAAACACAAGAATCATAACAACCTGAAGAACCATAACAAACACAGGAACCATAACAACCAGAAGAATCATAACAACCTGAAGAACCTGAAGAACCATAACAACCTGAAGAACCATAACAAACACAAGAATCATAACAACCTGAAGAACCATAACAACCAGAAGAATCATGACAACCTGAAGTACCTGAAGAACCATAACAAACACAGGAACCATAACAACCAGAAGAACCATAACAACCTGAAGAATCATAACAACCTGAAGAACCATAACAAACACAAGAATCATAACAACCTGAAGAATCATAACAACCTGAAGAACCATAACAAACACAAGATTCATAACAACCAGAAGAATCATAACAACCTGAAGAACCATAACAAACACAAGAATCATAATAACCTGAAGAACCGTGCCAAATTCAATTTCTGCAAAATACGTCTGTAAAATGTCCTGAAAGTAAGTGTGGTAGAAGTTTGAGAGTCCCTTTCAGGTATAAGAACAGCATTATTTTCATACCTTCTGAAAATGATTTTTTTAAATGATAAAAAAAAGCTTTTATTTATTTGCAAAGTATTTTATAAAGTATTTATTTAATTTGGTATGCAAATAAATTACAACTACACAACGAAACAGCTTTCCGCTTATCATTCTCTTCTCATTCAGAAGAGCTTGTTTTTGTTTAAAAAAAGAAATGAAAAATTTTTTGGAAAACTCTGTGTTCTCCTCGTCTCAAACAGCAGCAGCTCTGAGTATAGGTCCCGAATGGATTAAAAACGCCGCGCAGCTCCCTGACCGCATCCGCTGCTGGTCCGGCGCTCTCCGGAGGACGCTACTCACGCATCACTGGACCAGCACAGAGCCTCCACCCTCCTCCACCCTCCTTCCCCAGCTCACAGACCAGCGCTCAATATACTGCTGGGTTCCATCCATGAGAAGCATCTCAGCCTGCGCCTTACATCCACCGGAGAGCACCATCCGCATCCTTCCCTGGCAACGGTTGCTACGCTGAACCAAGCTTGGATCCTTTGAAGCGGCCTGATTTGCATGTTATGGAGCAGCGTAGCAACGGTAACTATGGGAGGAGCATGCGCTTCTCCTCGCTGATACTGAGAAAGGGATGGAAGTAGGGAGCTTTCACTCTTTCTATTTGCTCACGTTACTCAACAACGATCTGTGATGATGTCATAGACCCGCCTCTAGGCCTGCATTCTGAACCAATGAGGAGCAAGAGTTCTCTGGGGAGAGGATGGGTAAACCCTGTTCTATGCACAGAATTATTCACATGCAAAAACTAAAAGTGAAAAAAGATTAGGTAATTTGCAGAAAAAAATTGCAAGTAATTTTTTACATCCAAAAACTAAAAGTGAAAATAAATCATTAATTGAAGAAAAAAATATATAACTGCAAAATTTAAAAAAAAAAAGTTTTAAAAAGGGGACAAAAATTTAAGAAAACAAATCATGAAAAAATAGCTAATGAAAAAAATGCACGAAAAAATGTAATTGAATAAAAAAATTATTTAACAAAAATAAAATTGAGAAAAAATAATTGAAGAAAAAAATGTTTTAAAAGTGAAAACAAAAAATAGTTAACTGGAGAAAAAAAACTGAAGTCGAAGAAAAAGTAAGAAAAATTATTTAAAGAAAAAACTTTATAGAAGTGAAAAAAGTCAAACAAAACAGAAGACAAAATTTTTCAAAAGTGAAAAAATTAAAATCTAATTAACTGAAGGGAAACTTTTTTATACAGAAAAATCAATTCAATAAAAAATAATAATAAATAACACTAAATAAGTAGTGAAGTTGATATGGGATAGCTTTGCAACTGTATTTATGGGAGAAGGGTGCGCTTTTCACTATTTCTATTCGCTCACGAATATGCAAAAAGTAAAGGTGAAAAAAGGGTAATTTACAGAAAAATTTTCTAAATGAAAAAGAGAAAAATATTGAATAAAATTTATTTTTAGGAAAAAAAATGTATTAAGCGAAAAAATAAAAAAGGTTTCAAAAGTGAAGATAAATGATGAAAAAGGTAAGAAGAAATACTTTAACATAAAACTTTAGAAGTAAAAAATTGTTAAAAATAAAAAATTAACTGAAGAAAAAAAAGCTACATTTGAAGAAAAATTGCTTTCGAGGAGTGAAAAATAAAATCAAGACACGCCTCTTGTCCCGCCTCTTTACCAATGAGGAGTGAGAACTCTCTGGGAGGAGACGTGTAAACACTGTTCTACGCTCAGATTTATTATTATTCAAAAATCTAAATTGAAAAAATTGTTAATTAAGGAAAAAAACGTTTTTAAATAAGAAAAATACCAAAAAAAAAGTATTTGAAGAAAGATATTTTTTTCAGGATTAAAAAAGGAAAAAAATACCGTAAAAAAAAATGACAAAAATAAATGAAAGAAAAAATGATAAAATAAAAAAACTTAAAAGTGAAACGAAAATGTTAAAAGAATTAGAAAAAATGTAAGCAAAGAATAATTTTTATCCAAAATGAAAATAGAATTTTTTTTTAAGAAAAATACATCGAAGGAAAAAGTTTAAAGAACAAAATCTTTAGAATAGAAAAATCTAACTAAAAACAAAATTAATTGAAGAAAACATTTTTTAATGATATTTTTTTAGTGATATTTTTTTAATTTAATGAAGGAAAAAGGGCAAGAAAAAAGCAATTGAAGAAATAAAACTTTTTGAAGGTAAAGAAAATTGAAGAAAATACATTTTAAGCGAAAAAATAAATAATTACCCGTAGAACAAAACATAAACTTTAATAAAACAAAACTAGATAAACAAAATAAGGAAGAAAATGTAAACTAATAAATATTAAAGCTTAAAACAATTGAAGAAAAATATATGAAAAATGTATGAAAAAAAAACAATTAAGGAAAAAAATGATTGAACAAAAAAACGTTTTAAAAGTAAAAAATGAATGAAGAAAATTTTTTTTTAATTAAAAAGGGAAAAAATCCAGTTCATAAAACCGGTGTCTGCTCACGGCTAACCTCAGGAGATCAGGAGAACAGGCTTTACGGCGAAAGTAAAAAGCTGTGCTTCAACAGAAACAGAGATTTCGTTTCCGATCTGAGCAGCTTGCATCAAGCACGAGCCTCGTGTGTCGCGTTATCTCTCATTTATGAGTGCTGAGTTTTCGCTCTCGGAAGCGCCTTCGATCTCCTCTTCCAGTCCTCTGTCACCTCTAATCGTCCTTCAATCTGGACGATGTTAAACTGAACAGAGCTGGCGTTTACGTTCAAAGCCTCAAAGATAAAGATACAAACACACACACACACACACACACACACACAGAACCTCACGAGTGAATTATTCTGCTCACGCAGCTCAAGCTCTTCCAGGAAACATGGCCATAGCTGCTGAATTTATGCATTTAATTTGTAAATCTGCCTGATTATGGAGAAACGGAGGCTTCAGAACGTCTGCAAATGCCTGTTTCTGCCTTGACAAAAGCGAACAGAAACTATAGCTGAAAGCGCAAAGACATCCCTCTTTTAAAGGACTAGTAATATTAGACCATCTTTGCACCCTTTACACTCTTCAGAAGGCAGGATTTATCCTAAACAATGTCTTTGAATCGCCGCAAATGGTTATGCTCCTCAAAACGAGCTATGTATCTCCTGTTCTTCCCACTACCATGCTTTCACCACGCCCCCCTGCTGGGTTTCACACCAATAAATTCATCTTGTGGAACCAAAAACACTTTATTTTCATTGTTTATCGATGCGGCTCTGCTATGGTTCACTCAGTCAGGGCGTACGTTCTTCATTGAGATGAGCTGCATTAGCGCTTCATCTGATTGGTTAGTGGGCGGAACTTTGGTCAGGGGGTGTGGCTAAAGCCGTCACACCGTTTTGAGCTCCAGAAAAAGGAAACAGAATCCCAGAGCATGAGCCGATCTGAAGACGACTCGAGGAGAGTTTCTGATGAGAAACGACGCTAGAAAGTGAGAGAAATGTCTGAGAAGTAGAGGCGAGAACAACATGAAACGATAATTTTGATAACAAAACATTCCATAAAATACTTTAAAAATTTCAAGAAAATACAATTTTACCCAATAAGTGTATGTTAGCATAAAATGCACATATTACACGTTATAAAACGCTAATAGATCAGAACACACAAAAAGTTTCTCTTCAAATTCTCAGTTAAAGATCAAATATATATCTTCACTAGGAAATAATATATTTTTTCATCTGAGTGATTAAAATTTTTACAAATAACAATCATGCTACAGTGACTGTGTCTGAGTTGCTAAGTGTCTGAGTTTAAAATGTTGTAGTTTAGCAGCATGTTCTCTACAGTACCCAGAATACTTAGCATCAAGCTTGCATACAGTTCAAGTTGTTTGCCCCCCGCCTCCCAGCACTACAGGAAGTGACCCTACTGTAATACCTAGACTGGCCGCAAGGGGGATGGGTCAGAAGTGAACAGGTTCTTATTCCCTTCTATGTTAAAACTGAAAAACTATGGAGCTGGAAAAAAAAACATGTTTCCACCCCGGCTGTTGTAATGTTTTCGATAATTAATTACATCGATAGTTTTGACCTTTATGAACACTCTAAGGAGGGTGAATTATTTGTACATTTGTTTGTTTGAGACTTATAAAATGTAAACATTCAGCCAATCAGACATCTGTGCTACGACTATGTCCCGCCTCTCGGACAGCTGATACGTTCACCTCGCTCTCTGTAGTCATGGAACGTTAGTTTCTTTTTATTGAAGCTGCATTATTTTCTCGTGAGTGTTCCTCTGCGTCTGTTCTTTTGTATCCAAACCACTGAAATCCCTCTATTTTGGGATTTAACTCTTTCTCCGAACTTCCTAAAGCAATGCTAGCTTTCCACCTCTGTTTATCGCGCTCTCCTTTGAGTTACATATGTGTTCGTAGAATGCAAGATGCCATTATGACAGATTTGTGCAGTATGAAAATGTAAAACCCTATTATTAAATAATTGTGCTGGAATTATTGACGAAATGATACGGCCCACCTCTACTGAAAAGTCATGTTTACATGATATAGGACCTTTAAAACAGAATAAATTGCAAACTAAATGGACATAATGACTGCATGCACAAACAAAACCATAAAGAAAAACATTATTAAAGGTGCAACTGTAGAATTTTGGACTGTCTGTGAAGAACGAGAGTTTAAATTACAAAAAAATGACAGACAAAACTTTTCAATTATTTTAAACTGAACATTTAGAGTTAGATCAACATTTGAGACAGGACCGAAATAACCTTAATCAGAATCACAAGATTATAAATGTACGGTCTATCCTCATCTCTTAAATCAAATAACAATAATTTTAGCCGGTTCCGTCATGAAACAGGAAGTCTTTCAGGAAGACGACAGGTGGAATTTTTTGGGGTGGAAAACAAAGATAAAAAGTTGCAATGTCCCGAATATTTATTTCTTGATTCAAAGCTTTCAAAAACCATGTGATTGGACCAGATAGATTGGGCAACCCTACAAGAAAAGCTTGAGTCTAATTTATCTGAGGTAGTTCTTGTACCTACGAATCATGCTAGTGACCTGCTAATTGACTGTAACAAATGTCATATTGTCTCTCCCCTACTCTAAGTCACTTTGGGCAAAAGCGTCTGCTAAAAGCATAAATGTAAAATGTGATTACTAAAATAGTTAATAGCTACAGCCCTAGTGCAAATTTAAGTAAAAGAAATCTAAAGCTTTTTTTCTTATTTCATGACCCCTTTATCCCAGTCTGGTCCTGAGCGTTTGGCTTTAACCACACTTCATATTAATTCACCTATAAAACATGTAACTGTTAATTAGTGCTCGCTTTAGAAGAAATAAAAAGTAATAGTAAAAATCTAAGTAAAACAAGTAACTAGTTATTATTTACTATAAAAATCGAATAAAACTCATTAAACCAGCAAAAAAGTTACCCAAAACCAGTAAAAACTGTAGATTGACGCTCTGGGTATTTGAGCACAGCTGAACAGAAAACATTGAAAAAACTGAAAGCATGAAGAAGATGAAGCACATCTCACCTGAGCTCGCTCGCTCGCTCGCACCTGCAGCGCGTCGCGTTCAAAGCCGAGGACGCGCTCAGCTCTCCCTCCGCTCACACCCAGAAACTTTAACAGCATCCACATTCTTTGTGTTTTTGATCGGTTGTAGGTGTTTATTCCACCGTTTACTGTTGGAGTTGAACAAACAAGCGATAGATGAAAGGAGCACGTGCTCAGCGCGGGATGTCGTCAGTTCGTTTACGTTTACGCACGCGCGTAGCCACGCCCCACTGCCACCGTAGATAAGGATTTTCGTCAAATAATCGCATTATAGTTTTCTGCTGCGCGAGATCTGTACGTTTAGACTGTTTAATGTGTTTGCTCGGCGTGTATTTGCGATATATATATATATATATATATATATATATATATATATATGATATATATATATATATATTATATATATTATATAAATCTATATATATATATATATATATATATATATTTATTTATTTATATAGATTTATATATTTATTGCAAGACACAGACAATAAATAAATTAATAAATACATAATTTGTTAAAAATGAATGAAATCTAGCCACAGGGGTTTCAAGCCAGTGACTTCTGTGCCGG
The DNA here is from genome assembly GCA_900490495.1 of Danionella dracula. Classification (NCBI taxonomy): domain Eukaryota; kingdom Metazoa; phylum Chordata; class Actinopteri; order Cypriniformes; family Danionidae; genus Danionella; species Danionella dracula. Next base: position 1,556,103 of record UELW01000889.1, read on the forward strand.
TCCCAAGCCCGGATAAATAGAGAGGGTTGCGTCAGGAAGAGCATCCGGCGTAAAACATGCCAAAACCAAATATGCAAGTCATCAATTCAATTTCCATACCGGATCGGTCGAGGCCCGGGTTAACAACGACCGCCACCGGTGCTGTTGACCTACAGGGTGCCGGTGGAAATTGGGACTACTGTTGGTCAAAGAAGGAGAGGAGGGAGAAGGATTCGTAGGCAGAGAGAGAAGAGGAAAGGCAAGAGTATAGGTCTGAGAATAGGGACTCTCAACGTTGGTACAATGACCGGGAAAGGTAGAGAGCTGGCAGACATGATGGAGAGAAGGAAGGTAGATATTCTGTGTGTGCAGGAGACCAGGTGGAAGGGTAGTAAAGCGCGTAGTATTGGAGGGGGATACAAACTGTTTTACTATGGTGAGGATAGGAAGAGAAATGGGGTAGGAGTGATCCTGAAGGAGGAGTTTGTGAGGAATGTTTTAGAGGTGAAAAGAGTGTCTGACAGGGTGATCAGTTTGAAGTTAGAGATTGAAGGGGTGATGTTGAATGTAGTGAGTGGTTATGCTCCACAAGTAGGCTGTAAGCTGGAAGAAAAGAAGAGATTCTGGAGTGAGTTAGATGAGGTGATGGAGAGTATTCCCAGAGGGGAGAGAGTAGTGGTGGGAGCAGACTTCAACGATCATGTGGGCGAGGGCAACAGAGGGGATGAGGAAGTGATGGGCAGGTTTGGTGTTAAGGAAAGGAATCCAGAAGGACAGATGGTGGTGGACTTTGCCAAGAGGATGGAAATGGCTGTAGTTAACACTTATTTCCAGAAGAGGGAGAAACATAGAGTTACCTACAAGAGTGGTGGTAGGTGTACGCAGGTGGACTACATCCTAAGTAGATGAGCCAATCTGAGAGAGATCACTGACTGCAAAGTAGTGGTAAGAGAGAGTGTAGCCAGACAGCATCGGATGGTGATGTGTAGGATGTTTCTGGTGGTCAGGAAGAAGAGGGGAGGAAAGATGGAAAAGAAGACCAAGTGGTGGAAGTTGAAAAAGGAAGACGGTTGTGAGGAATTCAGACAGAAGCTGAGACAGGCTTTGGGTGGTCAGGAAGAGCTTCCAGAGGACTGGGAAGCTACAGCAGAAGTGATCAGGGAGACAGGTAGGAAGGTGCTAGGTGTGTCAGCAGGAAGAAGGAAAGAAGATAAGGAAACATGGTGGTGGAATGAGGAAGTACAGGACATCATCCAGAGGAAGAGGCTAGCTAAAAAGAAGTGGGACATCGAGAGGACTGAAGAAAGTAGACAGGACTACAAGGAATCACAGCCCAGGGTGAAGAGGGAGGTGGCAAAGGCCAAACAGAAGGCATATGATGAGTTGTATGCCAGGTTAGACACGAGGGAAGGTGAGAAGGAATTGTACAGATTAGCGAGACAGAGAGACAGAGATGGGAAGGATGTGCAACAGATAAGGGTGATCAAAGATAGAGATGGAAGGGTTCTAATGAGTGAGGAGAGTGCAGAGAAGATGGAAGGAGTATTTTGAGGAGTTGATGAATGAGGAGAATGAGAGGGAAAGAAGGGAGGGAAGAGGTGAACATTGTAGAGCAGGAAGTTGAAAAGATTAGAAAGGATGAGGTGAGGAAGGCTCTGAGGAGAATGAAGAGTGGAAAGGCTGTTGGTCCAGATGACATCCCTGTGGAGGTGTGGAAGTGTCTAGGAGAGACAGCAGTGGAGTTCCTATCTAGGTTATTCAACAGGATTCTAGAGAGTGAGAAGATGCCTGAGGAATGGAGGAGAAGTGTCCTAGTGCCAATCTTTAAGAACAAGGGTGATGTGCAGAGTTGTAACAACTACAGAGGTATAAAGTTGATGAACCACACAATGAAACTCTGGGAAAAAGTAGTGGAAGCTAGGCTAAGAAGGGAAGTGGATATTTGCGAGCAGCAGTATGGCTTAATGCCCAGGAAGAGCACTACTGATGCAATTTTTGCTCTGAGAATGCTAATGGAGAAGTACAGAGATGATCAGAAGGAGCTGCACTGCGTCTTTGTGGACTTAGAGAAAGCATATGACAGGGTGCCAAGAGAGGAGCTATGGTCCTGTATGAGGATGTCAGGAGTGGCAGAGAAGTACGTCAGAGTAGTTCAGGATATGTATGAGAGGTGTATGACAACAGTGAGATTTGCTGCAGGTCAGACGGAGGAGTTCAAGGTGGAGGTGGGACTACATCAAGGCTTTGAGTCCCTTCTTGTTTGCTATGGTGATGGACAAGTTGACAGATGATGTCAGACAGGAATCTCCATGGACAATGATGTTTGCAGATGACATTGTAATCTGTAGTGAGAGTAGAGAGCAGGTGGAGGGACACCTGGAAAGTTGGAGGTCTACTCTAGAAAGAAGAGGAATGAAAGTCAGTCGTAGTAAGACAGAATACATGTGTTTGAACGAGAGGGAGGGAAGTAGAACAGTGAGGTTACAGGGGGCTGAGGTCAAGAAGGTGGAGAAGTTTAGGTATTTGGGGTCAACAGTCCAGTGCGACGGGGAGTGTGGAAAAGAGGTGAAGAGGCGAGTGCAGGCAGGTTGGAGTGGGTGGAGAAAAGTGTCAGGGGTGTTGTGTGACAGAAGAGTGTCAGCAAGAATCAAAGGAAAGGTGTACAGAACAGTAGTGAGACCAGCTATGATGTATGGGTTAGAGGCTGTAGCAGTGAGGAAGAGACACGAGGCAGAGATGGAAGTAGCAGAGATGAGGATGTTGAGGTTCAGTTTAGGAGTGACAAGGATGGACAAGATTAGGAACGAGCACATCAGAGGAACAGCTCAGGTTGGTTGTTTTGGAGACAAAGTCAGAGAAGCCAGATTGAGATGGTTTGGACATGTGCAGAGAAGGGATAGTAGTTATATTGGTAGAAGGATGTTGGAGATGGAGCTGCCAGGCAAGAGGGCAAGAGGAAGGCCAAAGACAAGTTATATGGGTGTGCTGAAGGAGGACATGAAGGTAATTGGTGCAAGAGTAGAGGATACTGAGGCCAGAGTTAGGTGGAAACACATGATTTGCTGTGGCGACCCCTAAACTGGGAACAGCCGAAAGAAGAAGAAGAAGAAGTTAAAAATGAATGAAAAGGCTATTAATTAAATGAACTGGATTTTAACACCTCTCCCTTAAATTGTGTACAAGTAACTCCGAAAACGTCGTCTAGGATTTAAACTTTGACCATTTACTAGCTAAGAAACATCTTTTAAAACCAAGACTCAATCTTTTATTCAGAATTAGATCAAATAAGATTTAGAGCTTTTTAAATATCTTTTTTATGCATGTGAGAAGGCACTTTTATTATTATTATTTATTTCGATATTAAAACTAATCTCATCAACATAGTTACACAACATAAAAAGTTGGTCAATAAAACATGCTTATGCATATATATATATATATATATATATATATATATATATATATATATATATATATATATATATATATATATATATATATATATACATTTATGTTTATTGAATGGAAAAACCATGAACTTTCACTTTTAGCACCGTTTTTAAGCACAAACTAGAACGTAATTTATTAATTTTACTTCATTTTTGATTCACTGTGCACCCAACTGAACATAAGTTGTCTGTCAAGCTGTTAATAAATAGTTTTTATGTTAAATATTCCATTAAAGATTAAAGAAGATTTTAGTGAAAAAGAAAACTGTAAAGCACACATTTAACGCTGTTTATAAGCACAAACCAATATATCATGCGGTGATTTAATTAAATTTTAGATTTCTTTAGATTTAGATTTTTATTATTATTATTATTATTATTATTATTATTATTATTATTATTATTATTATTATTTAATAAAATAAAAAAGTTGTGAAATTCCATTAAAACTGCTCAACATTAAAAAGGTTGCTTGTCACACAGCTAATACATTTTTTTAAATGTTATGTTGCATTACATTTATGTATTTTATATAGACTTTTTTTTAGCGTGGAAAAAAATGGAAATTTCATTTTTAACATTATTTTATTTCATTTAAGATTCACCATGCACTAGTACGCACTTATACATCAACACAAAAGTAAAAAAGATTCCAGTTTGTGTACGTGTGCAGACACTTTTATTTCTGTATTATTTAATAGGATTTAAAAGTTGTAACATTTTTAGAAAAGTTACCCAACTGTATAAGTTGTGTGTTGCTCTCAAATTTTTTGCTGTTGTAAATTTTCAAATGAACATATATTTTTGTTTATAGTCATTTATTTTTTGACAAACCAGACCATTATTTAGTGATTTTATTTCATTTTAGACTTACAGCGCATCAGTATACCTTTGTAACGTCCCCAAATTTAAAAAGTATGAATATTGTGCACGTGTGCAGGCACTTCATCATTAATTAATATCATAAAAAAGAGAAAAGTATCCAGCAGTCAACAGATTGCCTCTCACACATTTTTTGTAAATACTTAATTTAAGATATAATTCTGCATATATTCTAAAATGTACAAGCACAAACCAGTACATTATTTAGTGATTTATTTCATTTTAGATTTACAGAGCATCGGTAAGGACTTATAAAATGATAAAAAATTATATAAAGTTGTATATAATTTATGCTATGCTCAGTAAAACATCTGTATTACAGTTAACCCTTAGAAATGCATGGAAGAGAGATAACAACTCAACTAAACTCGTCTAAATATTAGAAGGTCGCCAACAGCACATGCCTCAAGCAACGATAGCTCAAGCTTCATGAGCTGGCGTTCATGTCCTTCCATTCAGCAGATTAAGAATGCCAGGAACTCTATTAATCTCATTGTGTAGGGCGTCTACAAAACAAAAAGTGTGAAACAAATCTGCTTCTAATGAGGATAAAGCTGCACGTCCCTTCATCCGCATTCCACTGACGCAAGCATATTCTCTACTTGATCAAAGTCTCCTCCTCGTATATCTCACTGTGATCCTTCAGCTGCGGATTTTACAAGTGAGCAACTTCATACCAAACTTTACATAAAGCCCAAAAGATTAACAAGCATCGAGCTCCAGGACTCAATTTCCCACAAACCTCTGCGTTGGCTTCCTGTTATATTCGCCAGCTGTTCAAAGTTTAAGCATGACATTTGGTTGATTCCAAACCGAGCGGCAACTTTTCCCCTCAAGATGTTTGAACAGGAAGTGACTGAAGGTGTAATTCCTCGACTGACCACTCGAGGCTGGCCCCAGAGGTGAGCAGATTCCCATTGACACCCATGTTACAAATTCAGATTTGTACATCCAAATTAAACGCATCTAATGCCGGATCACATATTTTTCAATTCTCATCATGAATTTTGACCTTCGTGACAACTCCGAGGTAGATGCTTTGTTGCTGCTGAGATCCTGTTTTACACAGTCCTTGATAAAGAATTGACTCCTAACAAGTTTTTGTGTTCCAAACACATCTTTTGTTGCATTAAATATTGTAAAAGATGCATTGAAATTAGTGTCAAAAATACTGCACATGCAACGCAGATGGATGCAGCATGAAATCCTTTATATTAAGTCCTGCAGGCTAATGAGACGCCTCCAAAGGTTGATCAACGGGTTCCTGATGAGACAAGAACTGTCCACGCAGTTTAAAAAAAGACTCTAGTGTAAAAAAATCTCTGTTAATAAGAAATGGTTAGAAAACTCTAGAAGAATATTCACAATAATCATAGATGTGCCAGTAAACTTACCTTACAACTCTGCCTTCTTCAGTCCTTCAAATATAAAAATGAAGATTTCAGGTTTCGTCATGCGAAGATGCAATAAAACTATGGTGGCGGATGCGTACAATACGTTAAAGTTATTGATCTTACGTAAAACACTTTTACAAGTTACAAAACAAATGTACATTTTAGAAAACACATCGACAACTTACATAATAACTTTAAATTCTAGATAAGGAGCTTCCATGTTAGAAAATAGTTTTACAAATCACTAATCACAATTTTTAACGGAAAGGGATTGAACCATTAGAGAACTGACAACAGTTGTGTCTCAATCGAGGGTCTGGTTCCTTTAGAGGACGATCTCAAGGCCGCTTACGGCACAACGCTGCACGAACGCCGTTGCATTTCACCAAAAATCGAAGAGTACTTAAAATGAGTCCTTCAAATACGTCCTCCTTTTTCTCGAAATTTCAAGCATGCATCGCTACCATCCTTTGTAGCCTCACATTTCCCAAGATGCTTTGCGAAGAGCACTCCGGTAGTGCTCCGGGTCCCGACTGATGCAGCTTTGGAGGATCCTCGGTAGCCAAAGCCTCCGGACGATTTTTTTCACTTTCTCTTCTGGCTTTTTTTTTTTTACCAGAGCCACGCTTTATTCTCAAAATGGCGGCAGCGTGAAATAAGGGTATTGCATTTCACAAAAGGGCCAAACTTTCTACAAAACCACTTTAAAACAAGCGCGCAAAAAAAATCTTATGTCTTTTACTCCAAACTTTCCCCTAAGACAGATGACTGTATATCACATAGACGTGTGAATAAAATAAACAGAGGAATGAACCGCCAACTCTTGGGGCATATGTTTTACACAACGGATGCCCTTCCAGCAGGAACCCACCATAGAGAAACATCCACACACACACTCTACGAACAATTGTGTTTCCCCAATCCTCCTGTACCTGTCTCTGGTGAGGGCACCCGGAGTATACCCACGCTATCACGAGGAGAACATGCCATCTCAAGCCCAGCCGAGGCTCGAAACCGCCCAGCTTGTTTTGTAAATAGTAAATTTTTTCTGGATTGGAAGTGTTTTAGGTTCTATAACGGCCCCCGTCTGAAATGACCCAGAAGCATGAACCCCTTACCTGCCGCCAGCTCCTTCTGCTTCAGCCCTAACAAACCCAAAGCTTTTAGTCCCACTTAAAAAAACACACACAATAAAAAACACACAGACAAGCACTACCACAGCATTTCACTCGTATTATTAAATGGTATTCACATTACAACATCCACAGAGTTCAGCTCGTGACAGGTTCTATTAATCTCAATATATATTTTTCTGTATGTTACATTATACCAAGAGGCACTTCCAGTAAGTCTGGCAATAGAGGAGCTACAGTATAGTGTCTAAATTACAAAACAGTAAAAATAAATAATGTTTATCTAAAGAGTTGTCGCTGTCTTCGTTTTAGTCCCTTTTTTGGCTTCGTCTGATTTCATGTTTACCTGTATACATTGTTTTGTACAAAATGGAACCACACTCAGCGATAAAATGAGCATTTCACTGTACGAATACTGGTGATTTACACACTTCCCATTTCTATAGGTATTGCTACATGTGTTAAGTGCAAGATACGAGTGAGAGGAAAAATCATTATTGTGTCAGTGAGGTGCCGACTATATATTTATATTTATATATATTTATAAAAAACATACTCCTCCTCAGAGACACGTAAAGCTTGTTTGGTTTCGAGGATGTCAGACGGTTAAAAGAACAAGGAACGATCAGACCCACTTCTTAAATAGCATCAAGCTTAATTTACGGCTACTTCCTGTGAACAGACATGCAGGTCAAACCCAGAACGGTCTACGAACGTAAAAAAGAATGAGCTAACTCACGTCTCAGACTAAACGTTACATGCAGTCCCCATGAGTCATTGTGCATTTCTGAAATACCTGCGCAGGTATTTGAGCTCAACTGTACACACTGTGATTTAATTCTCACCTGAGGGGTGTCTGTTAAGTGTGGGAGACGTCTACCATCTCTCGCACTATGAACATGTCCGTACCAGTTTTCCAAGACTCAATCAGTGCTGAGAACAACCGGAGTGGAGGTCAGAGATGTATGGTACATCGTTTGAGTGTCTGCTAACCCTAGGTAGAGTTTACACTCTGCCTACGGGGATCGCTGGTTACATCCGGGTCACGGCACCAATAAAGCCGTGCTCCTGGATTTGAGGTAGGCTTTCGAAACCTGATGCAGCTGACTGCCCCCAAAACGTTCTCCCAATGGATAAAGTGAATGCTAGAGGGTCGTCTTTGAGGGGCATGTTTTGAAACAGTATTTGGCAAAACCACTTAATGCCAGAAAATTAAGATCTTCCCAGTTTACCTTCACTGCCCTCAAATTCCTCAACAGGTTTCTAATCTGGGTCACGGCACCAATTTAACCCTTCTTCTTTTATTTTTAATCACTCTTCTGATTTTGGGAGTGGGTTTAGGTGGATTAGTGGATCTCCTAATGCCAGAAAAGACAGTATACCCGCACTAATTTCAATACCATCCATAACACTTTAATCCGGGTCACGGCACCAATTTAACCATTGTTTTTCCCCTTGTTTTGTTACTGAGTTGAATTTAGATATTTTGAAGCAGGATCTAGCTGATCTTATGCCCTTAAAAATGAAGGTCCACCCAGTTTCCCTTTATTGCCCTCAATCTTACTGTACTCCGGGTCACGGCACCAGTTTATCTCTTATTTTTAATTTTTACTCAGTCTGTTTGAGGTTTTTTCCCCAGAATGTTTTGAAGCAGGGATTGTCACAGCTTCTCATCAGTCCTCCTCAAACACTGTTCAAGCTGTACCTTCCATCAGACTCTACCCTGGGTTATAGCCCCAGTTCAACCCTTATTTTTACTTTACTCAGTCTGCTGCTGATTTTTCCCTGAATGTTTTGAAACAGTGTAAAGCATATTTGGCAACTCAATTAATTCCCTAAAAATGATGATCCTTCCAACTTTCTCGCAAACCCTCAGCTCTAATCTGGGTCACGGCACCAGTTCAACCCTTTCAACTCTACTCCTGAGGTTTACCAGTTTTTTTGAGTGGGGTTAAGTCAGTTTACTGACTCTCTTAATGCTAGAATAATGTGGATCTAGACAGTATTCTGCATTGCTGTCAAATCCCTGAACCATACTCTAATTTAGCCACGGCAACCTTTTTAAATTCTAACCATCACTTTAATGTTTTTCAGTATTTATGAAGATTTTCTCAAACTCTGGCAACCTTAACCATCATTTTTTTACCGTTAAGAGAATTTTCCAAATGTCTGGCAACCCTTACCATCACATTTACATTTTTTCCCATTTATGAGTCTTATCTCAATATCTGGCAACCCTTACAATCCCATTTACGATTTTGAGTGTATTTAAGCCTGTTCCCAAACTATGGCAACCGATAAATGCCCCTTTCATGTTTTTGAGGAATTATAAAAGTTTTCACAAACTCTACTCCCTCTAATAACCATACTTTTCAGAAAAAGGAAAGATGCACCTAATATTTCTCTAAATGTGGAGAAATGGAAGATCTCACAAACCTCAACAACACCTCTATCCAGGTCACGGCACCAATTTAACCCTCCTGCCCCTACACTGACCCTGCTCTGAAAATTAACTAGCCTTGCTAATACTTTATTTCCTCATAGCTGAAGTTACAAAGACTTTAGAAATCAATTTGAAAACTGAAATAATGGAGCGCCGGAGTCCATTGAGGTACAGTCTCTTGTCGCCAATGCTAATCACAATGTGATGACTTTTGTTGTGTGTTTAGAGGGAATTGATTCTTACAGCATTTTTTTGCATGGGAGATAAAGTTTAAGGGTGGATATCTTGGTGACAATGAGTCAAGCAAAGATGAGGCTCATTTATTGATATAGATGTAAACAAAAAAGAAAGAAAAACTGGCATCGAACATGTTCATGATTTTAGATTTGAAGTCTGTGAATTTGTAACTCATGCACCAAAGGGGTTAATAAATCTCTGGCCTGGGATTTGAAAAACCGGCGGCTAAAATACAACAAGCGCCCTGAGAGCGAGGCTGCATCTCACTCATCCTGCATCCCTCACAAACACACGCTGTTGCTGCAGCAGCTACGTGCGACACAACTTTGGGCAGAATGGATTCGAAGTCACATTTGGCACACATTTGAGCCGTGAGAAAGCTACACAGCAACCAAAAAAAGTGCAACTAGAGGCTACTCTACGCATCGGGTCGGGTCAGTATTGCTTAAATATTCCACTCCGCCTCCCATCTATGCTGATCATGCCTGTTTTGAAGGGAAGTTCCTCTTTTTTTGCTGGTTTGAAGCTGAAAGCTTCAAAACACACCTCAGCAGCATAGCACACCTTGCCTGATAATATTAAGGCAATCGAATGCAGGTTTGAATCACATGAGAGCTGTTTTAACCGGCTTTCCTTCAAAGTTGCAGGTTGATTAAGTGTTTCATCCCACCGTCAGTGGCGATCTGCCATTAAAGGCCAGCGCAGGCGCTATCTCATGTGCGGCACATGGTCCCTAGATGTGCTCCTGTGAGAAACGACGTTGCCTGGCTCATCCCCTGGACACAGTCACTGCCGCTCCGTGAGAGGACAGAGAAGCATAACTGCAGCCTTGTTCCGGGGGGCGGACTTGCGACTGCGGTTGAATGCGGGAGCCTGAGGCCGCTCCGTTAGGCCTCCCGATACAAACTGTGCTTTTAATCGAGAATAACTGGCACTGGAGCTGTTTACTAAGTAGCTTAGATCCAGGATGTGATGTGATATGAGAGAGAGGAGGAGGGAATGTGTTGGTGTTACGTTATCTGAGAAAACAAACTTGGTTTGGGTAAAAGGGCAGTAGCATTTCAAAGAATACACACAAAAAAAAAAATAACGACTCAAGGTTCCCTTTATCCTCGCGGTTATGAAAGTTGCAAGAAAGTCAGTAAAAACGTCCTCGTTTGGAAAACAGTCTGATCCAGAGAAACGCTGGGACGAGGACAACGGGCCGAGAGTTTGCTGTGGGAAAAAAAGGAGAAGAAACCGTCCGTGTTGCAGCTAGCTTTAGCAGCAAGGTTGTGCAAAATTCAAGAACTCCAACCAACAGGAAGTGAAATAGAACTACATAATGGGGAATTGCCCTACAGTAAGTATGGTCGCACTAAGTGAAATCACACTGTTGGAAGTTAAAGCTATAGTGCTAAAAGCACTATAAATAGTTGAATTACACAATATAAAGCGGAACTGCACTAAGTGGAAATGTACTACAAGAAGGAAAAATCATACTACAGGAAGTGGAATTGTACAACAGAACGTGGAATTGCACTAAAGGAAGTATGATTGCACTAAGTGAAATCACACTACGTAAAGTGTAAATGCACTATAAGTAGTAGAATTGTACTACAGGAAGTGGAATTGCACTACATGATGAGGAATTGTACTACAGGAAATATAATCGCACTTTTAGAAAGTAAAATCACACTACAGGAAATGAAAAAGCACTGTAGGTAGTGGAATCGAACTAAGTGGAATGGCCATCTACCATAAGTTAGCCCTACAGCTCACTCATTACCCCTCCAATATGACGGTTAACTCAGATAACCCAGGGGCCACTGTGAGGGGTCCCTGAACTCTGCACAGCCCTGTTAGCTCAAGCCCTGCTGCTCTGCCTGTGGCTGGATGATGGGATACACCACTCTCCCCTCAGCAGCCGCAGGTCCCCCGTCGAAGCTGGAGGAGATCTGCTGGACATGTTCCAGGGGTTTATAGGAGACAGGAAGCCCACAAGCTTCTCACGGCTCCTCCCTGCTCCTCTTTGCTCCTCCCTGCTCCTCACCCCCTCGGCCCACCCTGTCTCCTTTAGGCACATGTTCCCAAGCTTCTACAGTGTTGTGTCTAAGTGATGTGCTGGCGACCATCTGAAATGGGTCACTCTGGATCTTCTACAGTCGGTGTGTCTAGAGTCTCATCCTCAGGTAGGGGATTCTCCTCGTCCTCCGTCGACTCTGCCCCCGGCTCCTCCTTGCTCCCGGGCTCCTCCTCCTCCTCGTCGATGGCCAGGATGGGCTCGGGGGTGGACTCCTCGTCAGGGGTCGGGCTCGGGGACTCCTCAGCGATGACCTTCTTCCACATCTCGTGGTTCTCCAGGAGGTGCTGGGTGATCTGGCAAAAGACTCTCCTCCGCTTCTTCACTGCTGGCTTCTCTGTGAGGAGCAAGGAGAGAAGATCTGGCTTTTTCTTTTATCTGAAGTCTTTTATTGATCACATGTTGAACGTTAATAAAAAAATAGATTCTTCTTAACAATTAGCTTCATGTGGTGCCTTTAGGTTTTATTTTTGGGGGTTTTTTTATTTATAAAATGGGTGAAGTGAATAAATATAAAATGAAAACGAGAAAAATGTAAGGTGTCGTGTAGTATTAAAGTTTTTTTTACATCACAGTCCTGACTTTTAATAGTTTGTTTCAACCAGTTTTCTTCACACCTTTAATATTTTAATGTGAAGTGATTTAAAAAATGTATTAATATTCTTTTTGAGGTTAAATGTAAAATGTGTTTTTAATAAAGATTTTTGTGATGTTATCACCAACAAATATAATTAAAGTTATTTAACATGGAATATAACATATTTTCATAAAAATATAAATATGAAACACAAGAAGAATTGTAAATAAATTAAACAAAAATAAGACAAAAGAAAGTTAAATTAAATTAGTAATGTGAATGAAATAAAAATTAGCTAATAAAAATCAAACTATAAAGTAAAATTCATTTAAAATGCATAAAATAAAAGACAAAAGCAACTAAACTTTAAATTAAAAACATATCCATTAAATAAAACAAATTAAAGAAAAAAATACAATAAAATGAAATAAAACACAATGTAAAATAACCTGCGTTTTTCGCACCTTTAATAATTTAATGTAAAGTGATTCGACAAATGTATTAATATGCATTTTAATGTTAAAAATGCTTTAATAAATATTTTTTTAAATATATTGATGATTGTTGTTCATTAAGTAAGGTAAATAAAATAAAAAGTAATTTAAGAAATAATATTATACAAATTTTTATAAAAAAGTGAAAATAAAACTGAATATGAAAATTTTATAAATTATAGCTTAAGCAGGTGGCTTATATATATATATATATATATATATATATATATATATATATATATATATATATATATATATATATATATATATATATATATATAGCTAGATTAAATATAAGGAGTTTTTAAAGTTCGGAGCACCGAGCCGAAAGAAGAGACTCACGAGAGAGCTCCGAGCTGCTGGAGGCATCCTCCTCGGGTGTCTCCTCCTCCTCCTCCTCCTCCTCCTCCTCCTCCTCCGTCTCCTCCTCCTCGCCGTCTGCAGCCCTGGAGAGCGGCTCCACCCAGTAACCGGGCATGAGTGCGGCCGAGTCGTACGAGCTGCACAGGGGCCCCACGATGTGCGTGATGAAGGACTCCTGCAGCTTGGCGAGCTGAGGAGCCGAGCGGTCCATGAAGGGGCTGATGGGCAGCCCCAGACTCGACTCCTCGTCCCCCTGAGCACAGAGACAGCCCTCAGAGGAGAGGAGAGGGCCCCTGTGAGTAGAGGGGCCTCAACATCTCTCAACCTCTCTCAGTTTACTTCCTGATCAACTCCACAGAAGCATCTCTTCAGCCTTAAGATTTTTATTTTTATCTTTTAAGAGAGAGAGAAAGAGAGAGAAAGAGAGAGACAGAGAAGAGAGAGAGAGCGAGAAGGAGAGGGGAGGGAGAGAGAGAGATGAGAGAGACAAAGAAGGAGAGAGAGGGAGAGAGAGAAATTGAGATGAGAGAGAGATTGGGATGAAAGCGAGAAGGTTGAGAGATGAGAGAGAGATGAGAGAGCTTGCACTGTAAAAGGAGAGAGAAAGATTGACTGTGAACATAAAGAGACGCAGATAGTTTCCTGAAGCTTCTGTTGGATTTTAACAAGCAATGATAGATATTTGTTATGTTTTATTATCTTTAATTATGTGTTATTGTGTGTTTACTAAAATACTGCAGCCACAAAAGACAGTAAACAAGTGAAATATGCAAATCACCTGAAATTCTCCCAAACACACGAATATCATTTAATTAACCTCCCTCTGTTCTGAATGAGAGAGTGATTAAAGAGGAGTGCAGGAAACAAACCTCAGATAATTTTCTCTGTTACCCAGGGAAAGAGAGAGAGAGAGGAGAGAGGGGGGGAGAAGGAGAGAGAGAGAGAGGAGTGATGAGATAGAGAGAGGGGTGAGGGGAGCGAGAGAGAGGGAGGGGGGAGAGAGAGAGGGAGAAAGAGATAGAGAGGGAGAGAGAGAGGAGAGAGAGTGGGAGACAGATAGCGAGGGAGAGAGAAAGAAAGAGAGGAACAGGAGTGAGATGGAGAGAAACAGAGACGGCGAAAGAGGAGAGAGAAAGAAATAGAGAGTGGGGGAGGAGGGGGAGGAGGGGGAAGAGAAAGGGGGGAGGGGGGAGAGAAAGAAAGAGAGGACAGGAGAAGGAGAGGAGAGGGGAGAGGGGAAAAGAGGGAGAGAAGAGAGAGAGGCACGAGAGACAAAGAAAGAGAGGGACAGAGACAGAGGGGAGAGAGAGAGAGGAGATAGGGAGAGAGAGGAGCAAGAGGGAGAGAGAGCTAGAGATACGGGAGAGACGAGTATGAGGAAAAGAGAGAAGGGAGTTTGTGGGAGAGAAGATTTTGGAGAGTAAAGGGCGGGAGAGGAGAGAGAGAAAGAGGAGACGAAGAGAGGGGTAGAGAGAGAGAGATAGATGACCAGAAGGGGGGGGGAAGGAGAGGGAGAGAGTTAGGAGACAAGCTACCGCAGAATGAGGAAGAAGGAGAGCGAGACAACATGGCTAGTTACGATGAAGTGGATGCTAGGGGATATGAGAGAGAACTGTGGACCGATCTTTCGAGACTGAAGTGTGAATGAGATGCACGCTATTCGTATGAGCACGAGTGTTGGATAGCGACGGAGCCTGCTTCTACCTAATGGACGCGAGAAACTGTTCGACGCGAGGGAGACGAGACAGACCACCGTCCCGCGTCGATCGACGTAGACGAGCGAGATTTATATGAGCAGAGATCGAGGATATTCTGATATTGATGGACAGTCGGAGGACTCGGGAGCGAGCGAGAGGCCCCCAGCATGCACGAGAGCGATGAGAGAGAGAAGAGTTTGAGAGAGAAATAGGACAGAGAGATGAGAGTTTGAGAGGAGGGAGAGAGTGGAGAGGAGGAGGAGAGGAGCGGAGAGAGAAGAGAGAGAGAGGAAGGATGAGAGAGGGAGGAGAGAGACCAAAAGAACTTCGGAGGATTTCTTTGGAGACCTCGGGTGCGAAAGATCTGACCAACGTAATCCTCCCAGTTTCAGTATTCCGTGCTTTTTTTTACTCCTTAGGAGGTGAGGCGACCGTTGTAAGATTAGTCAGTGTATTGATGGTCATTCGCGTTATTGTTTGCAGGAGAGTATCTGATGAGATGGCAGCATGTAGTACGGTATGGTTACCAGAGCTCTGAGCCCCCGTAGGACTTCAGATTCGCAGTCGAAGTCATTAGATGAGGCGCAGAACTTTCGGGAGATCTGACGTAGGAGCTTCTCTCACTCCGTAACATTTCGGGATTTGATTTCGTCCCCTGTCGATGACAGGAGCATGTCGGCCCCTTAGTATATTTAGGTAGAGGCGCTAGTAATGAGAGCTAAACCTGATTCCCTTTCTGCGAGAGAGATGCCATCCTTGCGCTCCTGTCTTTTCGTTAGTGAGTTCATATTTGAGGAGGAGAAACTATTTTGTGACGCGAAGCATGAAGCTCTGTACGGTGCGAGACTCGGCGAACTTGAGGGAACGCCTCTGACGGTGTCTTTCTTGAGTGAGACTCCGCGAGGAGTGAGAGATGATCTTTCCGACTGACGTCAGAGTGTGGTCGGGAGTAGATCCTTCAAGTTATAGTCTCAATGGCCGGTAGATTTCTGCTCTGTGGTAACTTTCGGTCGCGGACGACTGCCGTAGAGATACGAGCGTTGACGTTTGGTCCAATGAGTTCACTGAGACATATGAGACCGTTTGTGAGGAGAGATTTTTGCACTGGTAGACGAGACCATTGATTGATGTTTATTGGCTGAGTGAGAGAGAGTATGGGCGGATTCCTGGATGGCATCGTTCTCTCTGCAGGAATGATGGAATGAGAGAGGATTTCGTGATCCCGACGAGCTTAGATGATTAAAAGAATGAGTATTCTGTGAAGGATGTATTCATTTTATTAAATCGATGAGGAAGAGAAAGAGGGGAGAGGACCGGCAGAGGTGAACTGGGCGAGGAGAGAAGACTGAGAGGAGAGCAGCGGAGATGAGAGGAGATAAGAGCGTTCGATGAGTCGGAGGACTGGTAGATGAGAGAGAGGAGAGAGCAAACCCGAGAGGGACACTGGGTAAGAGACGAGCGGAGAGACCGCGTCGAGAGAGAAAGAGATTGCAAGAGAACGGACGAGAGAGAAAGGGGGATGAGGGGGACAGAAGTGGACGGTCGAGGAGATAATGAGAGATGATCGAGGCGATTGAGATGACGTATCGGGTGGGGGAGCACGAGACGACAAGAGAGACCACTTACTCGGGCGTGGGTGTTGGGTGTCCCATTTTTTTTCCGTTTGTGGAAAAGAATTACCTATTCTCGACAGGTGCGACACAAGAGATTGGGCCCCCTCCGCCTGAATGAGAACGACACCGACGGAGACGACACGAAGAGCGAGGTAGGTGAGATCAAGATTAGCAGAGGAAAGGAAGGCGAGCCTAAGAAGGAGCAGCACGCATAGGGGGAGGCAAAGATGAGACGAGAAGCGTGATAGAGCAGATCAAGAAGAGTACGAGCGCTACTAGAAAGAGAGTAAAAGGAACGGCCTCCATCTCTTAGTCTCACCCCGCGGGTCCTCATCGGGCGTACCACTGGGGATTGAGGGTGAGGGTGGACAGATCGTGTGTATTGCGAGGTCCTGCGGATGAGACCTTCATCAGGCGACGGATGGAGAGGGACTGCGGCTTCGTAGAATACTTCTGGGTACGCAGAGCATGAAAGAGAGAAAAAGGAGAAGGAGATAGGGGTACTGAAAGAGTTTAAAGAGAGACGGGAAGAGAAAGAGAGAAAGAAAGAGAGAAAGACCAAAGAGATGAGGGACGAGGAGGGGGAAGAAGAAAGGTCTTAACAGGGTGCCGTGAGGGGGTGACGAGGATGACGAGACGCAGAAAGAAAGAAGAACGGGCAGCCCAGGGTACAGGATGTGCAGTAAGGAAGATGCACGAGAGGGATCTCTGGGAGCGTGGAAGGAGAGTGAGAGACGGATGATCGACGAGGAAGAGTAAAGAATAGAGAGAGATGAGGAGAGAGGGAGAGAAGAGAGAGATGAGGAGAGAGGGAGAGGATGGATGGACCTGGAGAGAGGAGAGAGGAGATGCAAGAGCCCACGAGAGAGACGAGGAGAAAGAACCGGAGGGAGCAGAGAGACGAGCGACGTGGAACGGAGAGAGGAACGAAGAGAGAGAGGGAGCGGACAGTAGCAGAGAGAGAAAGAAGGCTGATGAGAGAGAGAGAGGGAGCGAGTTATGAGAGTGGGAGCAGGAAGAGATCGCGGCACGAGGAGGATCATTTTTGTCGAGAGAGGGCGAGGACGAGTGGACAGAGGAGAGCAGAGAGGGATCAACCCTCGAGATGACACGGGAGTGGGACGGCGATGATCGAGAGATAGGGAGTAGCGTGCAAAGAGAGGAGAGCAGCAGATGAGCAGGAGGAGCAGAGGTTGCGAGACGACTAGAGGAGCGGGAGAGGAGGGACGAGAGAGGAGCAGAGAGAGGAGAGAGAGAGAGAGAGAGAGGGAGAGAGGGAGAGAGAGAGAGAGACAGAGAGAGAGGAAGGAGAGAGAGGGAAGAGAGAGGGGAGAGGAGAGAGAGAGAAGAGAGAGGGAGAGAGAGAGAGAGAGAGAGTGATAAGTGCAGAGTTTCGGCTTCTCTGTTTCTCCAGACAGTGAGCGATGCAGCCGATCCGATCCGAGCTGCAGCGCTCTGCATCGCTCACTTGATTGGATTTTTCCAGTCGAGGAGAGAAACACACTTCAGAGAAACTAGGTCAGGCTCGGCGCGGGGAAACACGCCCAGCCATGCCGCCTCGGCCCAAATGCATTATTTATCAGTGCCTGCAGGACCACATCGAACCCAGAGGAGAAAAACAGCAAAAAAAAAGAAAAAAAAAGAAAAATCGCAAACACAATTCTGAACAGGTTGGGGGCAAGGTCTGCGGTTGCCAAGGCGATGGAGAGGAGCAGTGCGTGAGCCGTATTCCTCTCTATCAGAAATGAATCAGCGAGGCTCACGAAGGAGGAGGGAGGGAGGAAGGGAGCGAGTCATGGGCAGGGTGGTCATATGATGCTTGTGACGGGGTCCTGACACAACTGGGTCATCTGGCCCACAATAATAGACTCAGTGTCTGCGACTGCATGCGAACGAGAGCTGAACTCTGAGAGAGAGAGAGAGAGAGAGAGAGAGAGAGAGAGAGAGAGATAGAGAGAGAAAGAGAGACAGAGATGGAAAGAGGGAGGGAGGAGACGATCTGCAGCCTCTGATGCTCGCTCGTGTTTCCACGCTACGGCTACTGTGGGTTTCTGTTCACAGCGTGTTCAAGATGATCACGTAAACAAAGACTGATGCAGCCTCCGAGGAGGGTTGTGAGAGCGTAGTAAAAACAAATTTTCTTCCGTGTTTCCCTTCCAAAAAAGCACGGGTAGACGCGCCGGGATTGATTAGAGGGGGGAGGAAAGCAGTAAAGAAGAGGAAACAAAGAAAGAGGAGCGGGAGGATAAAGCAAAGAACAAGAAAGAACGAGAAGAAGAAAAGAGAGAGAAAGAGAGAGAAAAAAGACGGACAAAGAACGGCGCCGAGAAAAGAGAAGAAAAAGAGGCCAGTGAGCAAGAAGACACCCTGCTCTGCATATTACCTATCTCCCCTCCCCATCTCTCCTCTTCATATCCTTCTTTCATCTTCTCTTCTCCTCTTCCATCCCCTCCTCTCCTCTCCTATCCGCTTCTCTTCCATCCTCTCCTCTCAAATAGCTGAAGTTATGGGAAGTTGAAGGAAGAAGCGGGGCATTTCTCTCAAGATGTCCTTTAGCCTGTACTGTTAGCCCACAGACTGAACACGTCACTCACAAACTTTTATCATCTGCAGAACACTGAACAAGAGCGGAAGTTCACTCGCTCTCTGCCCTACATTCTCACTAGAGAAACCTCACTATGCAAACCTGCTTCTTGCAGCAGCGCTTGGAGAGACTGGAGACGGTTGCTAAGCAACAGCGTATCCTCTCCATCCACTGACAGATTAAACAGTTGTGCGTGTGATTGAAACTTGATTATACGGCGCTACCGCGCTCAAGCAGTGACTGCAGAGAAATGCACAGGGAGCGGCACGGACCTGCTCATAGAACTCATTGACGATGCCCTCTGTCCACTGCAGATGAAGCTCTTTGCATTTCAAGGGCCCGTTGATGTCCGCCAGCTTGATACACATCTGACAGACAAGCAGCCGATCATTCTCATTGGTCCAGTCGATCCCTGAGCAGCCCTCGTCCCCCACCTGAAGAAAACACGCTAGCATGAGGGTGTTGAGATGATGACACTGCTTGAAAAACTAAACATCTTGCATCTGCAAGCTATTAATTATACGTCAAAATTAAAAGACCAATTTTGTGTGTCTAATAAAGACTTGAAAATAAAATCCCGGGTTTGTGTAGAAAAAGAAACACTGAAATTAAAGTCTGCTGCACTCGCTAAAAGATTAAAAAGTATAGAAGTACATATAAAGAATTGTTTTTCTCCTCTTCTGCAGGCATCGGAGAAATCCAACCACTGGACTGCCGAAAGCATCAAACATTTTCAATAACATGAGATTCAGGACTTGGGTGCTGTTGTTCTGAACAACAC
This sequence comes from Danionella dracula, assembly GCA_900490495.1. Classification (NCBI taxonomy): domain Eukaryota; kingdom Metazoa; phylum Chordata; class Actinopteri; order Cypriniformes; family Danionidae; genus Danionella; species Danionella dracula. The sequence continues at coordinate 1,575,791 of UELW01000889.1, forward strand.
ACATATTCAATAACCGGATATTCAGGGCCAGGGAAGCATTATTCCTCCCCGGTCAGCTCTAGCTGAGCAGTTTTAAAGCACGTGTGCCTATCTGGAACATGTCACATCCTCCTAGAGCATCTCCGGGTCTCTGAAAAGCGAGTCCAGTACAAACTTGTCCTCCTATGGGACGGTGAGAAAATGACTACATATACGGGATTGTACTCAAAACATCAGTGTTTATATGATGGAAAAAATCTCTCCTTTAAAAAAAGCTTTTTTTCATCACTAATTCACAAGAAGCGAAGAAGTTCTCAGCGAGAGCACATAAATCCTTTTTGTCTCTGAATTACAAACACTGCATTGTAACAAACAACATTTGTACCCTAGACAAACCCAGCTTCGTCTGCTGCTAAACATCTCTGCACAGTGCTTTTCTGACCGTAGATCGATCAAACTGATCAGAGCTATAAAGTGTTGTGCACTCTTTTTGGTGCTCTCACCTTGGCGTTGAACTCAGCCAGGAAGTCAAAGTGTTTCTTGAGATCGGTCGCCAGGATGGCCTCGATGACCAGGAAGCGAAAGCGCTTGAAGTCCATATGGTCCAAGTTGGCCAGAAAGTTGAACTCGGGCCGAGACATGAAGAGGTTCCAAGCTGAAGCTGCATGATGGTTCTCCAGCACCGAGCGATCGTTGTATAGCACAGCCTGGAGAGAGAGACTCTCCGTTCAGATTCAGAGGCAGTGTACGTGTAGCTCTTTTTTTGTGTTCTAGACCAGAATGATCAACTATCAAAGTAACTATGAATCCATGGTCGCTCAGTTGGTTGCTTGGTCAGTCTGTTTGTCTGTCGGTCAGTCGCTCACTTCTTTAGTCAGTTGCTTGCTTGATTGGTCTGCCGCCAGTTTGTCACTTTGTCTTTTCGTCAGTTGGTTAGTCTCTGCCTCATTCGGTTGGTCACTTGGACAGTTGGTTGGTTGCTAAGACAATCGGCCAGTCAGTCAGTTACTTACTTGGTTGGTCAGCCAGTCTGTTGTTTGGTCAGTGGCTCACTTGCTCGGTTTTTAGTTTAGTCGTTTGGTTTATCAATTGATCGCTCGGTCAGTCGGTCGGTCATTCAGTCACTCAGTACACTGGTTGGTCTGTCTATCTTATGTCTGTCTAACGGTTGGTCTGTCATTTGGTCAGTTGTTAGGTTGGTCGGTCACTCAGTCGGTCGTGCCCTCAACCAGGCTTTTGGTCAGTTGCTTGTTTAGCTGGTTGGTTGGCCTCTCAGTCTTTGATTAGTTGTTTGGTCGGTTGCTCACTTGCTCGGTTTTTAGTTTAGTCATTTGGTTCATCAATTGATCGCTCGCTCGGTCAGTCGGTCGTTCAATCATTCAGTACACTGGTTGGTATGTTTGTCTTATGTCTGTCTAATGGTTGGTCTGTCATTTGGTCAGTTGTTAGGTTGGTCCCCTGGTCAGTTGGTCGGTCGATTGTTCAGTTGATGGTTCCATTCTTCCATTTTTCAGAACTTTCAACTTTCAAAGTAACTAAGCAATCCATGGTGTCCCGCACCCAACCCAAACCTACCCAATCACACCCAACCCCTTTCAAGTCATCTATTCACATCCTTTAAAATAAAAAAATAACAACGGTTTACGTGTTGTTAGTATGTTCTGAAAGTCTGTCATGTTTTGTATGTGTTTTCACCTGAGGAGCGCTGGTGGCCACTAGGAAGGCGTTGGTCCGTCCCGGATGGTCATAATCATGCATGGCAGAGGCGACGTACAGCGCCATGAGCTCCAGTGCTGGGATGAGGCCCGAGAGGCAGCCGTAACCCTCCTGAGGAGCCCCACAGGAACCAGACATCAGGTACGGAGTCCGGCCCTCTGAGTCTGGGCACAGAGAGACACCATCAGCTGCAGGTTGATATCCACAAAAGGTGCCTCAAATAAAAGTACTATTAGTTTGTATTTGCGATTAATTAATTGTACTTTAATTAATCACTTTTTAAGTAGATTTTATATACTACCCCTGTAAAGAGTCCTTGAGCTCTGGGAATGTATTATTATTATTGAATGAAACAAATATTCAACCTAAAGTAAAACAGAACTCCATCGATGTAGAATGTAGGCTTGTGTGAATACAAACTGTGTTTCTTCATCTTTTATGCCTCTTCTGATGAAGTTTGAACTCAAGAGTATTCTGACTTCTGTGCAGGTGCTGTCCATACTGTAGATCCAGTCATTAAAAATGTCCTCCAAGTAAGGGTGGGCGAAATGGGTTAAAATTCATATCACAATTTTTCACCTTTTTTTGATCACTTTTGTATGAAAGGCTAAATTTGATTTATTAAAATATTATAATATAATTCTAGATATTTCAGAGTGAGCTGTAATCAGATTTGTTGTGTTTATTCAGTCAGAGAGTCCTCTTCTCTGATCAGGGGGATCTCTGAAGCACTCGTGCCCCCTTCATCGAGACCTGCTTTGAACCACCCTGAACCCTTTTACTCCCCTTTATTGAGTTTTTATTGCCTGATGCTAAAAATCTAAAATCAAATCGCTTTTCTTTTCATGCTTCCTGAAAGCGGACTCACCGGAGCAGCCGAGCGAGTGCAGGCTGGGTAAACCAGGCACAGGTTGGGTGGTAAGGTACCAGACCGCATGCAGCACGTCTGTGGCGTGGATCCTGTTGTGATCTGCGGAGGAAAAACCATTGACACACCACTAGATGGAGACAGAGATCAGCTCACACAGTACTGATCAGAGCGTCTGTGATCAGAGAGTTGAGATTGATTCCTTGAGAGATCTCCAGCGCTCTATCTTCTGTGCTCTCTCTCTCTCTGGGGTTACATCATTACGCTCTTTCACAAACACCCACAGGGATTGTCAAGCACCCTGGACTTCAGGAATTAATTTTTTTTTGTTCCAGCAAACAAATCAGTTTGCAGGAAAAGTAAGACATTTGGCAAGCTTGTAGATCAGACCTGCAAACTGACCAACGTTGGACTATTTAAATCAAACCCACTAGCGTCACCGCTAATTCAAAGATAATGAGGTTCTGCTTGATGCACACTCGGACTCACATGGGATGTCTCTGTATCCGTTCTCCAAAGCGTGAAAGTAGTTCATGAACTCCTGAACGGGAATCTTGAACATCTCAAAGAGCCCGGCGTCAGCAAACAACCGGTAGGACATCTGAAACACAGAGCAGTGTGAGCAAAGAGACCTCAAACACCTGAAAACTGTCTCTGTGAGAGCCAAAGTTATTTGTAGTAATGGTGGTGGACAATGGTGGCAGAATTTTACCCCTATCAAGAACAGGTGAAAGGGTGTGGTCGAGGTTATGGTTTTGGGGAAAATACTCTAGCTATGACTCAATCCAGGGTCTTGATCCTTCACATGGCACATTTCAAGGCCACTTATGTCACTACGCTACACAAAGGATGTCCCATTTCACCAAATGATTGGTGGATGTTTGGTGGATGAGTGTGACTGGTGGAGTGTGTTTGGTGGATGTGAGTTACTGCTGAGGTGTGTTTGGTGGATGACAGTGACTGGTGGGGTGTTTGGTGGATGTGAGTAACTGGTGGAGTGTGTTTGGTGGATTAGTATGACTGGTGAGGTGTGTTCAGTGGATGTGACTGACTGGTGGGGTGTGTTTAATGGATGTGAGTGACTGGTGGAGTGTGTTTGGTGGATGTGTGTGACTGGTGGAGTGTGTTTGGTGGATGTGAGTGACTGGTGGGGTGTTTATGGTGGATGTGAGTGACTGGTGGTGTGTGTTTGGTGGATGTGAGTGACTGGTGGGGTGTGTTTGGTGGATGTGAGTGACTGGTGGGGTGTGTTTGGTGGATGTGTGTGACTGGTGGGGTGTGTTTGGTGGGATGTGAGTGACTGGTGGAGTGTGTTTGGTGGATGTGAGTGACTGGTGGGGTGTCTTTGGTGGATGTGAGTGACTGGTGGGGTGTCTTTGGTGGATGTGAGTGACTGGTGGGGTGGGTTTGGTGGTGGGCAGGAGGCCATAGGCGCAGAATGGCAGCCACGTCCTGTCAGGCTGCAGCTGAGGGCTAGCAAGGTAGCTTATCACCACCAGAGTGTGAATGTGGAGTGAATTAATAATGCTCTGATAATTGTAAAGTGTCTTTGAGCTCTGTAAAATAGCTATATTAAGTGAGTGTGTTATTATTATTATTATTATTATTATTATTATTATTAAAAGTGAAATAAATGAAAATTTGAAGCAAAAAATCAAAGAAACCAGGAATAGTGGTAAAAATAAAGGAAGCTGTTATCCCAAAACTCTCCACTGGGTGTCCCACTTACACTCCCGAACTAAATAACACTCAAAGTTAGGTTCAGTCTGCACGTCGTGCTCAGGTCTTTATCGTGAGTGAAATAAGAGAAACAGAGAGCCTGAAGAGACCATCAACCGAGGAATAAGGACAAAAAAGTCATTAGCGTGCCTGTCGGTCGTTTTGTTTAAAGATGAAAATGATTAGTTTGGCACGTGAAGTTAGAAAGCTATGAAATAAATCCCTGAAAAGTCTCGCTTTTATCTGGACTAAAAAGTTTGCGATTGCTCTGCCTGTCCACCAGATGTCCCTGGAGTCTGCTGCTCAATATTCCACACAGAGAAGAAAAGCACCTCTGGAGAAAAGCGTTTAACTGAGGAGTTGAGTTTGTGTTCCTCGTCCCCTTGCACAAGGAGCCCTGCTCTCACCTGGCTGAGGATGCAGCCACAGCGGCCGCTGGTCTTCTCCACCAGGCTGAAGATGGGGAAGTTCCAATTGTTGATCTGAGACATGAGCGATCCCAGACCCTCCATCACCAGCGGCTCCGGAGCCAGGAGGGCCTTCTCCTGCGGGGTACAGCAGAAATCATCAACAACAGGAGCACCAGGATTACCAGGAGAACCAAAAGAAGCAGGAGAACAAGGAGAACCAGGAGCACCTGGAGAACCTAAAGAACCAGGAGCACCAAAAGAACCAAGAGCAGGGAATATATTACGATAATAATGTAGATAAATATAAATAAAAAAACCTTAACACTAGATCTTAATGACATCGCAGAATTTACTTTAATAGCAAATAAGCAAATAAACAAACAGAAAAAGGACTATTTAACTATTTACCAAAATAAATATTTTTATAAATCAATAACAAGCAAAAGTACTTTTCAATTAAAATATTTTAAATGAAAATAAATGAAAAATTAATTACAAAAAATAAACCAAAATAAATATACATTTTAAATCAAACTAAAATATTATAAATTAATATTTAATCAAGTAAATACGATATTCTCCCATTTAAAAAAATAATTAGTATAAATAAATAACATAAAAACATTTACTAAGTAAAAGAAGCAATAAATGAAGTATAAAAGTCTCAGTTACAACACTTCAAATCAAGACACATTATTACAACCACTAAAGTAAAATATGAAATAAACATGAGTATATTACTGAATTAGGAATAAACAAATACGTGAAAAAATAAATAATGAGTGACTTAAAATCTTTCAGGTGAAAATAAAACCTTGAAATCAATAAATGTGTTTCAGAGGATCAGATCTGGGGGTCCCTGGACACTCAGCAGTGATGCTCTCACCTGATTGGCCCCTCGATGTCTCTCTGCATCCTCCTCGCGCTGCGTAAACCCGTCTCCATCACTGTGATTGGTCTCGCAGGTGATGACATCAGCGTCTGACGACATCATCACCCCTGTGCGGTCTGCTTGGGATTGAAACAGAGAAGGACACTCAGCTCGTCCAATCAGAGCCCAGCTGTGACATCACTCATGCTCATCTAAATGCTAACGCAGAGAGCCCACTATCATATAACCATTCTTAATGTTTTCCAATGCTGTAAAAGTGTGTAGAATAAATATTTAACTTCAACATTTCTGTCAGGAAAGATTTGCATCAAAGCCTGTGACACACGCTTCTACCAGCAGGGGCGGGATGCCAGGCAGGGGCTGTTGTAAACACACCGGCAGCTGTGTGAAGGGCCCTGGACCCCAAAGAGAAAAATAACTGAGAGAACAGAGAATTCATTCATTCATCTTCATGTCGGCTTTATTCCCTTTCAGGGTCGCCACAGTGGAATGAACCGCCAGCTCTCTGGCATATGTTTTACGCAGCGGATGCCCTTCCAGCTGCAACCCATCGCTGGGAAACATTCACACACTCATTCACACTTTAACACTATGGGCAATCGTTCTTACTCAATTCACTTATACCGCATGTCTTTGGACTTGTGGGGAAACCGGAGCACCCGGAGAAAACCCACGCGATCACGGGGAGAGCATGCAAACTCCACACAGAAATGCCACCTGCCCCAGCCGAGCCTAGAACCAGCGACATTCTTGCTGTGAGACGACCGTGCTAACAGAGGATTCAACGTTTCTTAAACCAAATCATCGATTTATTGCTCTGTTTGTTGCCGAGATAAGGGGCACGTTATGAACGTTCCATTTTAATGTTGTTTTTTGGAATCCTCAAAATAAAAATGAATTCATAAATCTGATGTCTTTAATTTCATCAAAGCAATGAAACATAATTCATTAATATTGTAATGAAGTTAAACGTGGTGCGTCATTCTCTACAGGAAAAATAAACATTTAATTATGAAGGCTCATTATGTATTTGTAGCCAACTTAGTCATTTTTATAGTAGGCTAATATAGATACATACAGCATGTGTTGCCTTCATTACACTGTGTGCAGAATTCTTAGGCAAATGAGTATTTTGACCACATTATCCTCATTATGCATGTTGTCTTACTCCAAGCTCTATAGGCTCGAAAGCCTACTACCAATTAAGTATATTAGGTGATGTGCATCTCTGTAGTGAGAAGGGGTGTGGTCTAATGACATCACACCCTATATCAGGTGTGCATAATTATTAGGAAACTTCCTTTCCTTTGGCAAAATGGGTCAAAAGAAGGACTTGACAGGTTCCGAAAAGTCAAAATTTGTGAGATATCTTGCAGAGGGATGCAGCACTCGTAAAATTGCTAAGCTTCTGAAGCGTGATCATCGAACAATCAAGTATTTCATTCAAAATAGTCAATGGGGTCGCAAGAAGCATGTGGAAATACCAAGGCGCAAAATCACTGCCCATGAACTGAGAAAAAAGTAAAGCGTGCAGCTGCCAAGATGCCACTTGCCACCAGTTTTGCCATATTTCAGAGCTGCAACATCACTGGAGGGCCCAAAAGCACAAGGTGTGCAATACTCAGAGACATGGCCAAGGTAAGAAAGGCTGAAAAACGACCACCACTGAACAAGACACACAAGCTGAAACGTCAAGACTGGGCCAAGAAATATCTGAAGACAAATTTTTCTAAGGTTTTATGGACTGAAGAAACGAGAGTGAGTCTTGATGGGCCAGATGGATGGGCTCGTGGCTGGATCGATAAAGGGCAGAGAGCTCCAGTCTGACTCAGACGCCAGCAAGGTGGAGGTGGAGTACTGATTTGGGCTTGTATCATAAAAGATGAGCTTGTGGGGCCTTTTCGGGTTGAGGATGGAGTCAAGCTCAACTCCCAGTCCTACTGCCAGTTTCTGGAAGACACCTTCTTCAAGCAGTGGTACAGGAAGAAGTCTGCATCCTTCAAGAAAAACATGATTTTCATGCAGGACAATGCTCCATCACACACGTCCAAGTACTCCACAGCGTGGCTGGCAAGAAAGGGTCTAAAAGAAGAAAAACTAATGACATGGCCTCCTTGTTCACCTGATCTGAACCCCATAGAGAACCTGTGATCCATCATCAAATGTGAGATTTACAAGGAGGGAAACCAGTACACCTCTCTGAACAGTGTCTGGGAGGCTGTGGTTGCTGCTGCACGCAATGTTGATAGTGAACAGATCAAAACATTGACAGAATCCATGGATGGCAGGCTTTTGAGTGTCCTTGCAGAGAAAGGTGGCTATATTGGTCACTGATTGGTTTTTGTTTTGTGTTTGAATGTCAGAAATGTATATTTGTGAATGTTGAGATGTTGTATTGGTTTCACTGGTGAAAATAAATAATTGCAATTGGTATATATTTGTTTTTTGTTAAGTTGCCTAATAATTATGCACAGTAATAGTCACCTGCAAACACAGATATCCTCCTAAAATAGCTAAAACTAAAAACTACTTCCAAAAACATTCAGCTTTGATATTAATGAATTTTTTTGGGTTCATTGAGAACATGGTTGTTGTTCCATAATAAAATTAATCCTCAGAAATAAAACTTGCCTAATAATTCTGCACTCCCTGTATTAGGCTTATACAAGGCTTTTTATTTTTTTGCGGTTCCAGACATTGACGTTGAGCCAACATTCTTGAGAAAAAATGTAACAACAAATTCATTAGATGCATTTGTAGATGCATCAAAACTCCCCCGGCTAAAGGTTTCCGATTTTCACTTTTCCAAGACATTAAGATTCAATGTTTAAAATTATTGATCGTATATTGAAAAGATTTAAAACTGACATTGAGTTAAAATGTGAATTCTGTAATACATTTGATGGACGTATGTGTTAAATGTTTTTATACTAAACTGTTTTGGAACTTTGTATAGTCTTTCTTAAGGACAGATCTGTTGTCACCATCATTCTGGAGGATAAAGACATTATCTTTTTCTATGACAAACCTTTAGAGAAAAGATTATATTTTGTGCTTAACTTGTTCGCTCCGTATGAGAAATATCATCTTCCTGAGTGTAAATGCGCAAAATGCAAACCCAACGTAGTACAGTTTAAAATAGAATTTACACATTAATTAAAATCTTTAATGGGTGTAAGGAATGCTAAAGGAAAACGTACATTGCACTGTATTAAAGCCTTGTCACAATTTTATTCATATCACTTATATATATATATATATATATATATATATTTTTTTTTTTTTTCATCTATTACGCACATAGATGGTTTTGTTTAAAAATAGCCCAATGCATATAGTTTTTGTTGTTCTTCTTCTTTTTGTATTTTGTGTTTTCTTTTCGTATACTGTATTGTACGGAATCGGTCTGCTATTGTAACTTTCGAAAATAAAATGTATATAAAAAAAAAAGAAGCAGAGAGGGTCACCTGACTGTGGCGCAACCTCCGAGGAGCCATCGCCGTGACGACCTTTACTGTATGCTCTTCCACAGCTGGAACAAAGCAGCACACGCTTAAAACACGCTTTCGTCAAACCCAGCCAGGTGTTTGAAAAGAAACATACGTGTAAACACAACTTTATCCTACTGCTTTCTGAACAAACAACAACAATTTCTTCCACAAACGACAGCATCGGGAGCAGTCTGTGTTAAAATGAACATCGCCAAATAAAACATCACATAAAAATAAATAAATAAATAAAGTCAATAATGAATGAGCAAATAAATCCATTAAAAAACACACAGAAAAGTCTGTTAAAACTTTTTATTGTTATTATAAAAAAACTATAAAATTATGGGTGGAAAAAAAACTGACATTTAAGTACAAGAATACAAAATGTAATAAATTAATCCGTAAATACCAAATAAATAAAAGCTAAAAAGGTCCCGATAAAAAAAACATATACAAATAAATTAATGAATAAATAAATAATTACAATTATAAGTAAAATAACAAAAAGAGAAAATGGAAAATAAGTAGTAAATCAGGGATTTAGCTACGGAGTAAATAACTATATAAATAACTAAATAAATAAATAACTATTTACTGAGTAAATAAATATAAATAAAAAAGAAAGGTTCACTACTTAGTAAATAACTATATAAATAACTATATGAATAAATAACTATATAAATAACTATATGAATAAATAACTATTTACTGAGAAAATAACTATATAAATAACTATATTAATAAAAAACTATTTACTGAGAAAATAACTATATAAATAACTATATGAATGAATAACTATTTACTCAGAAAATAACTATATAAATAACTATATGAATAAATAACTATTTACTGAGTATATAACTATATGAATAAATAAATATTTTCTGAATAAATAACTATATAAACAACTATATGAATAAATAACAATTTACTAAGAAAATAACTATATAAATAACTATATGAATAAATAACTATTTACTGAGTAAATAACTACATAAATAAATAACTATTTACTGAGTGAATAACTATATAAATAAAAGGAAAAGTTAGCTACTGAGTAAATAACAATATAAATAACTATATAAAAAATAACTATTTACTGAGTGAATAACAATATAAATAACTATATAAAAAATAACTATTTACTGAGTAAATAACTATATAAATAAAAAGTAAAGGTTCGCGAGCGACCCTGCGCTAGTATTCATTTAAAAGTGATTATTCACTAAACTTCTATTTCTGAGCCAGCTTTGAATGAGGAAATCTTCAAACACATTCTGTTACATTCTTAATTAAATCATGCAATAAAAATAGTTATAGCATCTGGCAAACATCAGCAAAGTGACAGAGGACAGAGGAGGCGCACCTGCTGCAGGAGGCCCCCGGCGGGGCCCAGTGAGCCGTGCTGGAGCCAGGGGCGCTCTGGCTGTGCGTTAAGGCTTTGTGTTTGATGCTCCGGGGCAGAGGAACCTCCGAGTCGGGCAGATCCACGGACGGACTCCTGAGGGGGGCGCCGCTGAGCACAGGATGCACTGCACGACACAAGAGAGACAAAGAGACACGAGCTACAGTGCATCAGCTGACCACTAGAGGCGCTGTTACGCTTTGAGTACAAGGAACAAGGAGGATTTTCTTCAGAATTTCACCAGCGTGTGTACGTCTTTTTTTTGTTACAGTTGAACTAAGGCAAAATACATGTGTTTAAAAATGTACTTGAGAGTTTTGAACTTTCTCTCGTTTCAACACTTATTTTTAATAATTATGATGGCTAAAATTGGACTATTCACTCCATTCAAACAGCGGTTTACGGTACGAGACGAACCCTTTCGACAGCAGCTGCAAGCTAAACTCTGCATGGCTTTGTTTATTTGCAATTTTGCTTTATTTCTGACTGATTTTGCCATGCCGGCGTGTTCCTGAACTCAAATAAATGCATTAAGAAGGTCATTAATTGATGTATAAACAACAAAATATTTTTTAAAGTACCAATGAAACACTGACAATAATAATAATAATAATGTGCAAATAGCTAAATACATTTGAAAAAGTTACAATAAAAAAATTTAAATAAATAAAAAACAATAACAAATAAATGCATTAATCAACAAGTAAATAACTAAATCAGAAAACTAAAAAGCAATTAGTTAAAACTAAGAATAAAACTAAAAATAAATTAACCAATTAATATCTAAATTAAATAATTAATTAACGAGTAACTAAATAAATTAACATTTTAAAAAGTAAAACACAAAAAATAGTGAAGATGCATTCAGTAATTAATGTGTAACATTATAGTATAAATAAATGATAAAAAGTCACAATAAAACACCAAAGAAACAAATTAATACAAAATGAATGCATTAAATAATCTGTAAATAACAAATAAATAAAAATAACAATAAAATACAGAAAAAAACTAATTAATACAAAATAGATGAATTAATAAATCAATAAATAACTAAAAAAGTCCAAAAATAATACTGAAAAAAATTTATTGATACAAAACAAATGCACTAATTAATCAGTAAATAAATATAATAAAAATATATTGAAAAACATGTGTTAAATGCATAAGTGTGTAGGCAGTCCTCATCACAGCGTAGCACTCACCTTTTCGGCTCTTGCTATAGATGTGGTTGGTGGAGGCGGAGGAGTGGGAGGCCGACATGGACCTGCTCTTGGAGAGGTTCAGCAGGCTAGAGCTGCTCCACGACTCGCTGCATACAGACACCACAAACAGAGGTCTCCTTAAAGCAGTGGTTCTCAAATAGTAGGAGGGGGGCGCAAGGGAGGCACGTTTGAGCTTGGGGAACATGCTTTTTTCTATTTTTTTTACTGTTCTACGACAAAGTGCAATACCTCTCCACTACATTAGGGGACAGTGGAGCTCTCATTGGCAGAGTGTGAAGTGTAGACACGAAGTGTAGAAGACAGGCGGAGAGAGAAGAAGATGAAGAGACAAACAAAAGTCTCCCGAAAGCTAAGAATAGGAAATATGACGACGTGTTTGTAGCACTTGGCTTCACTGTGACTGAGGTGGGAGACGAGGAGAGACAGGTGTGCTTACTGAGTCTAAAAATGTTGGTAGCGGACAGCATGAAGCCAAATAAATTAAGGTGTCATTTAAAGACATTACACCCCAATCTCGCTGAGAAGCAGCTTGAGTTTTTTCAGCGAAAACGAGACAAATATTTCCAGTAATCATGAACAATCAAACAATATTTATAGTTTATAGATCTGTGAAAATAGTTGCTAGTGTAAACAGTCTGGTTGCTGTTCTAAGCCAAGATATAGATCTGCGAAAATGGTTGCTAGGATAAACAGTCTGGTTGCTGTTCTAAGCTGAGATATAGATCTGCGAAAGTGGTTGTCAGGGTAAACAGTCCGGCTGCTGTTCTAAACTGAGATATAGATCTGCAAAAACCATATGGTTCCTATGGAGGGATCAGTGACAATGTAATTTTCCCCTTATATGAGTGATAAAACCCAACCCCCATATCTTAACTCTTTTCCTAAGCCGAGATGTAGATCTGTGAAAATAAATTTTTCTATTTTAAGTTTCAAAATAAAAACAAAATGAAAATACTGAAAAGTATAACATGTGTTTGATGCAAATGTTCCACGATGGATGTATTTGATTTTAAGACACTTTGAACTTCAAACCACCCTGAATATGCTGAGAGGGTCACCAAATTCCGAATATCCGACGCTGTCTATTTTAAGGTAAAGACCCAGTGCCTCTATCCCTTCACAAACCAGCCTCAACATGGTCTTGCAGCCTTCGTTTCCTGAATCTAAATAGCAGCCGTGGAGGCTCCTCTGTAAGTGGCTCCGGACAGCAGAATTAATGACCTGAACTTTTCCCTCCAGCTCAAAGGTGGAAAACTGCCCAAAGATGGAGATTGTGAGATGTGAACCAGTGCTTGAGGGGCTTCTAGCACAGCTGCGCAACAGTAACGAGTCAATGATGCCAAGCAATAAAACATGAGCAGGGCAAACGACGGCGAGTGATAAATGTCATCTGTTTCTTTTAACCTCTTCTGCTCCTGAGCTCTTTCTGCGTGGATTTCATCTACTGCAGTTTCAATCGCAGCTATTGAGCTAGAAACAAAACTTGGGTTCACTTTAAAGAAACGTCCTTCACCCTTTGGTTACCAGTTGAGGGGTTATTTTGCAAATACTAAAAGTCACAACAATCCAAAATCCGTAAGAAAAAACCTAAACGTTTGGAACAAGCGTGAAACGTTTCAAAACGTTTGGATTATAAATGTTGCTGTTTTTGGTGAAAACACACTATAACAAAGTAATTGCAGTCTATAACAAAACGCGAGCTACTTTCAGTCTTATTATCTTACGCTGCAAAAACCATTGAGCAAAAAAACAACAACAACAAAATACAGTTAATTTGAAAATATTGTACTTTTCTGCGTAGTTAAACAGTGGACTACCGGCTCAGTGGGTTTGACTGCAGGTAAAAATAATCTGAAGGTTATCGGTTTTTCTAATGTACAACAAAGCTCTATTAAAGATATTAACGTTAGGCATTAAGTTTGACTTTACATTGTTTTCTTGACCCCTCGACTGCTTGATCCCCTGCGATCGCTGCTTGCAGCTATATTCATTAATTTTCCGTAACTTCGGATTTAACCGTGTATATCTCTGGTTTTGTGTGCTCTATGAAGGTATGGGAATGTTTTGTTAATTTGTAATGAAACACTGAAAACAATCATCATTATCCTAACGTGTTCGAAAGTTATTCGCGTGTATAAAAAGGCAAAGGTTATTTCAGGTAAGCCATGACCGCGAGAGGAGTGTACCTGCTGGAAGGCCCGTCGTGAGCTGACTTGATGCTGGCGCTGCGGTCTCGCCGCACCGGGGCGGGTTCGAGAGTGGGCAGGCCCGTGGCGGAGGTGGTGGTGGTCCATGTGGAAGAAATGCGGCGGAGAAGCCCCGGAGGCAAGCTCCGTCTCAAACGCTGCAGACACACAAGAGGTCAGGGTTAAGACACACACGTGCACTCTCTCAAATTCTTCTTTTTTTTATTTGAAATGTTGTCCTTGTCAAAACGAGGCATATAAACCAACCCCCATGTCTTGACTCTTTTCCGAAGCTGAAATATAGATCTGCAAAAATGGATGCTGAAAAGGCACGCTGAAGGTTTGGGTCAGTTTAATTAGATAAATAATTTTCACCTTTTTTGTGAGTCCTGGAGGGGATTTTATTTGAGGAATTATTTATTGTATGTGATGTTAATTCTTGTGGAAAAATATTTGGTGTTGGTTGTGTTCCCATTAAGGTTGTAACAGCGTCTTTCAAAATTCTGCACATAAATATTTTCACATTTTGGGTTTTGTTGCTAAAGTGAGGAAAATCAGTTTTTAATCAATAAATATTCAGATTTGTGGAAGAGGAGGAAATGCAGCAGCTGCAGGGGGCGCTCTGTCAGCATCTCAACCTCAGGAAGTGATACAGTTTTTATACAGAGGGTTTATTCGCAGCTTTATAAGAATAATATTTTACAATAAATACTATCATTTTTCTAATTGACATTTTATAATATTGCTTTATTACTGCTCATGCTCATAAATTCAACAACTTGTTGCTTCATTCATTATTTTTATTTCATCTAATCATTGTATTTTTTTATTTTATCTTTTGCTAGTTATTGTGTAGAAACAGACTTTTTTTTGACAAATCTTTTCTAATCTTATATAACGTGTTTATATTTATAGAGATTGTTCTCATGAAGGGAATCCTCCTGAGAGGTGGAGATGAGGGCAGGAGATGTGGGGTTGAGACATGGAGTGGAGACGTGGGGTGGAGACGAGGGGTGGAGATCAGCAGTGGAGATGTTGGTGGAAATGAGGAGTGGGAATGAGGGCTGGAGATGAGGGGTGGAGATGTGGGGTATGTGGGGTGGAAATGAGTGGTGGAGAAAAGGGGTGGAGATGAGGAGTGGAGATTAGGGCTGGAGATAAGGGGTATGAGGGGTGGAGATGAGGAGTGAAAACCCGGGGTAGGAGGGGTGGAGATCAGGGGTGGAGACATGGAGTGGAGATGTGGGGTAGAGACATGGAGTGGAGATGAGGGGTGGAGATGAATGGTGGAGACGCGGGGTGGAGATGTGGGGTATGAGGGTTGGAGATGTGGGTGAAGATGAGGGGTGGAGATGTCGCTGGAGATGTGGGGTGGAAATGAGTGGTGGAGACGCAGGGTGGAGATGAGGGTTGGAGATGTGGGTGAAGATGAGGGGTGGAGATGATTCTGTGGCGGAGGACGAAGCTTTAGGGACACATAAAAACTCCTGAACATCTGAGAATAAAACAACGTGTGAAATGGACCCTAAAGCTCAATCTAAACACAACAGTTCGAGTCCATGTGAAAGAGTTTGACGTTCATTTCTGCAAATCTCAAAAGTCTTGCTGTTCTACGTTTACAGCTGACGAGAAACTTGATGAAATCTAAAATCCGTTTTATTTAACTTTTCTTGTTTTTACTGTTCTGAGCCTTTATAACATGATAAAAAGACAGAAATCTGCCAGATGTTGAACGTTTTATTTCATCTGAAAAGAAAAAAAAAATATGCAAAAATAATCATAAAAAACAACCTTTTCTGACACAGAGATTAAAAACAAGACAGGAATAGCCGGCGAACTGTTATAATTACAGTATCACTATAGCAGTAAAAGGGTTAAACTCTCGCTTGCAGGGATTTGGGATTTCACTGATAGCCTCGGAGCTGGACGGGGGAGCGCAGTGGGGCTGGACGGCAGAGCGCAGGTGGAGCTGGATGGTGGCGCACAGGTGGAGCTGGACGGCAGAGCGCAGGTGGAGCTGGAAGGTGGAGCGCAGGTGAAGCTGGATGGCGGAGCGCAGGTGGAGCTGGAAGGCGGAGTGCAGGTACCCCTCCAGAGCTGCACAGAACCCAGGCACCCTGATGGCACTCACCCGCTTTGACCTAGCTGCGCGGCTGCATATTAAAGCACCTCGTGTTTTTCTCAAGAGGGGAATATCACGTTATTGAGGCGCTGGAAAAAAAAAGCATGACCCACACACAGTGAACGAGTGCTCTTTAAGGAGCATCTGTGGAGGCAGTTTGCTGAGCGGAGCAGGGGACTTTATCCTTACCTGCTCTTAAAGTGCCAGCACGCATGTTTTACTGCAGAGCTGGAGAAACTTCACTTGAGTGAGAATGTGTGCTGCGTTAGAGAGCCTTCGCGCTGAGAGCTGCCTGCACTCTCAGGAAAAAGTCATGGAACTCTACCTTTTAAGGCACAATGGCAATATCTGGGTTTGTCGAGTGCAAAATGTAAAAGTTCCTTAAATCACTTTCTGTAGAAAAAGGTACACTCACAGAAAAACAAAACATGCTACTTACGAGGTGAATAAATGTAATCCTGTGTCTGAAAGCCTTTTACAGGTTTTAAAAATGGCAATTACATGTCAAAATGTAATAAACTGAAAATTCTATCAGAAACATCTTTTTTCAGAGATTATGTTGTTTATCTGCATCAGAATATTTTGGTTTTAACTCCAGAATTGTTATTGTTTATATACTTGTTTCTATTTTTCCTCCAGTTTTGATCGGCGTGCCTCTCTTCACTGTTGATTGTTGATATTGAAGCATATTTGTGTGAGCATGCAGCCAGCTGTTTCCATTCGGCAGCAGAGTACAATCCCTTCACTCTCAGAGAAAAGGAATGAAACTGTAGCTTTTAAGGAACAATAACTGTCACTGGGGTGGTACCCTGAAGGGTGCCATTTTGTTCTAATATTTAGACTTTTGTACCATTAAAGTGGCAATTTTGAACCCCAAGGAACAAAAATTGTTTCTGCGCAGAACCTTTTTTTCTGACAGTGTACCTAAAATGGTCCACAATAGGTTCTTAATGTACAATTTTGTACCTTATGTGTTTGCAATTGTGTTCCTTGGGTTTCAAAATTGCCCTTTTAATGGTACAAAAGTCTAAATATAGGAACAAAATAGCTCCCTTAAGGAAACCGCCTCAGTGACGTTATTGTTCCTGAAAAGCTACAGTTTCAAACCTTTTCTTCTGAGAGCGTTTGCTGTAGTTGAGTCGAACTCATCGATTCTCTGAGTGTTTTACGAAGGTTGATTTCATTTTCTTAAACCGATTTATTTTTCTTAAAATTGAAGTTGTTTGGAAGAACACTTTAATTTATACACTAATTGTTTTCAGACATTTTATAAAATACAATATATCGTAGGTGGGCATCACAGCGGCGCAGTGGGTAGCACGGTCATCTCACAGAAAGAAGGTCTCTGATTCGAGCCTCGGCTGGGTCAGTTGGTATCTCTGTGTGGTGTTTACATGTTCTTCTTGTGATCGTGTGGGTTTACTCGGGTGCTCCGGTTTCCCCCACGAGTCCAAAGACATGCGGAATAAGCGAATTGGGTAAAAACAATTGTTCATATTGTTTAAGTGTGAATGAGTGTTTGTGGATGTTTCCCAGCGATGGGTTGCGGCTGGAAGGGCATCTCACGCGTAAAGCATATGCCAAAGAGGTTCATTCTGCTGTGGAGACCCAGAAAGAGAAGAAAGCCGACAAGAAAATGGATGGACAATATTTTGTATATATTAATTTATAAATAAAATGCTAAAAACACAAAATAATAATTAATACATATTTATTTTTAAGTTAGACACACTGTGGCATAAACTAACAAGTCTCTGTTTAGGACCATTCCTTTTAAGCAATTCTGCGTCTAAAAGAGTGGATTTTATTTCAGACTGATTATCGACCAATCAAATCCTCCAATCAATAACGACCTATCAACAGCAGCGTTAAAAATGACAGAACATCACATGCGCACCTTTGGAATAGCCAGCTTCTCTCCCTTCTCTACTGGCTCCTCCGAATCGGAGCATGCGTGGCCATCGCTGAAGGCCAGCAGCGGGCCGAGTCTGGGCCGATGGTTCAGTGGTTGAAAGGTCAGCTGTGTGTTCAGCAGGTTACTGACGGCGCGCAGTGTGCTGCAGATGTTTGGTGCCAGAGAAGGGTCCGCCAGCAGGTCTGAGATCAGCCCATGAGCCTCTCCCATCACTGCGATATCCACCGTCACACTGGTGCCCGAGGACTGGACGAGAGAGAAAGAGAAAGAGAGAGAGAGAGAGAGAGAGAGAGAGGAGAGGAGTGGAGAGAAGGAGGGAGTAAGAGAGACAGCGAGGGAGAGAAGAGTGAGAGAAGTGGAGGAGAAAGAGAGACAGAGAATGGAGAGGAGAGAGAGAAAAGTAGAGAGGTGAGAGAAAAAGGGGAGAGAGAGGAGGGGAAGAGGGAGAGAGAGAGGAAGAAAGAGAGGGGGGAGAGTGAGAGAGGGAGAGAAAGCCAAAGGGGAGAGAGGGAGGGAGGGAGGGAGGAGAGAGAAAAGTATAGGTGAGAGAGAGAGTTGAGAAGAGAGAGGGAGAAAGAGAGGAAGGGAAGAAGAGAATAAGAGGGAGGTAAAGGAGAGACAAGGGAGAGAGAGAGAGAGAGAGAGAGAGAGAGAGAGAGAAAGAGAGAGAGAGAGTCACACTTTCAGTTACACTTTTGAAAAAGTGGTCATTAATTGAGAGATTACGTTTATAACACACAAAAAAATGCAAGAACATAACCACGTTGTACACTCGTCTCCATCTTCTCTTGTGGTAAACTAGCCATGAAGCAGCTAGCCACAAGATAAATTAATCAGAGAATCTGCTAACTTTACTAAAAGCTAAAATCATCTGAAAATGGTCCCCAGGAGGAGAAAGTGATGCTATCAGCAGAGGTTATAGACACTCCGTGGATCCTAATCTGAAGAAGAGTGGATAAAGTTCATGTTTTAGTGACGCTAATCA
Organism: Danionella dracula; assembly: GCA_900490495.1. NCBI lineage: Eukaryota > Metazoa > Chordata > Actinopteri > Cypriniformes > Danionidae > Danionella > Danionella dracula. The sequence continues at coordinate 1,594,705 of UELW01000889.1, forward strand.
CCATTTTTAGCTGCAACCAACAAGATGTTCTTATTCATGCTTGGAGTAGAGAATGAGGAGCTTCTCAACTCAAACATCTCCTGTTTGTTTTTTCTCAAAAGCTGAAGCGATGTACTGGGGGTGCATTTATGGTATCACTTGCTCTACCTCTCTCTCTCCTACAGCCCCCTCTCTTTACTTCTCTTTCTCTCACGCTCTCTCTCTTTCCCTCTTTCTTGCTTTCTTTTTCTCCTCTCTTCTTGCCCTGTCCCATTTCTCCCTTTTCCAGCTGTCTCTGTTCCTCTTCTCATCCCTCTCCCCTCCACCCCTACCTCTCTCTCCTCCTCCCTCTCTCTAGCATTCTCTTTCTCTACTCCCTCTTCTCCTCTCATCCTTCTCTTACTTTCTCTCTCCTCTCTCTTCTCATTCTATCTCTCTCTGACTGCTGTACTCTCTCTATTTCTTTCCTCTGCTGAACTTCTATCGTTCTCCAGTCATGACTGCTTTAAGGATATTGTGCACATTAAAGCGATCTGAAACCTGGTGAGCACAGGCTGAACAACAGATGCTTCAATGTTGCGTGAACACAAAACTAGAGCGAGCGCAACAGATCTGTTCAAGGAGGCATCGAAGAATGATTGGTGAAGCACAGTGACATATTTACAGAGCACATGAGAAAGAGAGGGAGAGAAAAAGAGGGGTGGAGAGAGTGGGGAAGAGAGAGAGGGGAGAGAGGGAGAGAGAGGGGAGAGGAGAGCAATGTAAAAAATCAGAAGAGAAGAGAGAGGAGAAGGGGAGAGAAAGAGAGAGAGGGGAGAGAAAGAGGGGTGTAAAGAGAGGGGAAAAGAGAGAGAGAGAGAGAGAGAGAAAGAGGGGTTGAGAGAGAGAAAGAGAGAGAGGGAGAAATAGAGGGTTTGAGAGAGAGGGGAAGAGAGAGCGAGAGAGAGAAAGAAGGATGGAGAGAGAGAGAGAGAGGACAGAGAGAGGGAGAAGGGTGAGAGTGGCAAAGAGAGAGAGGGAGTGGAGGAGAGAGAGAGAGAGCAGAGAGTAGTGAGAGAGAGAGCACTGACAGAGAAGAACAGTAGATGTCAGATGAAAGACAGAAAGAGCGAGGTTTTTCTCTTCCTCTCATCAAGACAGCATCAAAAGCAGCTGTACTGTATTCCCGAATGATGGATAGAGGCGGAAAGAGAGATCAAAAGCAGATGAAGGAGAGAAGCTGACTGATGGAGGAGAGGAACTGTGACTCAGGTTTTCGTTAGAGCCTGAAGGGAGCATCCTCTCTCTGAGTGGTTCCTCGTCTGAGTCAGAATGCGAGAAACAAGTGATCGATGTAACTACGAGGTGTGTTCTGGAGCCACCTGATTTGTTGGCATCATCTCATTTGTGGTCTCCTCTCTCTTTTCTACATATCTTGCTCACTCTCTCTCTCATCTCTCTCTCTTTTACCTCCCTCTAATTCTTCCATCTATCGCCTCTCATATTCTCTCTCCTTCCTCCCTCTCACCTCCCTCCCCCTATCTCCTCCCTTTCTCTCTTTTGCTAAAGTTCTTGTGCTCTCCCACCATGATTGCGGCCAAATGTCAAAATACAGGTTAAATGATCAATACAGATGAGCTGGAACGATTTCACCATGTGTCCTCATCAGTTTCAAGATAAAGATAACAAGAAACAGGTGATGGGCACAAACGTATTCCAAGCAGGACTGTGATCATAGACACACACTCAAAACTCAGACATATGCCTACTATATAGACAAACACTACTCCAACAGAGTTTTTTTTTATTTTTTTTAATAGCTATAAAATAAAAAGTGGGTCGCAAATGGCTCGTCAAATTTAAGGAGTGGATTTGATAGTTAGTCCTGTTGGAGATTTTGAAGTCCACCAGACTCTGAATGAATCCGGCTCTTTTCACAGAGAGATATGAACAACACAAGCAAAGGATAGAGTCCTCTCATTAACCTTCCCGAGCTGGCGAGTACAGCGGAGGAGGGTGGTGCGCAGGGGCTTTAGCTGAGGCTCCTGGGAGCGCTCGGAGCTGCCTTGCACGAGTTATGAGCGTGTAAATTATTGATGAGAAGTGTGACCTCTGACCCCTCCTGCAGCGGCTGTGGTCACGGCCTCACGACCCCCAGCAGGAGTCATTCCAGAGCATTCCTCCCCATATCCTACTGCGGAGGAATCCAGTAGCTCACGTTTGAAAAGGTTTTCTTTAATGAAAAATTCTTTGAATAGATGATAAATGATGTGGGCTCCGATTCGGAGCACGATTTAAACTGCAGTAAACATTTGATCAAAAGACTACTAGAATACACAAATCACGATCAGCAAGTCTTTATCTACAGTACGTGAGGTATCCTAAACTGGGAGGGAATGCAGTGAAGGGGATGATAAAAGGGTTGCTATTGCTTCTGTTTAGTTTAAAAACACATACAAAACTGATTTATTGTACTGTATAAAAAGCCACAATTCACAAATCTCAAGATTGAATTCTCTTCAAATGACCGACCAAGTAGCCGAGTGACCAGTTGACTGAGCGACCAATCAACCGACCAAGCAACCAACCAGCCTTCCGAACCAGGCGACCGATCAAACGAGGGAGCGATCAACTGACTGACCAACAAACAAACTGGACAAGGGAGTGACCAACCAACGAATGGGAGCGATCACAGGACAAACCAAGCGACTAACCTAACAACTGACCTGATTGAGCAACCAATTGAGGGACTGACCCATGAACTAACTGGGCGACAGTATCCACATTATTACAAAATCCATATCATGGAACAACACTATACCGATAGCGACAACAGACTGATTGACTGATGAAGCTAGAACTCGACTGACTGACCAAGTGACCAACCTAACAACCAGCCAAACAACAGATCAACCATCAGACAGACAGACCAACCAACTGACCGAGCAAGCGATCAACTGATAGAACAAACAAATAACCTAACAACCGACTAACTGAGCAAGTGATGGGACAGAGGGCACAGATCGAGCTGAGTCGTCTCTCACATGGTTATGCAAACTAAATAAATGAGCAGTCCTTTTGCAACAGAGCTGAGAGGGATCTCACAGCCTGACTTGAACATTAATGACAATACGTGGAGCCAAGAGATTGGGTCGGGGTGCCGAGTGATGAGCGTCGCACTGTGTATTGAATTTACATATGAGTTCATTTAATTGACCAAACCCTAAAGTGTTATGCTTGTGACCACAATGTCTGACCTCTCACTATTCTATCTCAGGGAACCAATCATACACAAGAGCAACTTTTAAAATAAAGAGTTTTCACAGAAGGACAGCCTTCCAGAGTCAAAGAACCAATCAGTTTAAGAATGTAATTTTATATTGATATTTGGAGTATATAATGAGATTTCTCCCTAAGTTCAAGGAACTCTGTAATCAGAATTCTCACACGGGTCGCAGTGTGCAGTCTTTTTCTCTCAACCAGGTAAAACAATGATTGGTTTCGCTCTATGTTATTGGGTTAGTGAAGAATGTATTTTAGTTGAGTAACTATTTTCTTTGTTATTGATCTGTACTTTTAAATGTACTGAATTAAATGTGTTTGAGGATTGATATTTTAACTAGAAGTGAATTTGTCTATGGTTTAACTGATTAATAAATTGACAATCATTTGTTTTGAAGTTTGTCCTGAAATCGTTATTTACCATTACTTCTGATGTATCGTCTCTGTTACCTGGAGTGACATCGCACAGATAGTTGTATTGTTCATTGTTTGTATCCGGATGCAGTTACCTGGAGCTAGAAGTTCAAATTAGTGAAGAAGGCTTTCGTTATATTCAGATATTCTGATCAGCGCATTCTCTGTATGAATTATACTGCAACTCCTAAGTTTTCATAATTCCTATTTAGAAGGCTCTTGCCGTTGGGAACTCAACTCCGGAATGAGAAGTCCCAAAAAGTGACTGCATATATGTGAATCCCTTGAACGATTATAATACACTTCTGAGACGGCTCTTGATCGTCGAAGGCTTATGAAAAATTGAGACTTTTGGAAAGCGACAGAATTCAGAACCTTAAGATATGAGCAAATAACGATAAGAGGCAAATTTTAAGATTCATTATGTCTTCCTAAAAATATATGATTTACTTAAGAAACTCAGATTACAAGAGAAAGAGAGAAGTAATGTGACCATGAATAATTAATTTAATGGAGTCAGATTGAAAGGTTTTATTGGTTTAATCCAAATTATTGGGTGTTTTCCAAAAACATCGCGTTTCTATCATGTCTCTCCCCTCGTTCTCCTATCTTCCTTGTCCAGGTGGCCATTTGCCAGCAGAGGGCAGTAACACGCAAATCCGCCTTCAAGCCGTCCCTGGTTACGCAATTGGACCAGGTACAAGCACAGACTTTCATGACCAACCACCAGACTGACCAAGCAACTAACCGACTGACTCACCGGGTGAGCTACCGACTGGCAGACTGTCCAAATGACCAACCGCCAGTCCAAGAGGCCAACCAAGTGAGCGAGTGACCGACCAAGAGAGAAACTGTGACAGATTGACCAAGTAAGCAACTGGTGACAGACGGATCAAGTGAGCAACTGACTAAGGAAGGCACTGACTGACCAACAGACTGACCAAGCAACCAACCAACCTACCAATCCAAACTTCTGTCAAAAAATATATTTATCAAACAATTTTCAGGTCTTTCTTTTTTAAAGATCCAGTGTGAATTCAGATGACATCAAAAACAGCTTTTTTGTGTGTGTACCTCTACTCTGCTGCTCTACTCCCAAAAAGCTTTGCTGAACTGGTAGAAGACAACGCTAAACATCTGATCTTCTCTGCTTCCTATTCCAGAAGAAACACAGCTTTAAATCTGAGTGGACCGCTGACACAAAATTTAGAATCTTTACAAAAATGAGTCATCCTGGAGGATCCTCACTCTCTCTCGCTCTCGCTCTCTCTCTCCCTCTCTCTCTCTCTCTCTCTCTCTCTCTCTCACCAGGTCATGCACCAGGTCACAGGAAGCGCAGGAGGACGATTAAATATAGAAGACACAGAAACGCAGGTTAAGTGGACTGAGACAACATCGCTCACTGCGTGGGAGTTCTCTACTTGCTTCTATCTCTCTCTTTTAAAGCTCTCTTAGAGCGAGGGCATGTGTAAAACCATGAATAATCAACTCCTCTTCATGACTTTTAGGGAATTGGAAAGAGTCTGCGGTCAGCTGCAGAAGAGGAATATAAACGGGTTCATACGTCTGAGCTTTAATTAGGCTCGTAGGGGTTTGCAGGGGAACGTCACGCTCACATCAGATCTTGTGTTTGAACTGGGAGCACTGGGAGAGCACTGGAAGAGCATCGAGACAGTGAGCGCTCTCACTGAGGCAACTGTGCTGCCCAAGAGGAGAGCTGTCACACGCTCAGCATTCACAGAGAATTGTCTGAAAAGTTGATTCATCAAGTAAACGACTTATAGGTTTTAGGGGTCATCTACAGATTCCTACATCCTGCCATTAATCCAACAATCCCTCCATCTATCCATTAATCCATAAACCTATACATTAATACAACCATTCATTAATTTATCAATTCATCTTTCCACCCATCAATCAATCCATCCATCCATGAATTTATTAATTCATCTATCCATCCGTCAATCCATCCATCCATCAATTCATTCATTCATTCATCCATCCACCCAATCCATCAATCCATCCATCAATTCATCTATCCATGCACTAATCAATCCATTCATCAATCCATCCATCCATCCATCCATCAATGCATCTATCCATTAATTCACTTTTCTATGCATTAATTCATCCATCAATTAATCCATCCATCCATCAATTCATTCATTCATTCATCCATCCACCCATTAATCAATCCATCCATCTATCCATTCATTCATTCATTCATTCATCCATCCATTCATCCATCAATGTATCCATTCATCCACCCATCCATCCATCAATGCATCTATCCATTCATTCATTCATTAATTCATTCATTCATCCATCCATCCATCAATCCATTCATCCATCAATGTATCCATTCATCCACCCATCCATCCATCAATGCATCTATCCATGCATTAATCCATCGGTCCATTCATCCATCTATCCATCAATTCATCCATCCATCCAAACGAACAGAGAGATCCAAATGATAAGAGATTTTCTGCATTGTTTTGTGTAAATGTAAGTTGTAAAACAGGCGTAGATTTTATTGCTTTGTTTAGAGGAGTGATTTAATTGAACAAACATCAACAACTGGTCGAAATAATTTGGAACTCAAGAATGGAATCCGGAGGATCCACAGCAGAACCCAGCGTTCATACCCAGCTCCATCGACAGAAGCCTAAAGCACACACATTATCTGCCTCCTCACAGCAACCTTTATGACACCCCGTGATAGCACAAGCTGTCCATTACCCACTGAAATGGACTCCACACAGCTAATGTGCTGCGATTAGTGCCAATGTGAGGGGGACAACAACACGGTTCCAGGGAACAGGACGAGAGCGGCTGATGGAAACAGAATCGATCTGATCGGCGTCCTCATTGATCCACACTCAACATGAGCAGCGGTGGTGGAGGCCGTCCGCCATGCTGACTCATGCTGTTTTCCTGCTCCGTCTCAAGTCCTGCAGCAGCAGCGTCCTCTGAAAGAGCCATGAAGTGGACATGATTCGGTAGAAACTCACCAAACTCACTTTGATTATAGTTAAGAGCTGTCATGGTTTAAAAGGGGGTCCGCAATTATTTTTACCCAAGGGCCAAATTGTACAAGACAAGCCAGAAAGAGGGTCGAAGGCCGGGACCATGGGCGCTTTCAGAATTACCTGTTTCAGCGATTCAACTATTATTAAAGCTAATAACTCGACGATGAAACTATTTCAGATTCAGAACACGAACTGTGTGTTCCTCAAATGTAATGCTGTGCTTAGCTGCTCTTTAACAGGTTGCAAACCACATCGGAGGAAGTGATTAATAATTAAACATCTGATCTGAACAAAACTGAAACGAATCACACCTTGCACCCCAAGAAAGCCTCATCAGTCTGGTCCAATACCTCCCGCGCGAGCACTGAAAGGGTTAACCAAGCTGCGGTGACGCGCATGGCATCGTGTCGCTAATGAGTGCAAGCACACAAGCTCAAACAGCAGCAAACACTGCAGCCGCTCGGGAGGCCCGATGCTTCATGGGAAGCTGCCGATTAAGAGGAGAGAGAGAGAGAGAGAGAGAGAGAGAGAGAGAGAGAGAGAGAGAGGCAGTCTCGTGAGGCTCATGGTTCAGATCTCTGTTTGCCTACACTCCTTTATTAGGCCCTTTCCACCGATCAATGGCAGGAAAACAAGCCAAGGTGGAAAGATAGACGAGGAGGAGCAGAATGCACAGGTGTTGATCACACCACCGAAGAACACAAACACAGGCTTGTAATGAGAAAACAGCCGGTTAATTAGAAGAGAGAGAGAGAGAGAGAGAGAGAGAGAGAGAGAGAGAGACTCATGGGTGTACGAGTTTGAGTGTGGAGCAAGGAAAGAGCCGAATCGATATTCTCTGATCAGCACAGATGCCTTATGAATATGTTCTGCTCCCAGAGAAGCGATCGCTGGAGCTATTTCTGGAAAAAGATGAAGAGGGGTTTCTCTACATTTGGCAACATCTTGACCGGGAGGTTCACTTAGGAGTTGCTACTCAAAGTTTTGCAAACTGTGCGTTGCTTCAGCGGTCAGTGGCACACATGCGCACTAAAACTATGACGAATGCAGCTTTTTTGGTCTTTGCTCAAGCATTGTGGGGTTAACTAATGATTCATTAACAATAGAACTATTTGGAGAACTTGAAATATTTCAAGGAATGACATACAACCCCTTGTCAAAGCTGTGGGACCTCTAAAAGCTAAAAGTCCAGGGGCCTGATGTATTAACGTTGCGTACCCACAAAATGGGCATAGAAATATGCGTATGCATTTTTCCACGCACATATCGGGATTTATAAAAAATAAACTTGGCGTAAATAAGTGCGCACCGTACAGATGCTCTTGACCGTGCGTACCCACTCTTTTAGAAGAGTATGTGTTTTGGCGACACCAACTGTCCTAAATAGCAATAGCTATTTAAAATGAAAAACTTCTAAATTATCCTATTACATCACCCAATAAATCAAATTGTATCAACCTGAATTATCATTATTAGAATTCTTAACCAGGTGCAAATACTTTGAATTTACTCATTTGTTTTAATGAATGGGCTATAAAAAGGTATGTGCGTATATAACTTATCATCATAATGGATGCTCTAGCATCGCTGTTAGAAGACCTTGATAATGACGCTCTACGGAGGGAGCGTGTTTTCAGAGACCGTGAAGATTTCCTTGCTCATGATGATGATTGGCTCATGAGCCGATTTCGATTTCCAAGAGCCATCCTCTTTGAATTGTGTTCTGAATTACGGCCAGTATTAGAAAGACCCTCGCGGAGAAACCATGCGCTGTGTGTTCCTGTGCAAGTATTGACCACATTAGGCCACTTGGCCACTGGTACTTTCCAGCGAGAGTTGGCAGACCGATCGGGTATGTCGCAGTCATCCCTGAGCCGTGTCATGCCATATGTATGGGACCACATAGTGGGGATGGCACCCCGATACATCCGTTTTCCTTACACGAAAGCTGAACAAGCCCAACATCAAAATGCAATTTGCAGCAATCGCCGGTTTTCCCAATGTAATCGGTGCTATTGACTGCACTCATGTTGCAATAAAGGCACCATCTGAGAATGAATTCGCTTTTGTTAACCGAATTATTGGTGGTATTAATATGGAGGGAGATCATACATATTCAAAATGGGCGGTCTTAACCTCCAAATATAGTTATTTCGGGAGGAGATTGGGGTAAGCAATACGCACGTGCACCTGCACACAATATTCAGATAATTTTGATTTATAAAGCGAACCTTGCACAGGTTCTGGCGTACGTACGGTTTTATGAATCTGAAAACTTTTGTGCGTACGCAAATTCTGCCTTATGTGCGTACGCACACTTTAAGGATTACATCTACACAAAGTTTTATACATGACGCCCCTGGTCTAACGGTGCAGTGTGTACTACATGCAGAAAAACAGCACCCTATCCTCTTCCCATACCACATTTCTATTGTAATAGATGTGACCCTGCTTTAGACATTTTTTTGCCGATGTGTTGGGTTGCTATTTTGGCGGAGAAAAAAATTGGTGTGAACGTTCCAAAGGGAGTGAAAGTTTTGACTCGTTGTGCAATAAAAGAGACCTTTTCTAGGCAGCAAACCTGTGAGAATCAGACATCTGTGGAAACGGAAAGCAATTTAAAATTTTAAGCACAATCAATAAAGTAATTATGCATCAAACTGAAACACTCCCAACGCCTGTGAAATGATATAAAGACTCATATGGAGTCAGCCGCAATTAATCAAGGCTTGCATTAACGAACCGCCTGCTTTTTGAATAGTAGTGATAAGCATTCAGAGCCCCAGAGTATTCTGAGAGCGATACTATAAGAAACCACCTTGAGGGAGAGAGAGAAAGAGAGAGAGGGAGAGAGAGGAGTGTGAGTTTCCGTTTGTTCAGATGATATTTGTCTGCTGGGATTGGACGGAGCGGCGAGGGACGCGGTGGTGGACGTCACCACGAGTCCCAGATCTCTAACAGACATCCTCAACCCTTAGACACCCTCTTAATCTCACTGGTTCCAATATTCGTCAAAAAAGCTGCTGCTCTACACAGGAAATGATCAAAGATATTTGCCTTATTCAACCCATGTTTACAGCAATGAGAAATATATATTTTAAAAAGCAACCACACTATTGGTTCAACATAAAGAGACAAAAAATGTGAGAATATAAATAAAATGATAAAAATAAATATGTATAAAAACAACTAAAACCTAGCACTAAAAAGAACAATAATTGTGTTCCCTAATAAGAGTAAATACATATATTACAAAAATATATTAATAAATGTATTTTTATTAATAATTAATAACATTCATATTTATTTATAATGCCACTCAATATATTTTTTATCACAATAACCACGAGTCACCTTGATTTACCTCAAAATCACATCACCATGAACTAACTCACAATTATTCTCAGCATTATTAATGTAACTCACAATCAAGCACACCTTCGTTAAGCTAACTCACGATTAATCACATAATTATTAATATGACTCAAGATTAATCACATCTTCATTAATCTAACTAGTAATTAATCACATCATTATTAATCTAACTCACGATTAATCACGTAATTATTAATTTAAACTCACTATTAATCACATCATTATTAATCTAACTTGCCAATAATCACATCATTATTAATATGACTCATGATTAATCACATCATCATTAATCTAACTCACGTTTAATCACATCATTATTAATCTAACTCGCGATTAATCACATCTTCATTAATCAAACTCATGATTAATCACATCATTATTAATCTAACTCATGAGTAATCACATCGTCAATAATCTAACTTATGATTAATCACATCATTATTAATATGACTCATGATTAATCACATCTTCATTAATCTAACTTGTAATTAATTACATCTTCATTAATCTAAATCATGATTATTCACATCATCAATAATCTAACCTATTATTAATCCCATCATTGTTAATCTAATCGCGACTTATCAAATCATTATTATTCTAACTCACAATTAATAGCTTCTTCATTAATCTAAGTCATGATGAATCACTGCATTATTCATCAAACTCACAATTAATCACGTCTTCATTAATCTGAGTCAGAATTAATCACATCATCATTAATCAAGTCACGATTAATCACATCTTCATTAAACTATATCGTGATTAATCGCATCTTCATTAACCAGAGTCACGATTTATCACATCTTCATTAATCACATCTTCATTAATCTGATTCGCGATTAATCACACCATCATTAATTTAAGTCACGATTAATCACAGTTGATAATTAGCTCACATATAATCACATCTTTAATGAATTTAACTCATGATTAATAATATCATTGTAATTTAGCTAATGAATAATCACATCTTGATTAATCTAACTAGTGATTAATCACATCATTGTAATCTAGCTCACAAATAATCACATCATCATTAATCTAGCCCATGATTCATCTTATCATTTTAGACTAACTTGCGAATAATCACACCATTATTTATCTGACTAGCAATAACTCACATTTTACACATTTAACACACAGTTAGTAATATATCATGCATTTTGCATGCAATTAATCAGAGTTTATAACATAAATTAAGTGATTGCTCACATTTTCATGACGTTTGCATGTAATTAATTATATTCCCCCCATGTATTTTACACACAACTAATCACATTTTCACAAATATAGCTCACATGACTTCAGCAGGAAGTGCTAGCTCCTGAACATGTGCTAGAGTTTACTGGGGTGTAATGATGTCATCATGAGCAGGTCTGACACAGGTCAGTGGCTCAGTCACTCATTTACATCATCATTAATATCATCCTAGCCAATCATTGATCAGAGAGCAGATTCCGTTCTCACCACTCAAACTGAAGCAGAAAATAACCTTGGTGTCTGTAGATGCTTATTTTGCTGAAGAATGGCATTCTCTGCAACACATGCTCTGTCTGATTAATACTGTACGCTCTTGATATATGTTTTTGTTTCCATCTGCTTTGAAGGAACCGAAAATAGAACAAAATCTAATTACGTAATCCGGCGTGTCTGCAAAAAGAGCTCCAAGCAGGAAAATGTACTCCATGGAGAAGCCCCTCGGTGGGTTGTGTTGAAAGAGCACAACTCATGTGCCCTACTCTTTTTTTAATAAACACATCTGGGATCATTTTTGTTAGAGAAATGACAAAAACATGGCTTGCCGTGCACTAATGCAGCAACAGAAAGAAGGAGAAGAGAGTGAGAGCGGCTTGAACTGACCTGGGATCCTCGGGCGCCTCTCTTGTGTTCCCATTCCTGCTGCGGGAGCATCTGTGGACAAACACAGCGGAGGTTATGAATCACTCGCACACATTCTCCATTCAGCTTTCACTGACTCTGCGTAGCTAACGACGCTACAGACAGCCGTGCACTCACTGAAAACACTGCACAGACACTGAGAGAGAGAGCAAGAGAGAGAGAGAGGGAGGCAGGGAGAGAAAGAGGGAGGGAGAGAGAGGGAGGGAAAGAGAGAGAGAGGAGAGAGAGAGAGAGAAAGGGAGGGGGTTTAGGGCTCCAGGGAATCCTCTCCCTCCCTTGCTTTCACACACTTTCCATTTTGTTCAGTGACACAGGCTCATGATTCAATTTCACACTCAGGCTGCCTTCACGCGGCGCCTGTAAACTTTACGCACTCTCATTATCAGACACTAGGAGGCACGCGCAGCCGTGGAGTCAGCGGCAGAGGACTCGTTCCAAATGAGCTTCATCAGTGTTGCTCCGAGCGAAGGGGAGGAGGAGGCAAACAAGAGCTGTTCCGCTTTTATTTCTGTTGTAAATCGACTGGAACGTCGCTGACAAGAGCTGAAATGCTGGAGAATTTACTGTTCGGGGATGTTTGTTCTGAATGTGTGTCAGATATTAAATGAACAATGAGTCCAGTGCTCAATTATTCCCCTTTATTCCCAATTGCTCAATTATTGCCATTGGCGATTATTTTTTAATGCATTGACTAATCTGATAAAGGAGTCATTTTCTGGCTTCGGAAAGAAGTTGATGCTATCATTAATTATTTTTGAGCTCGAACAAGGATTTTAAAAGAATCCTATTCTGCCTTTTTCATGTTTTATAAACCGTATGGCTCTGCTGACTCTGCCGAGTTCAGTTTTAGTTCAGAATATACGTCAGAACTTTCCGCTAAACGTATTATTAATCTTTTTCTGAGCTAACCTTGAGACTCCTTTTATTCCTAAACACCTGAAGCTACTGACTTCAAACTTTTTCAAACTGGTAAAAATGGTCTCACCTAATGTCCTATATCTTTTCACACTAAAGGATGCTGGGAAATTACTATGAATGCTGAGAAATGTTTCCATTCGCTTAACATTTGTTAAAAAGCTGTAGCTTTTCAAACTCACAACACTTAAGGAACTTATCAGTCTGAGCAAAACCATGCAGAGCAAGGTGAATAGTGTTGATTTGGGGAGGGGGGGGGGGGGTAATCACACCATATTTAAATTCCAAAACAGGCTAGAGACACAGAAGTTGGTTTATAAGCATCACACATTTAAACCTTTAAAACTTTATTATGTAGTGGTGGTGTTTTAAAGAGTTGTGTTCCTCACATGCAGTGAATCACGTCATATTTGTTTAGAACGCTTGCTTCATAAGGAGAGTAAATGTGATGGTTACTCGTGGACTGAAGCAGAATCAGAGATGGTGGATTATCGCCCGGGATATTTCTCTCTACGCCACCAGTGAAACACTTTGATTTGATCTTTAAAATCTCAGGAATCCATGTTGATTCAAGCAGTTTCAAGCACTAAAACCTTCAAACAAAACCAAAAGTGTCCACATTCACGGGCTTTAGTGTCAGATTGCTTTCGACTTCAGCTATTCAACTAGTACAGAACTAGCATTTGAACAAATGCCTATGTAATAATATTATTATTTTATAAAGCGCCTTTAAAACAATGATTCACAAAGCACTGGACCGAAGCAGTGCAAAGTCAAAATGAAACCAATAAATGCAGATAAACTGTTTTTAAAAATTGAGTTTTAAGATGGGAGTTAAAGCTGTTGCATCCCTGAATTCCACAGAGACAGAAAAAATGCCCCATTTTCCAGAGATTGAATGCACGTGTATGGTACAGAGAGAAGCTTCGATTGAGTGGAGCGCAGGGAACAGCTTGCTGTAGACGCCGTTAAAAGTGATGACAAGCACGCAGAAGCAAGGCTATGGAGTGCTTTGTATCTGAGGGTTAAAATGTTTAAATCAGCACAGAAACAAACCGGGAGCCGATGCAGGGATTTCAGAACCGGTGTGATGTGTTCAGGTTTTCTGCTCCCGTTAAAAGTACGAATAGCTGAATTCTGAACACACAACTCAAATATAGACATTGTGACTTTAAGAACGGTTCACTCGGGGGATAGTAACGGTTGTATCTGTTCGTCGATGGATCTTAAGTTTGTGTATTCTGAGCTGTGGTTGCACAGATGAGACAGAACCGCTCTTTCTGCGATCATAACTTCTAATAATATGTTTTATCTTTGCCTGTTGTCAGGTAAACTGCTGACTAATACGCGTGAAAGGCACAGTTCATGTTAGTTTGAGGAGATCCTGGGGTTCACATCTGAGCGAGTTCCCATGCTTGTATCACAGATATAAGACACAAGATATATTTCACAGAGAAAGCACAAGAGCCTTCTGCACAAGAACAGTCCCCGTTTGATGACATCATAACATTCAACTGAGAATGAAGTAGGAAAATACGCTTCTGCCACATGACTTTAGCGATCCATCCCTTTCGTGCTCAAGAGGAGAAGAAAAGACGGATTGGTGGAGGTTTGGGGGGAGAGGGATGAGTGCCTACAGGACTGAACGGAGGAGAGGAAGTGACAGATGAAGCAATGCTCACAATAAGCAGATGACGCAGCAGCGCTTTAACATTGCATGAGCGAGCCACATTCACTGCAGTACCTCTCTCTCTCTCTCCTTTTCTTTTCCCTTCTGTCTCTTGTTCTCTCCACCTCTCTCTTTTGCTCTCTCCAACTCTCATCCCCTCTCTTGCGCCCCCCTATCCTCTCTTTATCCCCCTTTCTCGCTCTCTCTCCCCAATTTTTCTCTCTCTCTGTCTCGCCTCTCCTTTTCTCTCTCTATGTCTGTCCCTCCATTTCTTTCTCCCCCTCTCTTTCTCTCTCTCCTCTTCTCCCTCCATCTCTCTGCCATTGTGTCTGTCATTCTCTCTCCCCCACTCCCTTCTCACCTCCTCTCGACCCCTTTCGCCTCACTTTCTCTCAACCTCCATCTCTCTCCGATTTCTCGCCCCTATTTCTCCCCCTCCCTACTCATCTCTTCCCTTCTGCCTCTTTTGCTCCGCCCAACTCTCTTCCCCTCTCTCTCGTGCCCCCCATCTCCTCTCTTTCTTTCTCCCTCTCTCTCCTATCACTCTCACTCTCTCTCCTCTCCTTTTCTCTCTCCATCTCCTATTCTATTTCCCCCTCAATTGCTCTCTCTCTCGCTACATCTCTCTCTCTTGCTCTCTCGCCTCTCCTTATTTCTCTCTTTCTCTCTCCTCTCTCTCCCCCTCTTTCACTCTCTCCATCTATCTCTGATGAGTGAAATCATTAAGCTAAAAGCACAGAAAGTGAAAAAATTCCATACATTTATAATGAGAAAGTTCTCATGAAACGGACGCACCTAGAGTCCATAAATAGAGCCATAAATGCGATAAAAGACACGATGTTGAACAGTACGACTCTGTTATCCCTCGAGATGAACTGTTTTACTGCCACAAGATCACCTTAAATCTCCTCAGTTAGCTTGAAAATAACACGTTTGATGAAACCGGCGAGACACGAGTGTGATCTTCAGGATCGTTGAAGCCGGCTGCCTGCCTGAAGAGTAAAGCTCTGCAGACCAAACCCGAGCTGGACAGGAAATGCTTGAGCTCTCCCGAGACCACCACCTCTGACCTGGAGCTGTGTGGAGGGGTGTTGGGTAAAGAACCGAGCAGCCTCTTGAGGCTTCCAGGAAACAACGCAGTGGATTAGGAAACCCTCACAGACTGCCCCAAAAACATCCCACGTAGCAGGATCCGGCCCAGCTCTGGCCCACATCGCGGGTTTTGCTTGAACTACAGAAGACGACTGGATTACAGTCAAGGTAACATTACGCTCATTGTCTTCTCTGCCACTTTAAAAAGACTGCCCTCTGCCAGACTCGAGCTGTGTCTGACCCAGATGACATTTGTCAGATCTAACTCACTTTTTTTTCCTCGTTTGATTTAAACAGTTTGGATGGCTGTAACAGACACAATTGAGAGATGGAAGAGAGGAAGATGGAGGAGATGGAGATGGAGAAGAGGGAGAGGGAGGAGAGAGAGATGGAGGAGAGGGAGATGGATATGGAGGAGAGGGAGATGGAGGAGAGGGAGTGAGGGCAAGCAGCCCGCTGTATATAGGTTAAAGTTATGGTGTAATTGCACACTTCATATTGCATGTGGCTTCTCAGAAGCATTTATTCACTTATAAGCACTCCACACCTGCCCTCCCCGCTTCTCTCTTCTTTCTTTTCTCTCTCTCTCTCTGCTCCCCTGTGCTCTCCTCTATATCTCTCTGTGTTCTTTCTTTGTTCTCCCCTCTCTCATCTTTCTCTCCTCTCTATCTCCATCTCCCCCTCATTCTCTCCTCTCTTACTGCTCTCCCTGTTCTCTCTTTCTCTCCCTCTCTCTTTATTGCAAGTTAATGCAATTGGGAAAAACTTCTTTAACACAATTAAAAACAGGTGAAATAATTGAATTATATATATTATACATTTAATATTATACATCTACACTTTAAAGGTTCCTCTGGGACGTCATCGCTTTAACTTTGCCATCTGATCATAAAGTGCTTCTGAAGAGCTCAATGCATGC
Organism: Danionella dracula; assembly: GCA_900490495.1. Classification (NCBI taxonomy): domain Eukaryota; kingdom Metazoa; phylum Chordata; class Actinopteri; order Cypriniformes; family Danionidae; genus Danionella; species Danionella dracula. The sequence continues at coordinate 1,611,263 of UELW01000889.1, forward strand.
CATCCCAGTATGGTGACACACGCTCAGACCATTCACTCGTAAACACAAGCACACGCAGCCATAAAGATCCCCCACGGAGCCGCTCGGGACCACCCAGCTGTGTGCGTGAGCTCACTCAGCGCGCACACATTTATAATCTCTGGATTTTTGTTAAGAGAGCTGAAATCTGAGTGGAGTACCGGATCAATCACTGCACTACGAAAGGTTTGATCTCCAATATTAGACTAGTGAGCCACCTTCGGCTGAATCCGGCCAGCGACGAATCTCCTCTCTGTTGGTCGGAGGATGCCGTGTCCAAGCCTGTGACGTGATCTGAGACCGGCGCTCACAGGGCACCTGGAAGGGCCGGGCCTTGTATGGAAGAAAAGCTGCCAGCAACTACCGGCCCCTGAAGAGCTGAGAAGGTCTCATCATCAGCAGAGATGCATGACAAGCCTCTCTCTCTCTCTCCTCCACACTATCCTCTTTATCTCTCTTTCTCTCTCTCTTCCCTTTATCCTTCTCCTTTGTCTTGTTTTCCCTCATCTCTCTCCCTCTCTCTTTCTCTCTGTTACTCTCTCTCTCTTTTCTCTTCTTCCACTATCCTCTTTTTTTCACTCTCCCTCTCCTTCCTCCTCCCCTCTCTCTCTCCCTCTCTCTCCTCCATTTTCTTTATCCAGTCTCTTGTTTTCCCTCTTCTCTCTCTTTCTCCTCTCTCTCTCTCCTCCACTCTATCTTCTTTGTCTCCCTTTCTCTCTCTCTCCTCCCTTTATCTTTCTCCTTTGTCTTGTTTTCCCTCATCTCTCTTTCTCTCTCTCTCTCTCTCTCTCCCACCCACTTCATTATTTCTCAAACCCTCTTTTCTCCCTCTCTCTCCTTGTCTTTCTAATCTTTCTTTTTTTGCCCTCTCCTCTCCTCTCTGCTCTCTCCCCTGTCTTTCTCCACTCACTCTTTCTTCTCCCTCTTCTCTTTTTGTCTTTAAGTGTTATTGGGATCACTGAAGTCATTTAACTTAAATCAATCAGACATGCAATTAATTAATCGATCAATCAATCAATCAATAGCCTCTTAAAACAACCGACAGAAGCATTTTACAAAAGTGGCTTTTTCAAACAAATTATGAACAAAATACATTATTAAACATCTAATTAAAATAAAGAAATAATCCAAATAAATCAACTTAAATACAGAGAAACCAATGTTCAACACGGAACACCTGAAAAAATTCAAGATTTCTAAAATAATTCAAGAATTATTTGTTAGAATTTAATGTCTACGCCAAACCAAGTTAAACTTTAAAGCACTTAAAACAGAGCAAGTTCATCTACAGTCCTTAACAAGTGGATTCTAAATGCATAAAAAACTAAAATAATAAGACGCTCACTCTTTCACTTAAAAGATATCATCTGCAGGGCTGCGCTATCACCTCTTCTTCTGACTGCAGGGCGAATGTTACTCAGCAGGGGCCCCGAGCACATTTCCCCTCCGTGCATCTTTGGATAACGAGCAAACGGAGTCGGAGTCACGGCAGATCTAAATGTCAAGTGTGCTATAAAGGCACTCACGTCAGGATGAGATAAGATTACAGGAGCTCTGCAGGGGCCCTGGGGCCACAACCCGGGAAATGCATTAGTGCACAACAAAGTGAGCCAAAAGGAGGCACCTACACAGCCCACGAGAACACTCTCCAGCAGGTCCAGCTCTCAACACTCTGCTTCTCTGGAAGCAAAAACTGATCTCTCTCCCTCTCTCCTTATCTCTCTCTCTCATCTCTGTCTCTCATCTCTGTCTCTCATCTCTGTCTCTCATTTCTCTCTGTCCACTGTCTTTATTGTCATCACTGCTTCTCTCTCTCCTCTCTCTTTCTACCTCAATATCTCCATATCTCTCTTTTTTTTGCTCTGTCCTCTGTCTCTCCCTCTCCTATATCCCCCTCACTCCTTCTCTCTTTTTTTCCTCACTACCTCCTATATCCTTATCTCCTTCTGTTTTATTCCTCTGTCCTCTTACCCTCCCTTTTTCTCTAGCTCTATCTCTCTCATCTCTCTCTCCTTATCTCTCTCTCTTTATTTTCCTCCATGCTTCTCTCTTTCCTCTCTCTTCCTACCTCAATACCCCCTCCTTCTCTCTCCTCACTTTTTTTCTCTGTCCTCTGTCTCTCCTATCTCTCCCTCGCTCCTTCTCTCTTTTTCTCCCCGCTCCCTCCTCTCTCCTCATCTTTTTTTATTCCTCTGTCCTCTTACCCTCCCCCTTTCTCTAGCTCTATCTCTCTCATCTCTCTTTCTTTCTCTCTCTCTCTCTCTCTCTCCCTCCCTACCTCCTCTCTTCTAATCTCTCAATCTTTCTCCCTCTGTCTTACCCTCTTATATCCCTCCCTCCTTCTCTGTCCCCTATCTCCTGGTCCTCTCTTTATCTCTCCCTCAATCTCCTTATCTCTTTTTTCCATTCTCACCCTTCCTCAAACGTCTCTCTTTCTCGCTCTCTCTCCTCCCCCTCCCTCCTCTCTCTTTCTCCTTCTGTCCTCCCTCCCTCCCACATTCTCTGTCCCCTATCTCCTGCTCCTCTCTTTATCTCTCCCTCTGTCTCCTTATCTCTTTTTTTCATTCTCACCCTCCCTCAGATGTCACGTTCTCCTTCTGTCCTCCCTCCCTCCCTCCTTCTCTGTCCCCTATCTTCTGCTCCTCTCTTTATCTCTCCCTCTGTCTCCTTATCTATTTTTTTCCATTCTCAACCTCCCTCAAACCATGTCTCTTTCACCCTCCCCCCTCTCTCTCTTTCTCACCAACACTCCTCTCCCTCTCTCCCTCCCTTCCTCCTCTCCCTACCTCACCCGCATATCTTTCTCTGCCTTCCTCCTCTCTCTCTTTATCTTTCCCTCCTCTCTCTGTCTCTCTCTCGTATTTTGCTCTCACTCTCCATCTGACAAAAACATTACAAAACATTACAACACTTCCAGGAGGTTCTGCACTAGAATCCACCATTTCCGCATAAAATGTACCAAATGAACGAACTAAACCTAAAAAAAATCACAACAATCTTACAAGACCATAAAGCACACCAAATGACATTCACGACGCTTTCTGGATTCTGTGCTCCAGGATCCATCATTTTGCTCTTAAAAAAATCACTAAACTGAAGCGCTGACCTGATAATTTATCCTGGCTTGGATTTATTCGTTACCCCGTCACCCCAACCAGCCATCCCTTATTTGGTAACCCTAAACATGGCAACCCTTTCTGTGGTCTCAAGCTGCTTTGGAGCACGATAACACACAGGGTGTCCTGTTCCTTTAAGAGTGTCCAGTACACGTAAAGCATGGCACAGCACCACAAATCCATCGCAAGCAGCGGCTAATCCCTCTCAGCTTTGTTGGCCTTCTTTATAAATGTGCTTAAATCTTCCCGCTGTGTCCCTGAGTCTCATCCTGGTGTAAATCTCCACACCTGCCAGGCAAGCAAGCCACTCATGCTAATCAAGCTCGAATCAGATCTGGCTATTCATGATCTGTCATTCATGAACGATTCGTTCAAAAAGAACAAAATTACTTTAATCATCTGATTAGCATAAGCTTGGGAGGAGCTTGGCTGATAATTGACCAGTAATTATATTGTCCCACCTATCCACAACATCATCTACTGTAAATAAGACACGACCGAGAGCTAACATCTACATCCTTCAAGATACCCCTACTTCCACCCCTTCACCATTAACCATGAACATTTCACCTCTTCTCACTTAGCGCAAGATGATCTTCACCTCTTCAAACCACGATAATAGTTGGAATCAAGGGGAGTACCTCCCGGCCCAGGTGGCTTACCGGTCCAGGACTACCATACGGACAGCTCGCCTTTCTCACCAACCACGTTTGCGGTACTAGGCAATTATGAGTAAGAGAGAACTCGTGAATCTTTACAGTGAGTCGAGAGGAACTATTCTTCCTAGTGAATGATTCATTCTCTCCATCTTGTTCAATCTCACGGTTGCTTCTCAATGAACCCCAGAGCCGGATACAGAAAAGGGCAGTTAATATGGATCGCTCTTCAACTCGTTCTTATCGTTCTCAATGAACCCAGAGCCGGATACAGAAAAGAGCAATTCATACGAATCGATCTTCAACTCGTCCTTAACGTTCTCACTGAACCCAGAGCCGGATACAGAAAAGGGCAGTTAATATGAATCGCTCTTCAACTCGTTCTTATCGTTCTCAATGAACCCAGAGCTGTATACAGAAAAGAGCAGTTCACTTGAATCAATCTTCCACTCGTTCTTATCGTTCTCAATGCTTCTCAATAACTACAGTACCCCGAAATAAAAAGAGCCTTTCTTCTGAGTCTCTCTTCAACTCATTCTGAATGCTTTTCAATGTATCCAGTTCAACTGAATCGCGCGTTCACGCGTGATGGTATTTCACAATTACATAATTAACACTAAAGCTCATTTTTCACTACACATGTTCGGCAAATTATGGATTTTACTGAAACAAACATCGTAATGTCGATGTTTTGGAAATATCAGATGTGTTTACTAGATTGTGTTGATATTTAAAAAATAGAGGTAAGCTGGTTTAATTTCTCTTATTTTTGTATTTAGCTCGGCTTTTGGGGTTTGCAAGTAATCTTGTTATCGCATTAAGCACATAACTGCTCCTTCAAAGACTAGTTCTGTTTAGTGAACGAGAGTCAAAAGAGCCGAGTTATCAAATTGAACAAAACTTCAAATCACTACTGGTTGTCGCTTATCGATTCGCTCCCCCCACAGCATCCGCAAGCCACTCTGTCACACCGTGTGAGGAGAACACAAGAACATTGAGGAGATTAGTACGGTGAAAACAAACATCTGCGAAGAACACAGAAGGCGCTCATTAGTGCTCGGTTCGCCTAGAGAAGAGGGCTGCTCTTGAATATTCATGAGGATGCATTATTCATTTACAGGACAGTGGAACAAGTAAAGAATGGATTTGTGATGGATACAAGTGTTTTCTCTTATAGTGGAACGATCCACATGTTGAAATATTAACACCTGAGAGAAAGGTGTGCTGTTTGGGTTACACACACTCCGGGTATGGCTCACTTTCACATTCACATGAAACCTTTGCAAGAAATGTTCACTCAATATGGATCACGGGAAAGAAAATCTGTGAACTAGACTAGTCAGTTCCCTCATTTGGACGCGTCCTCGTTTCCTGCTATGATTCTGTGTGCCCTCACTGGGTGACAGCATCCTCCCACATGACTGGCAGCACGAGCGTCTATCTGAAATCAGCTTCCCAGGGGTTACGGATCGATCTCCCGAGACCAAGATAAGCACAGAAATAGCTCCTGAATGAGTCCAAATGAAGCTGGCGAGCGTCAGAGCAATGATGAAGGTGCAGATCTGATGTCCTGAGAGGGTTTCTCTTCCTGGACTGGCTGTGATTGGGTTAGTTTTCACGAATAGCCTCGTCTGTGGAGTGACTGTGTTAACCTCGCATTCACTCCGCCACGGCGCCGATTACATTCACAGCACTAATGAGAATGGCTCCGGTGTCCCCGATCACAGTACGTGGTTCTGCTGGGAAGCTCTCACCCAGACACCCGGTAAAGACTTGCGCTTAAACTAAAGCTGGTTGGTTTAGACCTGGCCAAATGTCAAGAAACATTAAAGGATATTACTAGACTTTGGTCTTCAGGAAGCCAATGTTTAATGTCAGTGTTTATTGGTGCTCAAGGAATCCTTTACACTTTCAATCTTCCATCCATCCATGTTCTTGTCGCCTTTCGTTTCTTTCTGGTTCGCCACAGCAAAATAAACCACCAACTCTTCTGGCATATGTTTTATGCGGCGGATGCCCTTCCAGCCGCAACCCATCACTGAGACACATCCACATACACTCATTCACACTCAAACACTGAACAATCATTTTTATCTCAATTCTCTTATTCCGAATGTCTTTGGACTCATGGAGGAAGCACCCAGAGTAAACCCTCGCGATCATGAGGAGAACATGCAAACAGAACACAGAGATAACAACTGACCCAGCCGAGGCTCGAACCAATGACCTTCTTGCTTTGAGACGACTGTGCTGCCCACTGTGACGCCAATCAGCATTGTCAATATTTTATTAAAGATATTTTTCAAGAAATATAAACAAATAAAACTGTAATGTGTTTTTTTTTTGCCATTAAATTTCCTGTAGAACTTGAGGAATGTGGTCAGTGCTGGGAGAGCAGATTGTAACCTTTGAAGCAGAGTTTAGAGTTACAGTTACATATTAATATTTAAGGATGGAGTGAACCAAACTTGACTCCATGCCTCAATATTTTCTATTTAAAACTTATGATATTAAAGTTTTTGGTAATTTTTGGCTATAAAAATTCACATTTGCAATCAAGTAATTTTAAATTCGGTCTCAGAGTATAAGATTAGCAGTAAATTCTATTTACCAATTGACACAGCCGAGTCTCGAACCAGAGACCTTCTTGCTGTAAGGTATATTGCCAGCTACTACCTTCAATCTTTTTGTGTATTATCCTCAGGTGAGGTTCAGTGAGTCAAATCTGAGTTCTAAGCATTTAGTTGTTTAGCAATTGTTGAGAAGTCTACTCTGTGGTCTGTTCTCTCAAAACTTTTGTATTTCAAAGTCTTAATACATGTTAAGTCAAAAACCGTATGGGCAGGTATTGCATTTCTTTAAATTAATAGCTTTTAAATATGTTACAAATCAGAAGATTCATCATAAAGTAGAAAATCACTTAATAATTGTAGAATAAAGTTTGTTGTTGGTTTTCAAAGCAGAAGTATGGGAGATATGATTATTTTACTTGAAAACTCGCGTCACGGTGGCGCAGTGGGTAGCATGGTCGTCTCACAGCAAGAAGGTTGCTGGTTCGAGCCTCAGCTGGGTCAGTTGGTATCTCTGTGAGGAGTTCTCATGTTCTTCTCGTGATAGCGTAGGTTTTCTCCGGGTGCTCCGGTTTCCCCCTCGAGTCCAAAGACATGCGGAAAAAGAGAATTGGGTAAAAACAATTGTTCATAGCATTTGAGTGAGAATGAGTGTGTGTGGATGTTTCCCAGTGATGGGTTGTGGCTGGAAGGGCATCTGGCGTGTAAAATATATGCCAGAAGAATTGGTGGTTCAATTCCGCTGTGGAGACCCTGAAAGGGATGAAAGCCGACAAGATAATGGATGGATGGACTCTACATTTTAAATTAAAATCACATTCAGTCTCCTCATGTTCTAGCCCGGACTTATTCCTGAAATGAGCTGAGATTTACATTCGGCAAATGAGCGCTTTAAAAAAAAGTATAACGATGTGCGGGATGCCTTTGAAATGGTGTGTAGTGTCTGATCCAAATCATGTGGGCCGTTCCACCTTGAACAGCATTTCTGCATGCGCTCCTCTTCGCTCGTTACGAGTAGAGCTTCCATTAGCGTCGCGCTCGATCACATCTTCTGCGAGGCCGCGTGACGGATGTACGGTGGCCATGAGACGCCCCTAAACCAGGAGAGTCGCTTCACAAACACTTTCAGGGAAGCGTGTGGATTATTAAAGAAGCACGTGAGACGGCGGAATGATGCGCACCACAGGCTTGCTGAGAGGAATGAAAGATTCATCAGCACTCGCGGAGAAGATAAGAGAACAGCGGTTTTTCCATCTGTAAAAATCTAAGAAACACAGAGAGATAGAGACAGAGAGAGAGCGATAGAGAGAGATAGATAAGTAGAGAGAGAGATAGAGAGGTAGGTAGGGAGAGAGGGAGATAGAGAGAGGGAGAGAGATAGGTAGTGAAAGAGAGAGAGCTAGGTAGAGATAGAGAGAGGGAGAGAGATAGAGATGAGAGGGAGATAGGAGAGGTAGAGAGAGAGAGAGAGAGAGAGAGGTAGAGAGACAGCAAGAGAGAGAGAGAGAGATAGGTAGAGAGAGAGATAGATAAGTAGAGAAAGAGATAGCGAGAGAGATAGAGATAGGTAGGGAGAGAGATAGGTAGAGAGAGAGCAATAGCGAGAGAGATAGGTAGGGAGAGAGATAGGTAGAGAGAGAGAGATAGGTAGGTAGGTAGAGAGATAGGTAGGTAAATAGATAGAGGGAGAGATAGACAGAGAGATGGAGGGAGAGAGGTAGGTAGGTAGAGAGATAGAGAGAGAGTGATAAAGAGATAGGGAGAGAGAGACGTAAGTAGGTAGGTAGAGAAATAGAGAGAGGGAGGGAGAGGTAGGTAGGTAGAGGGATAGAGAGAGCGATAGAGAGAGAGAGGAAGGTAGGTAGGTAGGTAGAGAGATAGAAAGGGAGGGAGAGAGGTAGGTAGGTAGGTAGAGCGATAGAAAGAGAGGATGGGAGAGAGAGAGGTAGGTAGGTAGAGAGATAGAGAGAGCTGCACACATTGTATGACTTTCATAAGGAAGTCTAGTTATTCTGCCAGGGTTCTGTTTTGCTTTACTCCTTTTGGTTTTAATTATCGTTAAATCTTGTTAATCTTGATAGAGATTAGCTTCTGTTTATTTCTTTGCCGTTTGTAAATGCAGTCTATCTTGTTCGCTGTCTTGATTGAGTTCCACCCGTGTCTAGCTACTCCCGGTTCAGTTGAGTGAAGTTAGTTCTCGTTTAAGGTTAATTTTCTTCCTTTAAAATACTCCTTCTTCCTGTGTTTAGTGTTGCAGAATTGCAGCTTTGCACTTTTTGTCCCATCGAAGTTGTTTAGTTGTTTGTAGTCTTTTGTTCCATTTTAGTCCTTAGTCATATACTTTTCTAGCTTACTTTAGTTATTGGAGGGTTTCCCCTCATGGCCAATTTTATGTTGTTATATTCTGTTTGAATAATAAAGAGACAGACTGAACCTCTGGCTGTCGTGTGTTCAGTTCCGTTGCTGCCCCTCTCTCATGAGAATCCTGACATATTCTCAACTCCACCCTCTGAAAGGAAGCTGGAGAATCCACTGAACTGCTCTGTCCTTACATGAAACTAGGCTCATATATTTGTAAAAACACATCTTTAGAAATTAGCTTCATTTTATTATTTTCATTTAAAATTCATACACTGTCTACCAAGAGCAGCTGCATGAAAATGAGTCAAAAAACAACATCTTAAGTAATATGACTTGATCTATACTGCCAGAAAAGGAACTCGTAAGGGAGGCAAACTTCCATTTTCTTCCTTCATCTCCTCAAGTTCTTTCCTCTGCTTTTACATTCGATCATTTCCTTACTCTGCTTTTACTTACACTTCATTTCTCTGTTTTACGTCAACTTCCTTCTCTGGGTTTACTTCCACTTACTTTCTCTGCTTTTATTCCCATTTCCTTCCTCTGCCTTTACTTCAATTTCCTTCCTCTGCCTTTCCTTCCACTTCATTCTTCTTGCCTTTATGTCAATTTCCTTCCTCTCCCTTTACTTCACTTTCCTTCCTCTGCCTTTACTTCCACTTCTTTCTTCTGCCTTTACCTCAATTTCCTTCCTCTGTTTTTACTTCCACTTACTCCTTCTGTCTTTACGTAAATTTCCTTGCTCTGCCTTTTCATCCACTTCCTTCACCTTTACTTGCACATCCTTCCCTCCTCTGCCTCTACTCAAACATCCTCTCTCTGCCTTTACTTCCACTTTCCTCCTTTCTCTGCATTTACTTCCACTTCTTTTCCCTGCCTTTACATCCTTTTTATTCCTTCTGCTGTCTTTTACTTCCACTTCTGTCCTTTCTCCTCCTTTACTTTATCTGCCATTACTCCACTTCCTTACTTTCTCTGCATTTACCTTCACTTCCTTTATTTCCACTAACTTCATTGTTCTTCAACTTTCTTTGTTCTTTCTGTGCTTTTCCCCTTATTCTTTCATGCCTTCACTTTCACATCCTTTCTTCCTGTTCACTCCCTTTGCTAACTTCCCCAAATGACTTACTTCCGCATCCTTAAATATTTTTTTTCTTTTAACTTCACAGACACATCTTCTTTACTTCAACTTCCTTCTTTACTTTGACTTCCTTACTACATATTTGTTATTTTGTTTTTACTTCCACATTCTTAATAACTCTTCTTTCCTCAACTTTCACTTCCTCCTTTCGTTATGTGCTCCATTTATTACCCTCACTTTCTTCCTGCTTCTTTTCTAGCTACTTTTAACTCGACTCCTTTGCCGTTCTTCCAATTTCTTCCTTTCTTATCTTCCTTGCTTGCTTGCTTGCTTATTTTTAGTTCCTCCCACTTCCTTCCTTATTTACTATTAATTTTAACTTGCATTTGTCTCTTTCCATGCTGCCAGAGATCAAGTAGGAAAAACCTTTCCTGTAATTTGCCAGGACTGACACAATTCTATGAAATTGAACTGCACTTTTGTTAGTTCTAATGAAACGTTCTTTGCTTCTGTAACATTGCTCTAAGATCAGCTGCATAATGAACTTGCTGTGAGAACAAGCCCGAACTGGTTTGAACCCAATGAACATCTCCTTATACTGGGGCTGATGGAGCTTCTTTGCGCTTCTCCTGGGAGAACGTAACAGCAGCCGGATCCACGTGAGGTCGGATCTGAGCATGGAAGCATCACACATCTGTCCTCCACATGTGCTTTCAGCAAACACAACACACATAGAGCTAACATTGGAGAGGCTACCACTGTTAGGAGCAAAATAATGATAAAATGGGAAAATAAAGATAGCATATTATGATACCTCTGTTGAAGACTTTGAGTGATGGACTTTTCTTCTCATCAGTCAACCCCTGCATTAAAAACTCCTTCCTTAAAATGTCTACCAAAAAACAGACTCAAGTTTTCCTGCAACTAACCATAGATTTGAATTTTTAAAATATTCTTAGTGTTTCCTCTTTCCTGGAACATACGTCCTTACACTTTCCTCTCTCTGGTTAATGCCAAACGTCCTTATCGTTCCTACTTCACTTACTCTTTCTCCTTTCTTTCGCATCCACTTGCTTCCTTTTTTCATTTATTTGTTTTCACTTCCTCTCTTATGTCTTTCCATACTTCCACTTTCTTCCTGCCGTACTTACTTAATTTCTTAATTTTCACTTCCACTTCCTTACTTCATTGAAATTTTGCTTTCACGTTTTACTTTACTACCTTCTATTTTTCTACTTCCGTACATTTTTCCAAATTTTTTTCCACTTCCTGTCTTACTCTTTCTTTTCTTTTTCCTCCTTTCTGAACTTCCCTTCTTAGCCTTTCTCCCCCTCTCCAAGTTTACCAACTTTACATACACTTTCTTTCTGTACTTCCACTTGCTTCCTTTCTTCCCTTCCTTCCATACTATCTTTACTTCTTTACATACCTACTCTTCACTTCCATCCATCTTCATGTCGGCTTTATTCCCTTTCGGGGTCGCCACAGCGGAATGAACCGCCAACTCACTGGCATATGTTTTACGCAGCGGATGCCCTTCCCTGCCGCAACCCATCGCTGGGAAACTCTTCACTTCCTATTTAATGAATTTTCTTTAACTTGCTTACTTTATTTACTTCCACTTCCTTCCTTATTTATCCTTTCTTTGTTCCTTTTTACCTTCACAGCTTTCCTTATTCCTCTGCCTATCCTTTTCTTACAATTTCACTTCCATTTCCTCATGTTTCTTACTTAATTTTCTACCACTTCATTTCTTAGTCTTTCTCCTTCCTTCCTCATTATTTTTTACTTCCACTTTCTTTTATTGCTCTTCCGTCATTGCTCATGTACATCGTTCATGGCTCTCTGTCTTTCTTAATTTTTCTTCCACTTCCTTATTTCTCCTTTTTATGCACTCTTTATTCCTTTTTTCTAATTCCTTCCTTATTCTTCCTTTTTATGCTCTCTTTCTATTTACTTCTACTTCCTTCCGTATTTTTCAAATTTTTATGCTATCTTTCTTCCTTCATTTTTCTTACACTTCCTTCTTCATCTTACATGCTGTCTTTCTACCTTCCTTTTTACTTCCACTCCTTCAGTATTCCTCCTTCTTATGGTTTGTTTATTATTTACTTTTAACTTCCAATTCCTTCATTATTTCTCCTTTCACACTTTCGTCCTCTTTAGTTCCACTTCCTTCTTCTTCCTTTCTTATACTGCAATCATTAATTTTTACTTCCAATTACTTTCTTCCTTTTTACTTCTACTTTCTTCATTATTCATCTTTTTGATGATATTTTTCATTCCTTTTTGCTTCCTTCCTTTCAAAACACATCCTGAAACATCCAAAACATTGCTGATTTCTCCTTTCTTACACAGTTTTTCCTGATATTAACAGATACACTTATGGAAACGTAAGATGTAAAGGAAACCACTTACAGCTAGCTGGCATTACAAAGGCTTCAAACCTCTGAAAGTATCCCCTTTAAATAAATTGCATTGGTTTGATGGTGAGAAAAATTTCAACCACTCTCTACGTCTTGTAATGTAAGCATTGCATAAAATACATGATATTGTTTATGCATTAATTTATGGGTGCAATTTCAAGAGTTTATGACTTCATGCCAGTGCTGCAAGGCTTCCGTAAATATTTAGTTCAGGTTATAACAACGTTTAACAGTGCCACAAAAATATTTAGCCACTCAGAGTGCTTTTGTATCCCCGATATAACTCATAACGCAACAGTTTTAATGTTCTCCAACCTTTCTGAAGGTGTTGCGAATATTTCTTAAGTTTTCTTGTGAGGTACAATGGTCACGTAACTTGAGGAGAGCACACGCTTGCCTCAGAAAAAGGTGCGCTTTTAAAACAAAACAGATGCTGGAGCTGACATTTCTCCAGGTTCCTCTGAGCATTTTTATGGTAAATCGATCTCATTAAAACTCAAAACCTGAGGCACAGTGTCGATATATAAAGCCAAATATAAAACACAGAAAACGGGGAGAAATCCATGTCAGAAAAAAACACTTCTTAGAACACATTCGTTTCCAAGAAAAACAGCCTTTGCTTTCCTCACCACAACAACCTAATACAATAATAGACTCTGAGGACGAGTGAGGAAGAGAGAGAGGGAGGGAGAGAGAGGGAGAAAGAAAGAAAGTAAAAGAGAAAGAAAGAGAGAGCATAAGAAAAGAGAGTAAGAGGAGAGAGAAGAGAAAGTGAGAAAGAGGGGGAGGTAGATAGATAGGTGAAGGGAGGGATAGCAGAGAAAGATTAAGAGGAGTGGAAGTAGGAGAGAAAAGAAAGATCGAGGAGCAAGAAAAAGAAAGATGAGAGACAGAGAGTAAAAGGAGAGCGAAAAGAGAGGAGAGGGGTAGGGAGGGAGGGGTAGAGAACAGAGAGCGGGAAGTAGGTAGAAAGGAGAGAGGACCAAGAGAAGGATGGAGGGAGAGAGAGATAGAGAAGATAAAGTAAGAGAGCGAAAGAAAAGAGAGAAAGAAAGTGAGAGAAGGGGGGAGGTAGAGAGAGAGGTGGAAGGAAGGTTGGCGGGAGAGCAGAGAAAGACTAAAAGGGGTGAAAGTGGGAAGGATAGAGAAGGAGAAGAGAGCAAGAGGAGGGAGGCAGAGAGAGAGGAAAGAGAAAGCTAGAGGAGCAAAGAAAGATGAGAGAGACAGAGGGAGAGAAAAAGGAGAGAGAAAAGGAGAGGAGAGGGGTAGGGAAAAAGGGAGGGGTAGAGAACAGAGCGGGAAGGAGGTAGAAAGAGAGGAGAGGACCGAGAGAGGGATGGAGGGAGAGAGAGAGAGAGGAAGGGATAGAGGGAGATGAGTGAGAAAGATGAACAGAGGGGTGAGGGAGGGGAGGGAGAGAGGTAAAGAGATAGATAGAGGAGTGAGAAAAGAGAGACAGGGCGAGGGGGAGATAAGAGAGAGAAAAAGAGAGGAGATAGAGGGGGACGAAGTGAGTGTGAGAGAGGTAGAGGACAGACAGTTGGAAGGAGGGAGAGAGAGACAAAAAGATTAAGAGGTGGCAGAAGGGTGGGAGAGGGAGGGAAGAGATAGATTAAGGAGAGAGAACGATTAAAAGAGAGAGGGAGAGAGAAAAGGAGAACAGAGCGAGAGGGGAGGAAGAGAAGGTGATAAGAGAGAAACAGAGGGAGGGGGAGATAAAGGAGAGAGAAAAACAGAAGGCGGAGGACAGGGAGTGGGAAGGAAATAGAAAGAGAGGGGAGAGGAAGGAGAGAGAGGGATGAAGGGAGAGAAAAGGGAGAAAGAAAGAGACGAGTGAGGGAAGAGACAGGGGAAACAGAAAGAGGAAAGAGAGGGTAGAGAAAAAAAGGGAAGAGAAAGAGGACAGGGGGAGAGAGAAAAAGGAAAGAGAGAGAAAGAGGAGAGAGGGGAAGAGAGAAAGAGAAAAGAGAGAGATAGAGGAGAAGAGAGGGCGAAAGAGGGAGTGGAGAGAAAACGAGCGAAATGAGAGAGAGGAGAAGAGAGGGAGAAAGAAGGAGAGAGAAGAGAGGAGAGACAAGGAATGAAGAGAGAGATGAGAAGAAAGAGAGAGAGAGAGAAAGAGAAGGAGTGAGAGAGAGAAAGAGAGAAGAGAAGGAGAGGAGAAGAGAGGTAGAGAGAGAGAGAGAGAGAAAGGAGAAGAGCCCGTTACTATAGTGGGTCTAATATATCTAATATATGAATATCTAAGATTGATGGATGCACAAACGACTCTGTGTTGTGGAATGGAATATTTCAATAAAAGTCCTGATGAAATGTGTGTAGGTCCATCACGGCGAGAGAAAAAGTATAACAATCCAGCAGCAGACTCTGACTAGAGAATCGATGCACTCTCCCGCAGCCCTCGCAGTAAGAGTTGGGCTTTAAAGGTGTGCTAGAAGCCCAGACGGCTGTTCAGGAGAGAGAGAGGATGATCCGCTCGTGCCTGCGGAATTCATTTCTCACTAATAAGCGCTTCCACAGCAGCTGGCTGCCATCCTCAAACTCCTCCATCAGCTCTTAGAAGTAAATGTTAGCAAATGAGACTAAACACATTCCTTTCACTAACCGCGTCCAGGCCCTTCTGAATAACCTCCCTCAGCATCTTCATCTCGAGTCCTAAAGAGAGCACACACGCTTTTCATTTTCTAGCTAGCGCTACCAACAGGATCCTTTCCGTGGAGAAGAGGGCATCTGAAATGCTAATTACTTTGATTAAGAGGTGCCTGAGTGTTTCTTTCAGGTCCGATGCTAAGATTATCTTGGGATTACCTTTTCTCTCTCCTCTCCCACTCCCCCTCTCTCTCATCTCTCTCTCTCTCTCATCCATTGCTCCTCTCTCCCCATCTCTCCTCCACCCCCTCCTCCGTATATCTCTCCCCACATATATCTCCTCTCCCTCTCCTCCTCCTCCCTATCTCACTTTCCTCCCCCCTCTCCTCCCTATTTCTCTCCCCCGCCTCTCTCCCTCTCTCTCTCTACCGCTAGCGAGTGTTAAAGCAGCACACACAAGCACAGAAACAGCTTCGTCCGTGTGAGTAAAATCTGCACACGTCAACAAACCATAAACGTGCTGACGCTGTTACAGCACGGCCCTTAGCGCTGACGCTAACAACGCTCTCATTGTTTCTGCTCCAGCGTCTCGAGTGTTTAGCAGATTTGTCTCCACCATCTATTAAACGTCCTGAAGAAATAAGCTTCCGGGGGAAAGTTAAACAAATAAGACGATTCATTCTACAGACGCACACCAGGAGTCAAAACAACACTTAGCTCTAGCCGACCTGAGCCGCTAAACTCTTTCAGAAGGAGATGCTGCATGCATCTTCTAAGCCAGTGGACCCCAACCTTTTCTGTGCCTCTGACCAGTTTAATGTCTGACAATATTTTCAGGGACTGGTCTTTGAGGTGCGGCGGATAAATACAACAAAATAATATAACACGCCCTGCATGTAAACTGAGGTATCTTCTGAAGATCATAATAAACATGAATCCACTTGAGATGTTTGCTGCTGCAGCATCCTCCTAACAAGAGTTTCCTCATCGGGAGCCGGTACTTAATGTACAACTCTTGATGGTCTCGGTTAAATGCAGCTTTCTTCTTCCTGGAAGTGTCTCCTCGCTGGGCCTTTTCCCCTTTGCAGAGAAACGTTTGCGTTTGATGAAAAATACGTTTGTTTTTTCTCATTTTGCAAGCTACTGAGTTCATTTCACCGGTTGCCTATCACGTGACCTGCGTCGAGAGTGACATGGACGGATGCAACTAAGAGAATTGGGTCATTTTTCAAAATAAAACATCGTTCAGATTCCGAAAGAAATAAAATGGAAGAGAGAGAATAGAGAATAGAGTGAAATAGAGAGAGAGAGAGAGAGAGACAGAGTATAGACAGAGTGGGGAGACAAAGAAAGAGTAAGAGGAGAGAGAGAGAGAGAGAGAGAGAGAGAGAGAGAGAGAGAGAGAGAGAGAGAGAGAGAGAGAGAGCGAGGATCGAGGGTGAGTGTGAGAAGGAGCAAAATAGAGAGAGAAAAAAGAGAGCAAGAGCGAGATGGATAAGAGAGGGAGAGAGAAAGAGAGAGAGAGCAAGAGCGAGACAGACGGGAGAGAGAAAGAGAGAGAGGAAGAGCAAGACAGAAGGCAGAGGGAGGAAGAGAGAGAGCAAGAGTGAGACAGACGGGAGAGGTAGAGAGAAAGAGAGTGTAAGAGCGAGACAGACGGGAGAAAGAGAGAGAGGAAGAGCAAGACAGACAGGAGAGAGGAAGAGAGAGAGCAAGAGCGAGACAGATGGGAGAGGGAGGAAGAGAGAGCAAGAGCGAGACAGATGGGAGAGGGAGAAAGAGAGAGAGCAAGAGTGAGACAGATGGGAGAGGTAGAGAGAAAGAGAGAGCAAGAGCAAGACAGACGGGAGAAAGAGAGAGAGGAAGAGCAAGACACACCGGAGAGGGAGAGAGAAAGAGAGAGAGCAAGAACAAGACAGATTGGAGAGGGAGAGATGGAGGAGAGAAACAGCCCCTAATAGGAGCAGCTTGAAGAAGACATTAACATATTTTTTTCTTAGTCTGAGACAAAACATTCTCGCAAATACCTAATCGATCCTGAGCGGATGCTTCTCGCTCCCTCGACTTTTCTATTAATTTCTGATAAAAATACTTTATCTTCTGTCATCTCACAGGTTATAATTGTTATAAGTACACCTCTGTATAACACTGTATCATTATTAACGTATATTTTAAATATGTTAAATACCTTTTTATGATGTCACTTGAGGGTGTGCTACACTTCATCCTCGTACTCTGTACTGTGTAAAAAGCGCACATGCTCTGGTGCAACCAAAACCCCTACACAGAATGAATGCTCCCTGCGCACACACTGCCAATGAGAGCGTCAATGCCCCCTAATGTAGTGGAGTGGTATTGCTCTTTATTCTAGAACAGTAAAAAAATCTAAATAGAAAAATTTAAAAAAACCATGTTCCCCGAGGTCAAATTACCCCCCCTACTATTTGAGATGCACTGCTTTAGTTAGACATGAGAGTAATTCTGTTTTGAATGGCCAAGAGAAGCGCCAGTTGTTGTTCCGCTGGTTAACGCAGACACACAAACAAAGCAAATCCAGTGCTCCAGAATAACATCCGCACGGGTCCTCCTGAGCCAGATTGATCGCGAGGCTCAGAGCCCCCCACCTCCCTCCCTTAAACCTGGGAAGCGGAGCCACGGAGCGGAGCCCATGGCACAGAAACACTCTCCCGCTCTCTGTGGAGCTCTATTTGCGTCATTCCCCAAATAGCTCCACACACACCAGTCTCCTCCGCAGCGCTAATATATCATCCGTCGCTCCATCACAAAGGAAACACACTGTGTTCTCAGGCCGTGAAACATCCCTGCCACTGTTTCTCTACCAGAGGAGGATGCAGCGCCTCCATTCATCATGCACAGGGATGCGAGGGGGCTTTCTCCTTAAATAACAGCTTTGCTGGGGAAAAGTTCAATATTGTTTAAGCAAGCTTGAGTGTTCTCCTGCAAATAAACAACAAGAGATGTATTTATTGGAGGAATTTAAGGTTAATCTGGAGTGTTAATAGTCTCGATGTTCTTCTCATGTTCTTTCTAGTTTCTCACCAAAACTAGAAAGTCTTGAGTCTTTACACTGGCTGCCGGTCTCCTTCAGAATAGATTTTAAAGTAACTCAGCAGCTAAACACCTAACAGAGATGATCAGTGAATACACACCAAACAGAGAGCTGAGATCCTCAGATCAGATAAATGAGATCTATACCGGGTTAATTCCACTCAGGGTGAATCCTCCTTTAGTTCCCCTGCGGTCCAGAGAGGAACCAGCTTCAGAGGAGATCATGGGTGCCAACACTTTAGTTACGTTTAAATTCGGGATAAAGAGTTTAGTTGTCAACTGAGCACCAACATCCAACAACTATTTTATCTTCACTAAACTTCACTATCTTAATCTATGTCTTAATTGTCAGATTTCAATCACTATGCTTTTTTAATGACTTATTTAATGCTTGATTTTATTAAATGTCATTTCTTTTTTAATCTTTGTTTCCAATGTAAAGCACTTTGAATTAGCCTGCGTACGAAATGTGCTACAAATAAACTCGCCTTACCTTCACACCAAACACAGAGAACGCCAAGAAAATGCTCATGCAGACATGGAATACGAGAGCAGATTCATAGAAATTAAATAAAATAACAATTTTTACAGCTTTCCCTGTCAAGCACTTTCTTGATCTTTGATCCTTTCCACCATCAGCAATGATGTTTGTTTAAGAACAGCTATGATGGTTATCACTGCTCCCGGTTTGAAGCACAAAAACATTCAAGGCCATTATATGGATTGTCCATTGCGATGTTTCTCATTAGACATCGTAAAATATCCAAATTGGTCGACATCGCTCAACCCTACTCCACACACAAATACACTCTAAATAGACAGGAATAAACACACAAAAAAGGACTGCTCCATACCACTAACAGGTGCCCCCGTAACACAGTTTGAGAACCACTGATCTAAGTGATTCCATTAAAAAAAGAACGGCCCTCTTACACACAATTATCCAAACTATTATTAATCATAGACACTTTTGGGGTCGAGGGTGTCACGGTGGCGCAGTGGGTAGCACGGCAAGTCTTCTCACAGCAAGAAGGTTGCTGGTTTGAGCCTCGGCTGGGTCAGTTGGTATCTCTGTGTGGTGTTTACATGTTCTTCTCGTGATTGTGTGAGTTTACTCCGGGTGCTCCGGTTTCCCCCACGAGTCCAAAGACATGCGGGATAAGAGAATTGGGTAAAAACGATTGTTCATAGTGTTTGAGTGAGAACGAGTGTGTGTGGCAAACCCGAAAGAGAAGAAAGCCGTCAAGAAAATGGTGGGAAAGACTTCTGGGGCCTAGAATGCTTCCAGGAGCTTCCTCAGCTTCGGATGAGACTACCACGCCAACGCTTTTAGTGTTTGTGGCATAAAACCACGTGACTAGAATGTGTGTTCAGTTGCATGACCTGACAGTGGAGTACACTTAGATTTATGCATTTGTCCAAAGCATATCAGTACAAGCTCTGTACTTCCTGTGAGATCTGCCACAAGAATGCGCACACACCAACGTAGATGGTGATATCACATTTAAGACAGTTTAAAATATACTGAAATTTTTTTATTTTGTACAGTTTTAATTGTTTTTGTAACTAACAGAAAAGAGCCTCAGATAAACCTCGCATTAAGAAAGTGCTCTTAAAGAAACAGCATCTATTTACTGGCTGTAATTTACTTCTTTTAAAATCACACACTTAGTGAAGATCCGCGAACACAATTTCAGGAGGAGCAATCAAAAAATGAGCGAACAATCTACAGATGTTTTCAATCCTTTCAATCCGCCCGCTCCCAGTTATAAAACCATTACCACTCCACTTCCAATTCGACGAGGAAATGCAAAACTCCCCCCGCCACCCCTGTCTCTAAACCTCACGGGGGCCCCAGGGCCCTTCCACGGAAAACTCGCCCAGTACGCGTATCCCTAATCCCGCCACATACGCTTGCGTGTTCTGGGTTAATTCTACGTAAGTGAACTCGTGACGTTCTCATTTATAATGTCATATGTAAACTATCTAAAATAAAATGATTGTCTACTATTTAAAACAGTAGGTTATTTTAAAATATAAACATGTAAAACAATCAGTTAAATCCTGTAACTTCACATCAGCAGAGAGTGATTTGAGATCAATAAGATAATCCTCGGGAAACTAGGTTTTATGATACAGAAAAATGTCCCTTTATCGTATTATAGATATTTTATTCTTGAGAGCTTTAATGCTGACGTCACACATATTGTGTAATGAAACAAAAAACATGTAAATATGAACATATCACAAAATTATTTTACTACTATGTTAACCACATTATCGTTTTAAATATCGTACAACATACATTTACAGTATGATTGACTGCGAGAGGAGAGATGCATGCTAGTTGGGAGGGACTTAGGGCCCCTCAAGTCTGCATCCAGGGCTTTCTCATTGTCTCCTAATGTTTTAGAAAACAACAAACACTTTTATATGCAAGAAGCCCAACTTACGAGCACCAAAGCCCTTCGTCCTGATGCTGTAGTGCTGCTTTCTTGGGTCCAGTTTGGACTTGCATGAGCATGAGCATGACGTTCCTAATGGTTTGAGCACCATGAAAAAAGGAAACACGTTCCTTAAAAGCATCAGTCATATAAATAAATGTAAATGCAAGATGCATAAAGTCCAGTGGACTTCTTTTTCCACAAAATACAAGATATAAACTGACAGTTTCGAAATAATAAACGTACTCTGTGTTAAATAATAAATAATAAAAACGAGAGACGTCACGCTACGTCTCCTCCAGATTGCCTCCATGACACACTGTTGAAGCATCCTGAAGAGCAGTGTTTCTCAATTATTTTCTGTCGCACCCCCCCTAGGAAAAAAACACCCCCCCCCCCGCACGTATTACTTGTCTTTAAATTTGTTATAACTACACCCCTGCATAACACAGCATCCTTATTAATGGATAAGAGAAAAAAAAAAAAGAAATATGAACCAACTTACAACAAAGAATAGCTTTATTAACTGTAGCAGAAAAGATTTAAGGTTCTTCTGAAATGTAAAAAAAAACATTAATTCCTTAATAAAACTAAACATTGTTAGACTGATCATAATTGCTGGCAATATTTGGTTCGTTTTCACTGAAAATACTCAAGCAGCTTATCAGCGTGATTGTTGTGTAATGTCTTTAAGTGACGCCTTATTTATTTGGCTTAATGCTGTCCGCTGCCAAAATTTTTAGACTCAGTAAGCACACCTGTCTCTCCTCGTCTCCCACCGCAGTCACAGTGAAGCCAAGCTCTACAAACTCATCGTCATATTTCCTCGTCTTAGCTTTCGGAAGACTTTAATTTTTCTCTTTATCTCCTTCTCTCTCCGCCTGTCTTCTACACTTGGTGTCTACACTTCACACTCTGCCAATGAGAGCGCCACTACCCCCTAATGTAGTGGAGTTGTATTGCACTTTGATATAGAACCCTCTTGACGGAGTCTCGCGCCCCACTATTTGAGAACCACTGCAGTAGAGTAACAATGTATGTTTTGAAGAAATCCCCTGGTTTCACCTCACTGCAGCAGTAAAAGAGCTAGCACGTTATTATTCCTGCAGCCGGCGTGCCTGAAGATGACGCGTCAGTAACTCAAACAAACAGAGCCGTGTTTACGAAGCGCTCCGGAGCCTGTGTTTACACTCATTCTGACGTCAAGCCCTGGCTTCAGTGAACGCACACTTCCAGACACAAACCTGCTGGCCTTTCAGACTCCGACCGCAAACTGTAGTTAAGAGACATGCTCAGAACGGAACACGATACAATCCTGCATCTCTGATGGCGCTGCGAACCTCGCTTGTCAGTGCGCGTTAACCTGCGCAAGAGAGTGGGCTTTAACATTTAAAACGACACGCTTCCCCTTTAAGTGAAGAGTGAAAGAGTGTGTGCTCTGCCCGCAGGCTCCGAACAGCTTTTCCAGACAGCCCCGGGCTAATCGCAGCGCACTGACCCTCTCAAGATGACTAAAGAGTCCTCGCAGCGAGGAGTGTAAGAGTTGAAACAGCTCCTCGCGTCATTAAACCAGAGTTTTCCACGAACGGGCCTCGGGAGATCAGTGCGTACACACAGCCAAACGAAGAGGGACGCTGCCTCTGAAACGCTCAGACACAGGGGTATCATGGTCTGAATAGAAACATTCACTCTTTTACGCGCAGGCTTCATCACGCTTCCTACAGGTTCTCGTTTCCGATTTACAAAAAAAAAAAAAAAAAAAAAAAATTTAAGCGATGACCCTCAACTTCACGATTATTCAAACAATTATTGATCACGGTTGCGAGGAAGCTCTTCTTTCCATTTCTGCAAACTAAAAAAAAGTCCAACTGCGTGATCAACTTTTGTAATGTATGATAACATATAAACGACGCAATTAAAACATTTAGGTCTATTTGAAAGAATATCTTTGATCAGCCTTAAACTATTTAAATGCTCCGCTCATTTGACTCGCCACAATTCTGCATCAATATCTTAGGTTATTTTATTTTTTAACAGAGAAAATTCTAGGAGGCATATTTCAAAATACATTTTCCTTGACGTTGTCATGCAAAACCAAATTAGCTGATGCTTCAGTTCTCTGTTGCAAACAGGAAGTGACCTCTTTCCCGCTCCCCCCATCCTCGCTCTGTATCCCCAACTTTCTCTCCCATCTCGCTCTCTCTCTCGATATATATATATATCCTCTCTCTCTACATCTACATCTCTACATATAGGGTCTCGCTCTCTCTCCATCCTCCCTCTCTCTTACTTACTCTATCCCCCTCTATTCTCACTCTTTCTCTACCCCTCTCTCCTATCACTCACTCGTACTCTATCCTCCCCCTCTCTCTCCCCAATCTCTTTCACTCTCTATCCCCTATCTCTTTCACTCTCTATCCCCCTCTCTCTCCCATGGCTTTCGCTCCCATCTCTCTCTCTCTCTCTCTCTCTCTCTCTCTCTATATATATATATATATATATATATATATATATATATATATATATATATATATATACCCTCTCTCTCTGTCCCTCTCTCTCTCTCCATCCTCCCTCACTCTCTTACTGTCTATCCCCCTCTATTCTCACTCTCTCTCTCTATCCCTCTCTCTCTCCAATCTCTTTCACTCTATCCCCCTCTCCCTCCCCTAGCTTTCTCTCCCATCTTGCTCTCTCTATAAATATATACTCGTTCTCTGTCCCTCTCACTTTCTCCATCCTCCCTCACTCTTACTCTATTCCTCTCTTTTCTCACTCTCTCTGTCCATCTCTCTCCCCAATCTCTTTCACTCTCTATCCCTCTTCTCTCACCATCTCCCTCTCTTTCTCTTTCCCCATCTCTCTCACTCTCTCTCCTCTTTCCCTCCATCTGTTTTACTCTCTTTCTCTTGCTCCCCCTCTCTCTCCTCCCTCTCTTTCACTCTGTATCCTTCTGTTTCTCTCCCATCTCTCTCTCTCTCCATTTTGGTGGTTTCCAGAGAAAAATTGTAGGTGTATTCCAACATACCAAGTACATTTTTTGAAATCCCTTTAAAATAACTTTTGAAAATGCTGTATTTGACAAGGTACAGCATGTGTGGAAAAACGAGCGAGGCTGCATTGGCTGGCTTACAGCTCACAGCGTCGTCACCATCGCCTCCAGCTCTGATATATCGATTTTTAAAGACGTGCTGGTTAAAGAGTGTCTGTTCACACTCGCTCCCCTCGTGCTGTCCACATACAATCCAGATGCATTCTTAGCAAGAACACGCGCTTGACTTGAAACAGACAGGTTTAGAAGCAAGAAAACGGTTTCTCAAGCTCTCTTCCATCCCAGTTGCACGAGGTTAGCTCAGTGTTACAGAAGGCCAGGACAGAAACAGCCGAGAGAAGATGAAGTCCACGCTTTCTGTTCATTTGCAGGATGTTGCGTAACTCCTTTCACACAGCAATGCTCTTAAAGAGGCGTTCGTCCCTGAAAGCGCTCCGGGCATGTGCTCGACTGAGGCGGTCACGCAGACTCTGAGCTCACTTCCTGTTCTCTAGAGCCATCAGAACCAATGAGCAAGCGTGTGAGCTGAAACCCATTCAAAGCTGGACGCATTCATATTTACTGGATTCAACTCTCAAAGAAGGCCCTGAACATGCGTTTGCATGTTTTTAAAGAAGCATCCTTTGCTAGTTATATTTTTGGGGGGATTTCTCGAACGCAAACTGGAGTCGAATGCATTACTCAGAGAAATATTAATACAGTAGTACGCATCTCTGTAGTCTCTGTAGAACCACAATAGCACTCCATCGTATGCATGCTCACGCTGTTTGCAGCCAGGACAATACATAAAAACCAAAACATTTAGATCCTTGCAACCTATTAATAATTAAAGAGTAGTGTTATTCTTGAGCAGCGGAGGAGCTGTATGCCTCTGTTTCCCAGCGAATCCTAGAAATAAGTTCTTTTGCATGTAATTAACTACCTTTTTGTCACCATCTTAAATATCTGCCTTACAATTGAGTTTGCAGAGAACACTGTCAAACGAGAAAGAAAAACGACAAGCTTTGATGTTCTCAACTTAAATATTTCTCCTCGATACCGTGCTGCAAAAATAAATCAGCTAGATGCTTTGATTCTCTCCCTCTCTATCTCTCTCCTCTCTCTTACATTTCTCTCTCTCTCCCTTATCTACCCCTCTCTCCTCCCTCTTACTCTCTCACATTTCTCTTTCCTGCCGCACTCTCTCTCTCCTATCATCCCCCTTTCTTTCTCTCTCCCTCTAATATCTTCACTCTCTCCTCCCCCTTTCTCTTTACCCAATCTTCCCCCTCTCCCTCCTTCTCTCTTCTCCCCTCTCTTTCTTTCTCTCTACTGTCTCCAACCCTCTTTCTCCTCCTTATTGCTATCTCCGCTATCTTCACTCTCTACTTCCTCTTTTTCTCTCGCAATCCGCCCTTCATCCTCTCTCCTTCCACACCCCCTCTTTATTTTTTCTCTCCTCTATCTTCCCCTGCTCTCTCTCTCTCCTTCCACCCCCTCTTTTATCTTTCTCTCTCCCTTCCCATATTTCTCTCGTCCTCTCTCCCTCCCCCTTCTCTATATCCTCTCTCTCTCTCTGTCAGTCAGAAGGGCAGGTCTCCAGGGTGCTCTCGGTGACCCGAGGTATGTGCTGTGGCTCATTATTGAGCTAGTCAATCGAGATCAAAGTGGCTCACTTCCCAAACGAGTTCTCAAACAGTAAAGGGTTGCATTAAGATCACGTTGACTCCGGGACAAAAAAAAACAACAATGAGATTTTTCAGTGTGCCTGTTGACCACCTGCATAACATAAACTAGCATTTACCCTCATTTGAAAGCTTAGGGTCTGAAAAAATAAACTTGATTACTTAACGTAATCTGAGATCAGTCACGTTTGAGATTAAAATATCCAAACGGTGCATTTGAACCATATGATATAGAAGTTTCCTCAGCAAAATCATACTGCTACCGTCTGCATTTTTAGCATTGCATTCTTGCAGAATGGAAATCATCGCTGGGGCTTGGGCTGCAAAGGTTTCTTCTGGAAATATTGTAAACCTGCACAACACCGGCAGAAGCTGCCTCTCATTAAAACGACGTCCGTCGCGTCGCATTTGAAGAGGTCACGCAAATCTGGGAATCAAACTCTCTCCGCTTTACTGCAATCGTTAAACCAGGGCTACACTACAGAACACAATACGACCGAGCTCTGGAGGAAAAAAAACACCAGAGTTTTTGTCCGGACTCACAAAGATGCTGAAACGCAAAAAAAAAAAAACGGAAATAGAGCCAGGAGAATTATTTTATCATTATGTTATAATCTCATATATCCCATGCAATGTATGTGTCTTGCATTATGAATTAATTAGAAGTTTAGACTTCTGTGAAAAACCTAGTTGATTAAAACAAAGGAGTAATCGCTGCAGTTGAGGAACTTATCTGAGGGAATCATCTGATTTTACTCAACTGAAGAAAAACAGTCCGACGTGTTCTAGAAGTGATGACCACGTCATAATTCTGAAAGCAATACTTGGTCAAGTGTTTTCTTATCTGATTCGGGACGAATAAAAACAGTGAGCGAGAGACCAGCACCTGGAGAAGGAAGGATATGGGACTTGTGTGAAGGTGCTGTTTCTCTCCTCACAGAAACATGTTCTTAACATGTTTCTCCTGTTGCTGTACTTCTTGATGTGTTCCATGTGTCGAAGAGAATTTTGTTGACAGGAAGGCAGCATTTCCCATCATTGGTCTGAGATCAGGAGCGTGTTTGAGCAGCTAGAAGCCTGCTGCGTGTTCTTCTGTGTGGCCTGTTAAACACGCGGGTTATTGTCAGAGGAGACAGAGGTCACACGGTCGTGTTTGGAGAGCCGGACCACAGCGGTGAAACCAGCGCTCCACACGTGTGCGCCAGGTGTGATAGCTGGAGCCAAATTTGTCGCTGTTAATTTAAATTGCTTGCAAATGCCTTGCAAACGTGGTCATGACGTTGACGTTGAGAGGACGCTAAACACAGTAAACGTCGGATGGAACGGGCGAGGGATCCGTGCTCTAAATGTGGTACGAACACAACATGCAGCCAACGTCCAAAAACAGTCCCGGTTGGACAACACAAATTTAAATAAGCTACATAAGCTAACGCATGGCAAATAAAACATTTTGTAATTACAGATCGAATTTCTAGGAATAGCAATTGACTTCAGTTTGACCGCTTTTATACTTTTTTATATTCTGATACTCAGATTATAAGTCTCAGTATGAAAATGGTGACATGCTTAATTAGTCTGTGTTTTTAAAAAAAGCGATTTATTTTTTAAACTGGCAATCTACATATATTAATTCATTTCGTTAAATCTTCTATTTGTATACTGTTCCGAAGTTTAGCGTTAGGTGGTGGTAATGCACCGAAACACTTTTTTGCAGATCTAGTGATACTCTAGGGAAACTCCTCACGCTAACTTATCAGGTTCACGTTTCAGAGAGTCGTGCTGCGGTTAATGATGGGAAGTTCGGATCATTTTACCGACTTGGATCTTTGAATCCTGTTCAGCAAAATTAACAAATCTTTTTTCGAGTCATTTCGTTCCTTTCATTCATTTGAGTAAAATACCAATAAAATGTTTCTTCCCTAACACAATTATTATATACACAAACGCGAATCAAACTACAAATAAGACAAACCTATAATGCTAGAAGACAAAAACAAATATTTTACTTAAGCCTACCTCAGTCTTTTAGTCTGATTCAGCTCAGCTCTGATTTGTGTTTAGGTTAAAGTCTCATTTAATTTAAGTGTCAGTTAATATTAGGGAGTGATCACGTGACAAAATAACGAAAGGAATCAGGATGGGAAGACTCGCAAAAAGAACTAACCTTTTTTGTTTCCGGCTCGTGACGCTCAATAATGTTAACCAAATACAGTTTGAGCCAGAAACAGAAAAGATTAGATCTTTTTTGAGTCCTCCGGCTCCTTTTGTTCTCTTTTCATTAATGATGAGCGTGTTACGCTCAGAAAACCAGAAGGATGCTGCACATGCGCCACTGAACCAATCCCTCTCCGACACGATTCGTTTATACAGAGTCATATTAAAGAGTCGTTCAAAAAGAACAAATCGTTCATTAACGACTCATCACTAGCTGCGGTAACACAGCGGCGTCCACTCAGAAGGAAAGCTAGTCCTGATTGTCGCCATTTACGAGACCAACGACTACATTCCTGTTTGATAAGACTAGATGTTAACTTTAACATTCACACATTCTGCTCTTTTTACAGTTAATGGATAATAAACCGACTGACAGTTACACGTGAAGCATTGAATAACTACCAGCTAACAAGTTAATACGCGAAAACGTGTATAAATCATGATTGTTAAGAGAAAACCAAATTGTGTATATGTATGCACACGCATAATAACAGACGCTCACACACACACACGCACGCACGCATACACACACAGCGAAGTATGCTGCTTGAAGCTAAAACTGGAGAAAAAAAAACAAATATACAAATAATATCTGCGAAAATTCGGAAGTTAAACAGCTGTAATCTGTGATAAACAGTTATAACACTATTCTGATGCAAAAAAAGTAGTATATCTTCTGAAAAACAGCTTTAGATTGAATTTAGGTGCAAAATTCAGTTCGCAGCTTCTTGTTTTCAATGTTTTCCATTTAATTATCACTTTTAACTAAAACGTGTGTATTTTCGGAAGATTTCCAAAAATGTAGAGGAAAATGAAAAATACATTTTTATTGTGATCATTTTACAGATCTTTCATTTTGTGTACAGTTTTTCTCTTTTTCCTAATTCAGGAGTTCTGTTTTGCTGTGTTCAGGGATAGCGTGACCTCTACACGCTAGAATGTGATTTTCTCCTCGTATTCGGCTTACACCCCTCAAAGAAACCCGAGAGACAAACAAACCCTGAGAAAGAGAGAACGGATGCGCTTTGTCGCTCATCAGGATCCTCAAAACGCATTCAGAGCAGCTAACCGCGCGCTAAACCTCCGCCTGGGATCGGTAACTGAGCAGCGAGAGCATGGAGAGCCGTACCTGTTCTCTCTGCAGGCAGGGCAGGGATGTCCTCCGGTGCGGCTTGCTCCGGGACGCGCCGAGCTGTGCCATGTCTGAGGAAACTACCGAGCTGGACCTCCTGCGCCTCTTAAATACCGGAACGTCCCCGCTCGATCCCTCCCGGTGCTCCGGCAGCAGCCTGTCCGCATACCGCGCCAGCAGCACCCCGAGTGCGCCGAGCAGGTAGGCCAGGTAGGGTCTCCAGTCGGCGCGCACCTTCCGCAGCGACAGAAGCGACGCGGTCCTGATGAAGCCGATGAAGAGCAGCACGGAGACGCCCTGACCGCGCCGCGCCACCATCAGCGCGCCGCCGGCCAGGCAGGCAAGCAGCACCGCGAACGAGAACAGCTGCCGCGAGTCCAGCAGCCACTGCGCCGCCGCTTCGCTCAGGTGGCACGCAGTAAGCAGGAGCACAGCGGTGCGCGCGAGCAGCCCGCGGCGCAGCACGAACACTCCCACCCAGAAGAAAGCACACAGCAGCGTCAGCGCGGGACACAGCAGCTGCCACGCGAGCTCCACGAGCGTCACCAAGTGCAGCGAGCCTGCGTGCGCGTCCCAGTCGAGCAGCGCGAGGAGCACCGAGAGCGAGGCGACGCACGCGGCCGACGAGAGACTCCTGCGGCTCCAGCAGTCCTGCTCCGCGGGAGTGACACAAGTGCGCACATAGCCGTTGCGCACGGATTCCGGTGCCATCGGTCACGCGCACACGCGCGCATCAAACGCGCCGTCGTTCCTGGTTCACGTGCGCGACTGCCACGAGTTCGCCCTTAACGCATCCTCCTCGCGTCAATCCCCCATCAGCTCTCGATCCGCTCGAGGGGTCCCCCAGATGTTCCTAGGCCCCCATCATCATCATCATCATCATCATCATCATCGTCGTCATAATCCTCTCGCGCGATGTCCTCTTTGTTTTCCGCCAGGTGCTCCTCGCGCGGCGATCTGCTGATTTATTGATCTCGGCAGCTCTCGAGCTGGTCACGTGATGATTTAATATCCAGGAGAGCTTGGTGAAAGTTTTACTCGGGGTTTCTCCCGCGCTGCAGTCTCTCTCTCTCTCTCTCTCTCTCTCTCTCTCTCTCTCTCTCTCTCTCTCTCTCTCTCTCCTCTCTTCCCTTTACCCCTCCCCTTGCTCTCACCCCCCTCCTCTTCTTCTCACACTCTTTCTTCCTCTACCTACCCCCCCCACACTCTCTCTCCTCTTCTTCTTTCGCTACCTTTCCCGCTCACTCTACCCCCTCTCTTCTCTTCATCTCTCTATACCCATCCCTCTCTCTCTGTTCCTCTACCCCCCTCTTTTCCTCTTTGTGTCTTTTTATCCCCCTCTCTCTCCCTATACCTCTCTCACCTCTTATCTCTCTACCTCTCCGTCACCCTCTCCTCTTTGCTCTCTCCTTCTTCACCATCTCTCTTCTCTTCTTTCTCTCTATCTAACCCACCTTTCCTCTTCTACTCTCTTCATCTACCTCTCCCTCTTCTCACTCACCCCTCCTCTTCTCTACTCTACCTCTTCCTCCTACCTCTCTCTTGCCACACACCTCTCTACGACCCCCACACTTTCTCCTCCTGACCTCCCTCTCCTCTTCTTCTTCCGCTCACTCTACCCCTTCCTCCTCTAACTCTTCCTTCTCCACCACCCTCCCCTTTTTTTTAGGGTGGAAAGGGCATGCTCCTACTTAAGATTATTCTTTATTTTCCCTGGATATATTTTGAAAAGTTTTTCAAAATTCTTTTTCAGAAAAAATGCAGACATTTTTTTCTTATTCAAGCATCAAAAGCCAACAACAATTCCCGCTGGGGTTGCATGACACTATAACAGACAGTTGCTTCATTGTTATATTGACACTGTCGGAGTGCCCTATATCAGCTCTGCCCCAGTGTTATATTGACACTGCCGGAGTGCCCTATATCAGCTCTGCCCCAGTGTTATATTGACACTGTCGGAGTGCCCTATATCAGCTCTGCCCCAGTGTTATATTGACACTGTCGGTGTGGCCCTATATCAGCTCTGCCCCAGTGTTATATTGACACTGTCGGTGTGGCCCTATATCAGCTCTGACCAGTGTTAAATTGACACTGTTGGTGTGGCCCTATATCAGCTCCGCCCCAGTGTTAAATTGACACTGTCGGAGTGCCCTATATCAGCTCTGCCCCAGTGTTATATTGACACTGTCGGAGTGCCCTATATCAGCTCTGCCCCAGTGTTATATTGACACTGTCGGTGTGGCCCTATATCAGCTCTGCCCCAGTGTTATATTGACACTGTCGGTGTGGCCCTATATCAGCTCTGACCAGTGTTAAATTGACACTGTTGGTGTGGCCCTATATCAGCTCTGCCCCAGTGTTAAATTGACACTTTCGGGGTGGCCTTATTTGAGCTCTGCCCCAGTTTTAAATTGACACTGTCAGTGTGGCCCTATTTGAGCTGTGCGTCAGTGTTAAATTGACACTGACTGAGTGGCCTTTTTTTGAGTTCTGTCTCCCGTTTGGGATCTGCGCAGCAACGTTGGAGCATCTACGACAGGCAGCATCTATGGAGAATGCTACACCAGCATACATACAAGGAAGTTGGATCTTTTGGACTTTTGGCGACCATTCCCAAGGGAAATTCATATCAGGATTTGTGCCAGCCAACCAGGTGCTTCGTCTGTTGAGGACGTGATTTTTCTGGAGGAAAAATCTAACAAAACCGGAAAAATCTAACAAAACAGGGCGAACAGGCTAAAAGATTTGCTTACCGTAGGAGACTGATGGGAACTCTGCTGGTGAAATAGAAGCCTGCAGTTAGTAAACAGCTGGCAAATCCTTTGGTTTTTCTACATTCTGAGAACATAAATAGTAGATTCTCTCTCAATTTTTAAGAATCATTAAGAATAAAGACAGAAAGTAAGGAAAACACATGCACAAATAGAAAGCACCTTAAAATTATAATCATACACAGTTGTTTTTAATCTCTCTTTGCAATCAATGTTCCTGAGTGATTGACAATTTCCTGCCAATCTTCTCTCATTCACCCTGACCCGATTCGGGCAACTGGTTCTGGGTTACTGGTTTCATATTGACTCAGACCGGTCTCGTGACAAACAGTCACCAGCAGCCGGCTGGTTTCCTCGTATCTAGTTCACCCTCACTGGGAACAAGCTCGGCTCCGCTGCCTGCGCGAGCGAGATCAAACAGAAATCTGATGAAAGTTGGCAGAGCAGCTCTGGTTTCCACTCAGACTGGCGTTCGCTGGTGTGGGCACAAACCCTGGAGGAGACGGCACTCTGTGTTAAAGGAGAAGGTCATCCAAAATCATTTACTGGCTCTCTTTTGCTTCAAATCTTGGGGGCAGCTCTTGAGTGTGACTTTGCAATGGAGTGAACATACTTCTGTGTGCTAAATGGATAACAAAGAGGTTTTAGAAATAAAACCAACCATGCAAAATCATGGCAACATTGTGCTAATTGGTCATTAATTCATGCTAGTTTCTTTCAAAAGATAGGCTTTCTCTACCCAAAATAAAGTTAGCTTTCAATCGTCAAAAATCACATTTTTAACAGATTCCTTCCATAACATTTGATTTTTACTGTTTATCAACAGCAGTGATGGGAATAACGGCGCTACAAATAAACAGCGGTACTAACTAAGCTACTTTTTCAGTAACATGTATTAAAACTGATTACTGTTTTCCTCGTTACAATGCCACGTCTCCTCGTTAGAGCAAATCAGAGCCAGGTAGGGCGGGTCTTTACACACGACAGGAATGTCACTCGCGTTCATCAAGACCTCGAGGAGAAACCACGACAAATTGTTGTAAAGCTAGCTTTCGCTAACTGGAAGTAAAAGCACTACTTTTCCCTCGATTAGGTGAAAGGAAAGAATGTTTCTGTGAATCATTTCCCTCTTTGTCAAATCTTTCTGCGTCGGTGACTTGTAGCTCATAATGAAGCCACGAACATCATTCACAGCGCCACCATCAGGGCTGAGAGCGCAGGTGCTAATGTTAGCTCTGTTAAAAGGAGGAGATGAAGCTACGGAGCAAGAGAGAGTAAAACTAGTTATTTCTTCTCCGCAAACTCTTCTAACTCAGGCAGAATTAAACAAAATAGTAGTTTAATATGTATTATTATTTGTAATTATTTGCTTAGTTTTGGTATTTTTTTAAGAAGCATCGTTTGTTTATGAACTAAGTTTTTGACAGGTTATGTTCTGTGGAATAAATCTTGAATGTTCTACTCCAGTTTTTGTGTTTTATAAAATAATACATACATAATAGTATGTTGAATTTGAAAGTCACATTAGATTAGATTGGAATAGTGTAGTTATTGTATTTGACAAATTTAAATAACACAAAAAGTACTTTCCCCAGTAATTAGTTAATTTTAAAATAATGTAGATCAGTTACTAACTCAGTTACTATTTGTGAAAAGTAACTAGTAACTATAACTAATTAATTTTTTAAAGGCACGTTTCCAACACTGAGCACAGACAGTATCTTCTTGCCGATGTTCTCACCGGTCGCTTCACCATTTTCAATGATTTCTCTGTTCACACCGAAGGAGAAAAACGAGAAATGAACCAACCAACACATCTCTCTCCTGAGCTGGCAGCCGAGTGGCGCGGGGACCGTGATGGATGCCCTCGCCCCTTCAGCACAGCCTGCTTCCCATCCTCCCCCTCCAGAGCAGCAGCTTCACAGAATCCGGGAGTGCTTGTTTTAAAAACAAAAATCTTCCGGCCTCAGTTCCTGGGTCAGTGCAGGGCCAGCTAATATTAAGTCCTTGCGTCATGTCTCTCGAACAGATAAGGATAAGAACGCATGGAACGATGGCAGAGGGGAGGATAAGTTGCAGACGTGTCGACATTCAGCTAAACAATGGCCCTCGTCAAAACAAACCCAGGGATCCTGAAACTGAGCTCAGGTCAGGAGAGGTTAATGCAATTAAAGAGATGAAATTCAGCCCATGATACTTATTTTAATTATGTTTATATTGCTATTTAGCTAAACTCCAACCCTCCAGAGCTAAGATTAGCCAATCACAGCCGTAAGAGCAAAGACGCATATAAGTTGTGTGGGTCTTTGTGGCTTTCTTTATTTATTTAAAAGTGGTAAAACTGCATGAAAAACCCACGCAGTTCTGCAATAAAATAGTTTTTGTTATTAATCCTAAACCAACAAGATAATCAAATTCTAACGTCATGGTGGCGCAGTGGGTAGCACAGTCGTCTCACAGCAAGAAGGTCGCTGGTTCTAGGCTCGGCTGGGGCAGGTGGCATTTCTGTGTGGAGTTTGCATGTTCTCCACGTGATCGCGTGGGTTTTCTCCGGGTGTTCTGCTTTCCCCACAAGTCCAAAAACATGCGGTATAAGTGAATTGAGTAAGAACGATTGTCCATAGTGTTAAAGTGTGAATGAGTGTGAATTTCCCAGCGATGGGTTGCGGCTGGAAGGGCATCCGCTGCATAAAACATATGCCAGAGAGTTGGTGGTTCATTCCGCTGTGGCGACCCCGAAAGGGAAGAAAGCCGACATGAAGATAAATAATCAAATTTTGCTTTGGAAGTTGTGTGGTTGGCCAAAAAGTCTAAAAGTCAGGAATAACCAACCTTTAAATTAATTTAATTTAAAGTATGTTAATATTAGCGTAATTTGTTATCGAGTAGCCATCTCCAGCTGTCCGTTATGAGGCTCATATAGAAGTGAGTGAACTTCCTTATTTGACCACTAGAGGCTGTTGTCAGAGGTGAGTGCACTCTCGTTGACTTCTAAGGGAAAACCCCCATGGTTCTTTTAGCTCAGAGGTCTAAAACTCTTTTCCTGGAGGGCTGAGGCCCTGCAGAGTTTTGCTCCAACCTCAACTGAATGCCTAATTCCACTAATTTATTGTTTTTTTAATGGCTAATTTATGCTACCAACATGCCAATCACTTGCTAATTCAGGTTTAACATTATGCTAATCACTTTCTAATTCATTTACTAATTACATGAATTATTGTATTATACTTGCTAATACAAATCACTTCTTAATACTTGCTAGCAGTATTGGTACGGCTTGCTAATTCATGCTAAAATCCCATTTCATGTTAACATAATGGTCATTGTTTCTAAATCATGCTAGCATCATGCTAATTCCACTAAATAAGTTGGTCTACGTCGACTTCCGTAACAGTGTTGGATGCGGCCTCCAGAAGTATAGTTTGAGACAGGCATGGACTGGCCATCAGGGGTACTGGGCGGTGTCAAACTCTGGATGGAGTAATGAGTTTAGTCGTCTCTGAAAACGCTCGTTTTGCACATTTAGTTTCTTTTTAAGCAGATGTAAAAGCAGGGTTTGCGGTCAATGAGTCAAAATGCTTGAGTCAAGATGCTAAAAGTTTGTCTGGAATATTCCTGCACAGGTAAATAAACTGTTGTTGAGGTTACTTAAACACTGTCTGTGCTAGGCTAGCAGGCTCACGCCTGTTGTGATGACAGGAGGATGCTCCAAAGATAACAAAAAGTTAATGTATTGCTAATGTCTGCAGTTGGAAAGAAAAAAGTTGCCCTGGTATGCTTGTTAATAGTTGAACTGTTTTTAACCAGATATATGGGCCTCCAGAAGTTTAGTTTGACACAGACGTGGACTTGTTGGTTAGCGGGCGTAGCGGGGATTGCCGTTTGCACCGGTGTGGCGGTGTCGGACTCTGGATGTAGTAATGAGTTTAGTCGTCTCTGGAAACCTCTGGCTCAGCCCGGCATCCTCCAGACACACTCCTGCGGTCGGGGTGCACAGGGAGAATGTTCTGAACGCAGAGGCAGGCGTCCTCGAGGGAATGCTGGGAGGGAATTGTGGGAGAGAGTCACCGCAGCGGGGTTTTTAACAAGCACTCGAGCCTTTTTTAAAGTTGAATCATCCTCGAAACGTGAAGCGCATCAAAAACTCAGACGTCATGGAGCTGTGCTCCGCTGCCAAGCTCCTAAACAAGGAGCTCGTGCTCACAGGATCTCCTTACATCAGGGAAGAAACCTCCAGGACTGAATCCAAACTGGAAATCAAAGAGTTTAAATGATGGATAACTCTGTGATGAGTCTTCCTTGGTTTTTTAATCATTTAACAAAACTAACTAAACTAAAGATTTGTTGCCATAAATGACATCAGTGCAATACTACACATCTCATCAGGGTTTTTGGTGCTTTAAAAAATAAAATAAAATAAGTACTTCATGTGCCTAGTTTTTGTTTAACCCCTTGCACTCGCAGACAATCAGATTTATGCCTCGTTTTACTACTTCAAATAAAAATAGTGTCCAATTAAAGGCCCTTTCACACCAGTGCAATGGCTGCATCATCGGCTGCCTGCGTGAGTCCTCTTGGGGTCTAAAATGAGTGCAGATACCTTCTCCTGAAAACTAGATGGCGCTTCGGTGAACGGAAAATCGCTGCCAGCCACACAGTGGCACAGCTGCACCTAACTTTGTGTGTGATGCTTGTTTGTATAGAAGAAGAGGATAAGCGTTCGCTCATCTGTAAACGTAACCTCAAACTATTCGTTATCAGGCAAACAAAACATGTATAGTAGCAGCTCTAGCGCTCCCTGCTTTATTCTTAGTTTTCTGCGATGCATGCTTTTTTATCTGAGTGTGAAGGGAAGATTAGAGAGAAGAGAGAGCTTCTCTTCTCGACGTTAGATGGAGAGCGAGAAATGATAGAAAACACCAATGCACTTTTTAGTTTAAGTTTAATTTTTTTTGTTCTTATCATTAAGAGTTTTAGTCAGTTCTAAATGTAAAAAAAACTGAAATTCTCTCCTCACAGGCTTTATTGGTTTGCGTTGCTTTAAATCCCTCATTTGCTGTAAAAGACATTTCTTTAGCATTTAATGAAACACAAAACGCACAAAACCTGATGTGTGTTTGAGAGGTTATGTTGTCTGTGAGCTCCTAAAGAAGATTTCTTAACATTAGAGAAGAAACCTCCAGGACTGAATCCCGATTGGAAATCAAAGGCTTGAAAGACGGATGAGACTGTGATGAGTCTTTGTTTGTTTTTGAAGAATTTAACAAAACTAACTAAACTAAAGATTCTTCCAGAACACGATGTCAGCTCAATGCTGCACTTCTCATCAGAGCTGCAGTGTTTTTTATTTAAAAAATAATAATACGCATCTCATATGCCTGTTTTGTTTAATTGGTTTTGTATGAATTTATTATGATTTTCAAAAGCTTCCTGTGAACGTCTGCACACTAAAATCTAGAGTGTCACACGGACTCTGTTCCATTTGATCATACTCTATTTAGAGTTAAATTAATACTGAACCTCTGAACTTGAACCATGAAATGTATGATTTTAATCTTTTGATTTTAC
Organism: Danionella dracula; assembly: GCA_900490495.1. NCBI lineage: Eukaryota > Metazoa > Chordata > Actinopteri > Cypriniformes > Danionidae > Danionella > Danionella dracula. The sequence continues at coordinate 1,647,991 of UELW01000889.1, forward strand.
ATTGCAATAAGGGAAATTAGACTTCGGAGTTCTGTTTTATAGTGAAATACAAATATTCATTTTAGAGTACAAGTTTTCGTGATTAACTGCTGGTTTAGACAGATGTTTTAACTCTAAGTTTGGGTGTTATTTGTACTATATTCAGAGAAAGACAAAATACACATATTAATAATTCAGTTTACTCACACAATTTTACTGAGTGGGAACCAAACTTTGGTCTCTTGTAGATGTTTTGCGAAGTACAGCTGAAAATTTTTCATTTTGTTGGAAGAATCTTTTGGGAAGAACCTTTTTTCCTAGAATGTTCAGAATAAAAACTAATGAAGCTGTTTCTGCAAAGCTTTTAGGCTCCACTAAAGATATTTAAGCTCCTGTCTTTATTTATAATAAATTCATGAAGATCTAACCTGAACTGTAAATATTTTTTGACTTCCCTTGAAGTAAGTCATGGAAACTTCAATTCTAGAACTCGCACAGTTACCTTCCCTCTCCTTCTTTCCCTTTTTCTATTTGCTTCTTCCCCTCACTGCCTTTCTCTCTCTCTCTATTTCTATTTCTTTTTTCCCTCTCCCACCCCTCTCTTCATTTCTATCTTCCCTCTCCAATCTCCTTTTTCACCCTACCTTTCTCCCCATCTCCGCTTTCTCTCCCTCCCTAACACTTTTTGTCTTCCCTCTATCTTTTTCTCTCTATCTCCCTCTCTTTTTCCTTCACTCTCTCCCCCTCTCTTTATTCTCTCCCTCTTTCTATCCACCTCTTCTCCTTTTTTCTAACCCGAACTCTTCGTTCTCCCACATTTCTTTTTTTTCTCCCCCTCCCCTTTTCCTAATTCCTCTCGGGGCTCATCCACTCATCATTCACTACTGAGGGCAATGTTCTATCACCAGAAGCATGTTTAAACAATGGGAGGAAACTGAAGTCTTTTATTCTACCTTCTCTCAGAAAGAGCTTTGAATGAATAGGTTTGAAGCTGTGCCTACTTTTCAAGAATTAGTTTGAAGTTTACATTCCAAAGAACGCAAAATAATTTTTTGTCTTTTAAATGTCAAACAAACTTTGAAGGGGGATGTTGGGGGAAGGAGGGGGTGGCTTTGGCCCCTGAGCTAAATGGGGGATCCCTGCTCAAAGGAAATGCTAGGTCAGAGTTTTCTATTTAGCAATGTAAAAAATAAGTCAGTCATTAGTGACCCCCAGTGAAGTTTAAACAGTGAAAGATTCAGGCTTGTTTTGGAACAGACGACAAAATCCAAATCGTTTCTTGTTTTGGTTCCAAACATCGGACGTTCTCGTTAAGAGTCTCGTTTCAACTGTTACTGAAGCTTCCTTCTCCTACACCTGCCTTGATGACGTTGCCTCATTACAAGCTCTCTGACAAGAAACTATTTACCAGTTGCTGATAATAAAATTCATTTACTTTAACAACACAGCGTTCCATTTGCTGCAGAAACCAATGCCTGACATGTTTTTGGTGCAAACGATCTGACCTAAAAACACACTCAGAGACACTCTGCTAGAGCCAAAACCCAAATTTCTTGGAAGAACAGCCGGTCCTAGAGTGGTCGCACACAACCGCTGAAGAAAAAGCAACTCTGTCATAAATACAAGTGCATGCTTTTTTAAATTCCAGATTCATAAGAACAACAACAACCTTTAATAGCAGGTCAGCGTAATGCATCTCCAATTGGGCCCTCATTACTGACCCCTGGAAGAAATCACGTGAGAATTTATGATGATGAGCTTCCTTGCTCAGGGTCACAGTGACCCCTGATCCAAAACCCCACATCTGCTCGAAACATGGCCAAACCTGAGCCTCCGATCCCCTTCCAACATCACAAACACGAGCATCAGCCTGCTTAGATTCATTATTAACGAAGCTCGAGAAGAATCAGGACTGCTGGAGACCACTCCGTGCATATGTTGCAGACGGATACATGTGGCATGTGTGTTTGGTGGTTTTTGAGGACAGGAATGTGTAGCTCCACTGTTTTTGAAAGCGAAGCGCCTTCAATTAAAACATCATTCTTGACGGTTCCTTAATCAGTGTGACAACTCGTAAACACACTCCCCCGTCGACACGGACTCAGCAGCGATGTACAACACTGCGCTCTGTGTTTCTGAGAGGACTTCAGCAGATAGAGTTCATTCCTTAAACTCGTTGCTGGGTGTTATCCCAGGGGCAAAGAAAATATGAAATGCACTTTGGTCAACACAAGATACAATCTGCTCACGCAAAGCCATAGTTGATGTTTATATTAATACTTTTTGACACTTTACCTTGAAAAACAGGTTAGCCATCACCTCAGCGAGCACACTCCTAATCAACCAATATAAAAACTCGCAATTCAATAATAGCATATATATATATATATATATATATATATATATATATATATATATATATATATATATATATATATATATATATATATATATATATATATATATAAAATAATAGTTGGTAGAAAAAAATTTAAATTAACAATAGGTGGACAATTGCCCAGCCAACCCACCAACCAGTTAAATGGCCAAACAATCTCACAGACAACCAAACGACCATTTATGCAATTAAAGATAAAACCAGCCAAATAGCCATCCAGTCATCCAGCAGATCAATACCGCCACAAACCACCCACTCGCCCACAAACTAGCAGCCAACCTTCTACAAAAAAAAAACAATCAACCAAACACCAGACCCCTCAGATAATAAACAAACAAACCTGCCATTCAAAAACTGGATTAAAAAAAAAGATTAGTAAAAAAACCAACCAACTACTCGACCAGGCAACTATCTACACTAAAATAACTTGATATTCATCCAATTGGGCCAACCAAAATCAAAACAATAAATAACTAAACCATACTAACTAGCTACCAAGTAGCCAATCATTTTAACCAACTGGGGAACTGAATAAACAACTAATGACTGTGAAACAAACATACTTGTAATCAAGCAGAGCCTACTTCCCAGCCAACCAATTAGCCCAACCAACCAAGTAAACTCACTAACCCCCAGCTCAGCCACAAAAACAAAAGCTTAACTAATCAGCTAACCAAACATAAACATAACATAGTGAACAAAACACAAACTCACTTAACACAAGAAACTGGAAAATGTTAGCTAAAATAGCCAACCAGCTGACACACAAACCACCTACCCATCTACTAAACAAAACCAGTGTAAAAGCCTTAAACATATTTCAACACAATAAATAATCATTGACCTAACCACTCACACACTACCAACAACCAACTACCAACCACATGGACAACCTAACTAACCAAATCAAACTACCAAACTAACCAAAGTAATAGCCAAACGAACAAACCAGACAACTAATCACTGGCTTAAACAATTAACCACTCACATAGTTAACCATACCAAATGCCAAAGAGTTATACAACCAATCATCTAACAACCTGACTAATCAACCACCCACATAACCAAAGTAAAAGCCTAAGCAACCAGACCTACTTAAACAAAATACATGTCTAAGCCAGACAACTATTCATTGACCTAACCAATTAACCACTCACGCACTTAAGCAAACCAATGGACAACCAATCATTCACCAACTAAACTAACCAACCACCCTGACTGCAAAAAGCAAAGTAAAGCCTACTCAACAAACAGCTCATCGACCAACCAACTAACCAACCACCAACAAATCTACTTAAACAACACCAGACAACTAATCATTGACTCAACCAATTAACCACTCACGCACTTAAGCAAACCAACTACCAACCAATGGGCAACCAACCATTCACCAACTAAACTAACCAACCACCCCGACTGAAAAAACCAGCCTAAAGCCTAAACAACTAGCAGCTCACCAACCAACCAACCACACACCTACTTAAACAACACCAGACAACTAATCATTTACTCAAACAATTAACCACTCGTATGCTTAACCTAACCAGTTGGCAACCAAACGAACAACCAATCAACCACATCACCCAACAACAGAACCCAAGACCTAACCCCACTCTACCAAACAAACCACCCTAACATCCATCCAACCTACTTAACAAAATGACTAGAACGTTAATCAGTTATAGCAATCCCAAGTCTTTCACAAATCTATCCTCATTGATCCCGAACAGTTTATCAAAAGCAGATGAAATGCCAGCATACTGTAGCTAAACCGTATCACTCAACCTGCTTGTTTTCTCCACCGTCTCCAACGATCCACCTTCTTTATTCACTCCCCTCTCACTGGCCTCTCCATGCTTCTTAGCTCCCTTAACTTTCCCTAATAATGCCAAGTGAAACTTCTGCTCGTGTGTTTGACACAAGGGGATAGCTTGCGACGTAATTCGCTGCGTGTTTGTGCAGAGCCTGCCAGGAAAAATAGTAAAAGTCCACCTCTGCGGAGAGAACGGGGTCCAGAGCACAAAAGTGTGCTTTCACACAGCCGAGGCAGGGGGGCGAGGGGGCCCCTGAGTCCGAGAGATGACTGAGGACTTTCAGGCTTTTTTCCCTTCGCCTTCGCAGGCGTGTTTTTATAAACACCAGGAATGTGTCAAAACGGCACAGCCCAAGAACCTTCCCTTTTGTCACAGGCGTCAATCCAGCGTGGACCAATCAGAAAGGGTGCAGAGCGAAACCACACCCCCTTCCCAAAAAGTGGGATGATTTGTAGAACTAGCTACTGCTGAGAATCAGGCAATAAGAGCAGGAACTGTGGGAGATATCTTTGATTTAATAGAGGAAATGATGCTTCGAGATGGATTCCAGGTTTCGTAAATCTTTCCATCTCTCTCTCTTTCTCAGAGGAGTGTGTCCAGGATTGCTCTGTGTCTGCCATATATGTGTCACCAAATTTTCTAAACCAATATTTCTCATTTCAGATTTCATGGAATAAATCTTACATAAATACAACAGAAAGTTGTAGAAAAGAAAGAAAGAAAAACAGAGGTTTCATGATGTGATGAAGACGAGGAACTCGATGCCAAGTCAAAAACATTTCACAGTTGGCCCATTTTATTTAGTAAAAACTGTTGAACCTGTAATAATTAGTTCTGGAAAAATTGTTAATATTTCATTACTTTTTACATTGTTTCAATTTCTGGCGATCCCAAGAAACAACAAAAAAAAACATTTCAGATGAGTTTAGCATGGATATCAGAAAATAAGAGCCATGAAAATATTTGTAAGACATAGAACTGTGAATTTAAGACTTTTTAAGGCCTAAAATTTTGGCTTTTACATTTTATACTTCTAAAGACCCTGTGGAATCCCTGTGGATGCACTGTTGATCAGATGAAGCTTTGATTAAAGAGGAAGAAGGACTCTGAGGACTCGTCCCGTCTCGTACAGTAGTGGTGTTCTCTGAAACACAAGTCTTCGAGAGGAGTTGATTTGAACAGAAGTAAGCCTTAACCCCAAAGAGCGCCAGGTTTGAGCAGGGACATCACGAGAAGATGCAGTAATTAGGTTTTAGAGTTTCCCTCTAAAGCTGTGCGTATGAGTCCCAGCAGCTGATGAATGGAAACACTGCTGCGAGAGCACATTTTAATACCGCGGATCTTCAAACCCACTTACTGCTCTCGCTCTTCCTTCAGAAGACAATACTGCTAACTTAATTACAGAACTGCCTGGGACCTGAAATAACTCCCACCAAACAGACCTGCTTCCAGCCTTTGTTCACGCGTGCAGCTGTAATTCTCAGTTAATGAAGAAAACGAGCTCCAAAACTGCCTGAGCAGTTCTCTGGAAACATCCACAGAGCAGAAAAGAGTGCTGGAAAATCTGATTTAGTTTGATGTTTGAATTTAGGGCAATGTGAGGAGACCCTGAATTCTGTTACAGGTGTCGTATCCTGTTCACGTGATTTTAAGACGTGTCTCTCGTGTTCTAGTGTCATTCCTCATCAGAAACTCTCCTCGAATCGTCTCCAGTTAACTTCATGTTCCTGTGATCCTGTTTTCTTTTTCTGGAGCGCAAAACGACTCGAGGGCTGTAGCCACACCCCCCTGACTGAAACTCTGCCCACTAACCAATTAGATGAAGAGCTAATGCAGCTCATCTCAATGAAGATCATATGCGCTGACTGAGCCAGAAGTGAACCGTAGCAGAGCCGTGTCGATACAGTATGTTTTGGGATGAAAAGGGTATTTGGTGTGAGTAAACTAGTCTTTAACATAAAGTAGAAAACACTGCTTAAAATTGGGCAGATTTTTCTTTTCAAAACCAGAGGTTCATAAATTTCTTGTTTTAAGAACAGTGGCAAAATCAATAGCCTGTTTTAAAAAGTTTCTTAATTCAAGAAAATATATAATCATAATAAGCATTTTATTTCTCCTAAAGGGTAAAATAAGCTATACCCTAAACAGTTAAACTAAAACTTTTTTCAATATAATTGTAAGCTTTTTCCGGCTTTGCTTAGATTCTGTTTTTGCAAGGCTTGAACTTTTAATTTCAGTCAAATTCATTCAAATCTGTGGAAGCAGCAAAAGAGAAAGTCTTCTTATCCTAAACTTTGCTGAGAACTTTAATGTCGTTAAAAGCAACAGTTGAAGAAAATTTCAGTGTTGTAAGAATTGAACGCAAATAAGAAGAATTTAACCACCAGAGTCTCCTCCCTGCTTCTAAAGAAGCACACAATCATCCTCATGTGAACATCTCAAGCAGCCGCATCGCAGATCAGGGATGGGAGTGTGTTTTTCTCCGTCTTCTCCCCTTCCCCAGCAGTGTTCACACTCTCTCCAGAGAGAATACGAGCTCTTTCGACTCCAAACTTTTATCACACGCCTGGCTGAGCAGCTAATGGCTTCCTGAAGACTCTGCGCTTGTTTGGGTGGAAATGCCCCATTTTTACTGTTTTTCTCTCACTTTAAGAAGGAAGTGGAATGGAACACCTGTTCTAAGGGTAGAAACGAGAAGCCAGTCTTTTTTTTCACATGCATCACGTTGAGAGAGGGAAAGTTCTGATGTTTTTTTTTAAACAAAGAAATTGCGTTTAATGTGAGTGAGCATTCAACTGGAAAAAATAAATGCATAACTGCATTTATTGTACTTTTAAGTAAACTTATTCAAATAATATCTGTCTCGTACACTTCTCAAGTGTATTCATTTCAAGAAATGAATTCCAGACCAACAAAAAAAAAACATCCATAAAACTCAGGCAAACTCAGCAAGTTCCATGGCCTCAACTATTCAGACCACAATCTGGCAACCATACTGTAAAACATTACTCTGCATCACATCCTGTGGATAGTGGTGGAATTCCAGGAAAGTCATGCATTGGAACGCTGCTTGTGTTCGCACACTCCCATTCGGTTTCTAGATTACACTTCCTCGTCACCAAGAAAATGTATAAATTAAAAACAAACCCCTTCAGAGGGCTGTACGTAAACACATCTGAAATCCATACTTTTCAGTTATGAATGCCATATTTTTTTACAGTATGTCCTCTTGGCTCCTGAAAACATTTCCAAGCAATTAAAAGAGACAAGTCTCAGATGAATGGCCAAACCTGGGGCTCCATCAGAATGAAAACACTGCTAACAATATTACACGGACAAGCCATTTCTTAACTGCTGCTTAGCAACCACCAAAACTACCCTAGCAACCAGTGCAGCAAAGCAGAAATCCTGCAGTCCATAGAAATAATCTTTTACGAGGATTTTATAAGTGATTACAAAATTTTTATCTTTCATCATCATCATAATAATTCACTTGGTCTATAGTGATATCCAAAAACAGATATAGCAACTCCCCAAAACTAATCTAGCAACCACTCAAGGTGTCACAGCAGCATATCTGCAGTGCAGAGACCAAATTTCTTTTAAGGGTGTTTTTACACCCCCATTTTGCCATTTTGACCAGCGACTGTTTTTTAAAATACCTAGCATTCACCAAAACCACCCTGGCAACATCTCTGCAGTCCCTGGATAATACTTGATCTTTTGTCATGGTGTTTCACACACAGGATCTCACTATCTTCAGAGCTAATGGCTCGTTTTAACTAGCAACACATTAAAAACTACAAAGCAACCACCAAAACTACCCTCACGACCAGTCAAGGTATCACAGCAACATTTCTGCAGTCCCTATACAAAACATGATATTATATCAGGGTGTTTCACAATCAGCTTCTCAATGTCCTTGGAACTTATGTTTCATTTTAACTGGTGACTCTTTAGAAAATCCCTAGCAACCACCAAATTTGCCCTAGCAACCACTCAGGGTATCGCAGCAACATTTCTGCAGTCCCTATGCAAAACTTCATAGCTTGTCAGAATTCTTTCCTACGTCGGTTTTTAATAATTTCAACTAGTGACACATTAAAAACTACCCTAGCAACAACTTAGGGAAACACAGCAACATCTTTGAAGTCCCTAAACAAAACTTGATTCGTTGTCACAGTTCTTTCCTTCATCGGTTTTCAACAATTCTGCATCCAGTGATTAATTTCAACTAGTGACACCTAGCAACCACCAAAACTACCCTAGCAACCCCTTAGTGTAACACAGCAACATCTCTGCAGTCCCTTAACAAAACCTGATCAGTTATCAGAGTTCTTTTCAACACCAGTTCTCAATATTTCTGGATCCAATGATTAATTTCAACTAGCGACACATTCCAAACTTCCTAGCAACCACCAAAACTACCCTAGCAACCCTTGAGGGTAACACAGCAACATCTCTGCAGTCCATAACAAAACTTGATCAGTTATTAGAGTTATTTTCGATACCAGTTCTCAATATTTCTGGATACAATGATTAATTTCAACTAGTGACACATTAGCACCCTAGCAACCATCAAAACTACCCTAGTAACCCCTTAGGGAAACATAGCAACATCTCTGCAGTCCCTAAACAAAACTTGATCAGTTGCCAGAGTTCTTTCCAACATCGGTTTTCAATATTTCTGCATCCAATAATTAACTTTAACTAGTGACTAATTAAAACTACCCTAGCAACCAACAAAACTAGCCTAGCAACCCATTAGGGTAACACAGCAACATCTCTGCAGTCCCTAAACAAAACTTGATCCGTTGTCATAATTCTTTCCTACATTGGTTTTCAATATTTCTGTATCCAATGATTAATTTCAGCCTGTGACACAATAAAACTACCCTAGCAACCCCTTAGTGTAACACAGCAACATCTCTGCAGTCCCTAAACAAAACTTGATCAGATGTCAGAATTCTTTCCTATACAGGTTGTCAATATTTCTGTATCCAATGATTAATTCCAAACTACCTAGCAACCACCAAAACTGTCCAAGCAACCACTCAAAACAGTAACTATAACAGAATTTTGGATGTTTTAACACTCTCAAGAACTTGTACAAAACCTTGAGCTCATCCTCACCAGAGCTTTAAGCGAAGGAAAAAGTTGGCATAATTGCTTGCGCTGAAACCGCTAAACGACTTCCTAAGAGCTCACTCATTTCCTGTTTCAAATCTGTCTCCCAGCTTTCGGCCCTCTTGACTTCTCTCTCTCTCCTCTGAACATGGGACGTGAGCGCCAAACTCTGACTCCCTCTTGGTCCCAGACAGGCCAATCTCTTCCCCGATCTAATCGTCCCCACCAGGAAATCCAAGCAGAACGTGTTATTCCTTCTCCTCCACCCCAAAAAGCACCTCAACGCTGCAAGCAGAAGTACGTCAGGAGCTCGATAAGAGCACCACTCCAGGAATCCCACCTTTTCGTAAACCAGTGGAGAGGAAAAACACAAGCTGATTTGTAGCTTTGGTGGATTGTGGGAACTCAAAGTGTCTCATTGTCCACCTCGAGATGCGAACACAGAAGCATTCTGTAAGAAATAAGAAAAACCTGTGAGCACGACAGCGAGGTGAGTACGTCTGCGCCTGGCCAGCTGAAACCCGATCCAGACTGTTTGCTTTGGGCTCGAAGTTCATTCTCCGTATGTGTTTGACTCGTTTCTACACGACCAGCAAAACAGGAGCTAAGACGCGGGAAAGGTGAGGAGAGAGGAGCTGGCACGCTAGCAAAGAACACTGGGCTGAACACGTAGAGTAACATAACATTTCATGCATGTCTGAATGCTGAAGTTGAAAGTGTAGGCTTTTAACCTACCCCAAAAAAATCCCTGGAAGCTGCAGGATTAGCAAATTTTAGGCTCGCCGAGGAATGAGGAGTTGAAAATTATTTATAGACGATAATACAAATGCAAGTATTTGACTCATTTAGCTAGAAACTCCTCAACGTTTCCGTCTCGGGAAACTTGTTGACAGAAAAATCCTCCAAAGCTAAAAGTTCTAGGATTCAAGCTGCAGGTTTAGAACTGCCTCTGCTAGGGATGTGATGCTCAGAGCGATGCTGAAAATGATGAAAACATCAGTGTGCCATCCGTTCCTTTGATTCTCAATTTAATAAAAAAAAAGAGCAAATTGGTTTACAAAGTTTACTTTCAAAGCAAACATTTAAAATGAAAAAATGATTCTGTGGTGAAATTTTGATTCTGTGGTTAAATCGACAAATGCAAAAATGATTTATGAGCACCCATCACATTTTGATTTAGAATTTAAATTCGAGGACGCTTAGCGTGATATGCAACCTCATCTGGATGAGTATCATATTGTATACTTTGTACTTTTACTTTTTTTTATTACCCACTGTTTGTGGTGTGGCCCTTAAATAATATCACAATATTTTAGTGTTCGATGATAATGACATGAATCAATATTTTGACCAATTGTTCCATACAATTTCAAGAGCATATAATTGCAGAAAATTAGTGTCGTAAATTATTGGCATAAAACACACGCGTCACATCAAATCATTATCTTCTCAAGGAAATTCTATATATTTTAATCTGAGTGATTAGGATTTTTAGCAAAAACAACAAATCTTGCTACGGTGTCAATGCTTGACTACAGTACCCAGAATTTTTAGCTTCACAGCATGGATACAGTTCATGTTGTTGAGTTGGGCCAAATTTCATCGTCAACTTTAATCTTTTCTGGCATCAAAGGACTCTTGCTTCCTCAAAAGGGATACACCTAAACAGAACTAGATCAAGATTCTTCTTCTCCTTTATTCTCAACCATCTGCAGTAAGGAGGACTCACAGACCAGAGGGGTCCAAGTTCATCAAGTGCCCACATTACATCAGAGCCTTAAATCACCAACTTGCAGTCTAGACACTCTTCCAACAGCCTTTTTCAAAACAGGGCTTGAATGTCTAGATGCAGATCTCCTCGCGGTGGTAAATACATCTCTTCTTCTAGTACCTTTCCAAAGGTTCTACAGACAGTAAAACCACTCCTGGAAAAGAGAAATCTTGACAACACCATACTGAACAACTACAGGCTGATCTCCAATCTCCCTTTTATTGGAAAAATAATTGAAAAGGAATAATCGTAAGGATTTGCTTTGGTCAATAAAAAACCCCCAAAATAACTCAGCCTTGAGGCTCTGCCATGCCTGCTTCGAAAGATACACAAATATGTCTAATGAGGCTGAACTGGAGGGAGATTGCGTCAGCGCTAGTTTAGCCGGATGCTAAAGAGGGGCTCGCTAACTGGTTCACTGAAACATCAGACGTTGCAGGCGAAACTTGATGCTCCCTCTGGACTGCGAGTGGATAAGAGGCGTTTAGCGATGAGATGCATCTGCTGTTGAGAATTTGAGACTCTGGTGAGGCTCCCGGAGTGTCTCAGTGGACTCCATTAGCAGCTTTCCTGATCGTCCTCATCAGCATTTGTTTTGCTTGACTTTATTTGCCTTTGAATCTCGAACCAGTGCTGCAGTAGTCATCTCTGGTCGCTCTCGTCTTATTAGCCAGCTATCTCAAATTCTGGCACCTGTGTAGCTGTTACACTTTAATTAAAAAATTCTTTATCTAAAAATGTTTATTATTTTAGGGCCCGAGGCAAACAAATGCACAGGGGCCCCATTTTATTAAATGTGAAGGGCGTCACGGTGACGCAGTGGGTAGCATGGTCGTCCCACAGCAAGAAGGTCTCTGGTTTGAGCCTCGGCTGGGTCAGTTGGTATCTCTGTGAGGAGTTCTCATGTTCTCCTCGTGATCATGTGGGTTTTCTCCGGGTGCTCCAGTTTCCTCCACGAGTCCAAAGACATGCGGTATAAGAGAATTGGGTAAAAACGATTGTTCATAGTGTTAAAGTGTGAATGTTTCCCAGTGAAGGGTTGCAGCTGGAAGGGCATCCGCTGCATAAAACATATGCCAGAGAGTTGGTGGTTCATTCCGCTGTGGCGACCCCGAAAGGGAAGAAAGCCGACATGAAGATGAATGAAGGAATGAATAATGGTTTTACTTATACGATAACATTTCCTTAAATGTTTTTCATGTTTAATAAATGTTTGCCTATAATACATAGTAAAAAATCTCAATTATTGATCAGGCTTGTACAACTTTCACCCTTGAGCAAAAACCTGATTTTATTTTTACCAGAAATAAATATCTGATAATTTCGTGATAATTATTGATACCGATCGATTAGAAAAAAAAAATGTCTTTCCAAACTCTGCTGAGGGCTTAGTTTTGTGTTTTTATAACAGTAGAGTCAGAATTATATGTTAATATTAATAAAATAACCTCTTTGTTTTATTTTATTTTGTTTGCAGAGCAAAACATCTCTGCTATTCCACGAAGGCTCTACTCTATACTTATATTGTTTTAGTTTATTTTTCACACATTTTGTGGTGCACCAGTGCAAATAAGTTATTATAAGTTATATCTTATACATGTCCAAGCACAGAATGATGAATTGCGAGTGCAGAATCAAAGAACGCTGGCGGATTGTGCGCGCCAGTTGAGATTTTCTAGCATAAATAATGCTTTGGACAATTTTATACATTTCTTGATAAAATTTTTTCGAATGTCTTTGCATTTTTGCACAGTAAAAATGTTAACATTTGTTTTTAACACTGAACTTTACACTTATTATTTCTAACTTCATGTGCATAAATCATCAGGAAGGGAACATAATATCATAATAACTGATCTGATTCTAGATCAATTTGTGTCTTTTTAAGCAAACTCGACCAATCTTTTCCAGCAGTTGTTCAACTGCGTAGATAATTTGTTCCATGAGTTTTAAAAGGCTGCTCCATTTTACTTCTCTGCAAGTGTAGAAGAGGCTCCTGTTAATGATTCCAGCGTTTCTAATAATATTGCGCTGGAAAGCGGTGCAGTATCATGTAAAGAGCTCAATAAAGAACGCTCGTTTGATCGAATTTGGCCTCGGAGCGATAACTGCAGGGCAAACAAATAAAATCGAGCATAAATCTGAGGATTTAAACAATCTGACGCATCTCAATGAGCTCACGCGGGCGCTTCAATCAAACGAGAGTCGGGTTCACAGAAAAGCCCTTCAGGACGGATGAACTCTGCCACGGTCCATTTGTGAGAGAGCTTTTCTCTGAAAGCACAGGTGAGCATGACCTACTGTACTACTGGAATAACTCTTAGAGGAACAGCATCATATTTTATCTAATGCTGTCATGCGTTGCTACCACATAAAATCAAAATGTGTGATAATATAAGAAAGATCTACGTGTCGAGGAAAATAACAAGCTGATTTCAGACGAAAAATTCAGAAAAAAAATAGTTTTAGATCATGAGTTTCATGTTATACTTCGAAGCGTTCCTGTTGAAGCAGCGAGCCATCCAATCAGGGGCTTCTGAACACCCAGAGAGCCAGATCTTTTTTAGTGGTGGGGCCGGAACGATGCGTCAATTGTGAACTATTCATTTTAGTTAGAATGTTATCTTAGCTCACTTTCAGGACAACAGGACACACTGTTCAATTCTCCACTACTTCTTGGCGTTATTTTAGATAGTGAACTGACATTTGAGAATCGTATTTCTTATGTTACTATGACCGCATTCTTTCACCTCAGGAACAGTGCTAAAGTGCGCAACATGCTGTCTATCGTAGATGCAGAAAAATGAGTTCATGAGCTCCAGAATGGATTATTGTAACGCTCTGTTAGCTGCTGTTCAGCCACCACGCTACAAAAATTACAGTTAGTCCAGAACGCAGCAGGTAGAGTTCTCACAAGAACAAAGAAATATGACCACATTACACCGGTTCTGTGCTCTCTTTATTGGCTTCCTGTACAATATCGCATCGACTATAAGATACTGCTCCTTGCCTTTAAGGCTCTGAACGGCTCGGCTGCGCTCAAACTAAGCAGTCTCCTCTCATGATATACTCCAGCTCGCTCTCTTTGATCAGAAGAAGCAGCTCTACTGATCGTTCTGAAGATGAGTGAATCCACCAGAGGAGGAAGAGCCCCATGTAGAGCCCCGAAGCTCTGGAACAAACTCCCGGATGTTGTCCGGAGCTCAACTACGCTCACAGAGTTCAAAACTAAATTAAAGACAGATTTGTTTAATCTAGCGCTCAATAATTGGCTCCTGGGATTTTTCCTAATGGATCTGGTGTCTGAGAGCTATAAACATAGAAACTGTTGAAAAAACAATGTGGTTCAATGTTCCTCTCTAACCTCTCCTCATCATTATCTCTCAACCTGCAGCTGATGATGATGATCACCTGTTTGTTGTTTCTGTTGCAGTTTGTTTTATTTTTTCAGGTATTGTCCGGCTAACTTTTCTTGAGTTTGTATGTTCTTTTTGCTGGGGAGGTGACTAGCATCTGCCTCAGTCAGCGAGGCTCCCAGGGGCCTCACAGAGGAACTCCTCTTTACTCTACCTGATCCTGATGAGGACTTTGTGAAGCTGCTCTACAAAGCAACTGCTAAAAGCTCTATATATAAAAAACTTGACTTTCAACATTATGTGTAGCTCTTATTTCTGGCCGCAGACACCACAAGTGATGGTCATATAGCATGGACATATAGCTGCTCCAATAAGCTCCGACAGCATCCGCTCAGGTTCAGCCTGAAGGAGCCCCACACTAAAACTGAGAAAACTAGTGTTTGCTAGCGTCATTGCAGAGCTGTTAAAGAGCATAAAAAGATAACCTCACGTCAGCAAAACACCTTAAGAACACAAATCGAGTTTGAGCAGACGCCTCTGCAGCTTCTCAGGGTTCGTTTCAAGAAGAAAGGAATCATTTGATTCTGCATACGCTGCTCTGATTCAGATAATCCTTTCCAAAAACACATAATCTATCACCTAATTATGTAACTCTATCCAGTGCGCTGACTCCAGGTGCATGTGCATGTGATTACTTCTTGATTGAATTAACTCCGGTATTATTTTCTGCTGCTCGAATGTTCCCCGAACAGAACAGCGGAGCACAGGAGAGTCTTACATCACTGAGGGTGATGCTAAACTCAATCATCTCTGGTCCAGATCATCTCCAGCGCTCGTAAACCAGATCAGCGTTTGATCTCCAAACCTCTGCTCTGTCTTTCATCTCCCGAATGCGTCAGGCTTTCTCTTTATTAGCCCGAGAGCGTGCAGAAACAAGAACGGCAGAGCATGAGGACAGAGCAGAAGAGAGGGAACGTTTAGGTCTGAATGGAGCATGGAAGGAAGCCGGGACTAAAGCAATGAATATGTTTTGGTGGGATTAATATTCAAGCGTTGGCGCAGCTTAGCAAATAATTGCTAAAAGTATTCGCATCCTTGTTGAAACAGGGTGAATCAGGTGTTCCATGGCCACAGGTCAATAAAATCAAGCAGCTTTGGCATGCAGACTGGTTTTGTAAAAGAACAGGTTGCTCTGAGAAGCATAAATAATTCCAGGGAGGCAACAAATACAGTTGTGAAATCTCATCAATCAGGGGTCCCCAATTCTTTTTTACCCAAGGGCCAAAGAGTGCAAGACAAACCAGAAAGAGGACCACCCACCCACCATCACCTTTTCCTTCATTGAGGTCAAATATCAAACCCCTCCGTCAAGGAAATAAAAAAAATAAAGACATTTGAAACAACACAAAGCAAAAAAAAACTATTTTAAAATGTGTAATCCTTAATCTTTGATCGTTATTCAAACAAAAGGAACATGTTTATGCACATAAAGAGTAGAAAGAGAGAGAGCGAGAGGAAAGACAGATTAATTGGAGATGGGAGAGGGAGAGAGAGAGGAGGGAAGAAAGAGAGAGAGAGAGAGAGAGAGAGGAGAGAAGAGAGAGAGAAACGCGAGAGCGATAAAGAAAGAGATGAGAAAGGGGGAGAGAGAGAGAGAAAGAGAGAGAGGAGGGAAGAGAGAGAGAGAGAAAGAGGAGAGAAGACAGAGAGAAAGAGAGTGAGAGATAGCAAGAGAGGGAGATAAAGAAATAAAGAAAGATAGAAAGAAGATGGGGAAAAATAGGAGGGCGAGAGAGTAGAAAGGGAGAAAAAGAAGGAAGAAAGAGAGAGATGATAAAGAGGAAGGAGATAGATAACAGACATGAGAAAGGAGATAAATGGAGAGAGAAGAGATAGAGGAGAATATAGATTACATGAGACAGAGGTGGGGGGATTATAAACATGTATTATTTAAAAGAAAAACAATGGCATTGATTAAAGAGTTTAAAAAAGGACCAGCATGTTTTTTGAGGGAAGGTGTGATCATTGCTGTATAAAAGAGTCAAGTCCAGATCCAAGTGAAGCATGCTCGCAACGAGAGAGGACAGGAGCACATGCCTGACGAGGTGAGCGGGACCACACTTCCAAGTCACTGATTCCGATTTCTCTTTAAAACAAACAATAGCTTATTTCTCTCCTCTACTGTAAGTTGCTTTGGACAAAAGCATGGGTTAAATGCATAAATGCAAATGTCATCTTGAAATGGAAGATAAAAAGAGCAAAAGGCAGGAAAGGAGAGGCAATAACTCACACGTATAAAATAAATAAAAAATAACTGGTCCAGAAGAGTCCAGACCAGAGAACGGAGTTCTGGTGGAGGGAGTCAATGTTGTAATGTAACTCCCACAATTGATGATGGACCACCCTATTGTGAATTTTGAGAAGATAACTTTTCTTTACAAAAAAGTATCCTATTCCATGAAATTGTGTCTGATCAAAAAAATCTTCATCCTCTCCATTGCTCAACTTTACAATGCTGTAAACAGACCAGTAAAAGCTCCAGCATCACTGGCTCTCAGAATTCCTGCAATTTATTAACTCTTTTAACGGAGCGGTATGAACATCATAAATTTTATGCCACCGAGAAACCACTTTCCAGGTAAAGCTTTGATATTAATTGATATGGTTCCTTTCATATGACTGATCTGACTCTAGGGTGGTTCCAGATTCTGATCTGAGCTTCATCAGTCATGTGAGAGCGACAACTAAATCCTTTTATTATCATCTCAGAAACATCTCAAGGATTAGATGCTTCGTCTCCAGTGAGGATCAACTAGTCTATCACCAGCAGGTTGGACTATTGTGATGCTCTTCTCAAAAAGACCACCAAGCAGCTGCAGCTTGTTCAGAATACTGAACAGACCTCAGAACTAGCTGTATGACTAGATCGCCCTCAGCGATACTGGTGCCAAACGATACTTTTAAAATGATACCGGTGCCAAAACGATACTTGTAAAACGATATTGGTGCGAAACCGATACTTTTAAAATTATACCAGTGCCAAAGCGATACTTGTAAAACGATATCGGTGCCAAACCGATACTTTTAAAATGATACCGGTGTCAAATCTATACTATATATGCCTGAACCTATACTTTACAAAAGCTGCACGACTCAAGAATACATAATAATCTTATCTTCAAAGAGAACCTCCTTTTTTACCTTTTTCCCTAAAAAAATAGCCATGTTCACAAACACATTATTTGTGTTTTTTAATGGATTATAACTTTCAAAAGACCAACAACTAGACTTCCAAACGATTTTAATCACCTCTCTATAAACAGGACAAAGTATAAAAAAACAGATTTAATGTCCCCTTTAAAACACTGTAAAGTTACTGGTTAAACATCCTCTTAAAGGGCTCACTTCAGGGCAAAATATATTTGTAAATTCAGATACAATGTTCTAAGTAATACTCAGTGTTCGCCATCTAATCAAATATCAGCCAAAAAAGAACATGACAATAACAATGGCCAGGCAAAAAAAAAAAAAAGGTTTTAGCTTGACTGTCAAACAATCAAACATCTTCAATACTTCAACATAAACAGACACTTTTAACGCTGATAAAAAACACCAAAATCGACAGCTAGACTTCTAAATTAATTATTTTAATCACCCCTCTATGAACTGGACAGAAAAGCAGATTTCATGACCCCTTTAAAACACTGTAAAGTTACTGTTTAAACGTTCTCTTTAAGGACTCTTCAGGGCAGACAGGAATGTGATAAGCAGTGTAGAGGGAAGTTGTGAGTGAGCTTATCAGTCCCAGTTCACACAGACGACAGCAATAAACTCTCGTTCCCACAAAGCAAGCCTCATAAAACTCCCAGCACGGCGACGCATGCTGAAACCCACAGAGTTCCTCAGCGTTCCTCAGAGCTCCTCAGCGTTCCTTAGAGCTCCTCAGCGTTCCTCAGAGCTCCTCAATGCTCACCGTTGAGAGATAATCCCTGCCGAGTGCTCAATGAGCTCCAAGAACCTGCTGCCGAAACTGTGAAAAGACCCCTCCACTCAAACGCTTCTGACAAGCACATGATAGGCGTGTGATTTACAGGCTAATTAATGAAATAATAAAGTCGCGTCTCTGTCAGAGGTTGAATCTGCTCGCTACGGCACATGCTGATAAATGTGCTCTTCAGCTGATTGATTAGGACAATTATCTCCGGTTCATTCTCTGGGAACAACGTGAGTAGAGCTCCGAAGAACGATCGATTAAACACAGCCGTAACTGGATCAAAGCAGGAAATTTAAGTAAACATGTGAGCTCAGAGGGAAAGCGCTTTTCTGCTGAGTTATTTGCCTTACTTGCTTTGATTCGTTTTTGTTAATAAAGTGGATTAATGTGGGTGGTGTTTTTTTTTTCTCTAAACTACGAGGTTTCTTTAGAAACTTCAAAAAAAAAATTGCAGATAAATTTGAGTATGTTGGAACTCATTAGATTCATTCAAAATGCACATGTACTATAGTTTAGAGCTCAATAGCTTTAAAACAAAATATCTTAAAGGAACCAAATCAACTGTATGTTTTCATCTACAACTCTATGATGCGTTGGTGGGACCGTATGATTGTGTGTCAATTGTCAGCCGAGCTCCTCCCAAACATATGTTAATCGGATGATTAACCTCATTTGGAAAGATGGCGCAGTGGTGGAGTTGGTTGTTCTGAGACTGGAAGGTTGGTGGTTCGATCCCGCTAGGGCCATTCTGCTGTTGTGGCCCTGGGCAAGTTTCCACATTGCCCGATATGGAGTGTGTTTGGTGGATGTGAGTGACTGGTGGAGTGTGTTTGGTGAATGTGAGTGACTGGTGGGGTGTGTTTGGGGTGATGTGTGTGACTGGTAGAGTGTGTTTGGTGGTGGACAGGAGGCCATAGGCGCAGAATGGCAGCCACGTCCTGTCAGACTGCTCCAGAGCAGCTGAAGGCTTATAACCACCAGAGAGTGTATATAAATTGAAGGTATTATAGTTATTATTATTATTATTAAAGTGAGGCCCCGTCCACACGTCCTCAATTATTTTTTTTTTACGTTTTTTTTTCTTACCCCGTTAACAAAAAAAATGTAATCCACACGAGCATTGGTTGAAAAAATTGTGTCCACACAAAACCGGGTTAAACAATCTGAAACATTGCAGAGAATGGGACTACCTAGTAGAGGGCAGCAGACTCTTCACCCATTGAGGTTAAATCAACCAATCAGAAGCTTCTTTCGGCCCACGCTTCCTTTTAACGGCTGGGAAATACAGCTCACACAAAGATAAAAATAATGTTATTTATGAATGAAAATCCTCTCGCCAGTCTTTCCCAACAACTGTTTCACTCTCAAAACTTCCTCGTGTATCTAATGCTCAAACAGTTATTTTTCGAACCTGCCACTTTTTAGCATTCTGCAGTAATAACACACACTACTGCTCTGTGATTAAACACGTTATTAAATCAGGTGTGTGCTTGTGTAGTCCTGAACATCTCAGAAGATCTGTTTTAGCTCGGAGAGCTAACCCTTGCTCCGTCTTCATTAACAATCTGGAGCTCTGAGCAAATGCTTCCACATCAGTTAAAATAACTCCGGTTATAAACTCTGCCTGTAAATAGAATTTGCTCGGTTCTCCTGTCCTCACGGAAACGAATCAGTAGCGCTTCCAAAAAAAACACCCCACTTTGTCAGCGTTTCAAATCAACTCGGCTACAGTAAAAATGATGCTCCGGTTATGTGTGGACGCACACTGTAACCCCGTTAAAAAAGTGCAGTTATGGAAAAACACTTGAGTAAAGTACAGATAATTGAAAAAGCTACTTAAGTACAGTAACAAATTACACGTACAAATTACTGCCCCCCACTGGTTAAAAACAGAGCTAGCCTAACCCGTCGTTTCCCTCCGTAGACACACAAATACAGCGAGTCCTGTCCCCTGACGCTGGTTTACAAAGCTCTCATAAAACATCATAAACAGGAACATCCAGCGTCCCCCCAGCTCGCAGCTTTCAGAAGCCATACTGTAAATCTCCAGGATGGACAGATGAGCAGGCGGAGGGGAAGATGTTTCGACGGCTGGAGCGAGGTCAGCTCTTCCCCAGGGTCTTGTTCACACACATGATCCTCTGGTTCTGCTATCATCACGTGGACCTAATGGCTTTTATACGGAGATGAACACAAACACATGAGAGAACGCCTGAGAGAACTCTATGAATCCGTGAAACGATCAGAACACACCAAAAACAGAGACGTCAGGGCCGAGGAGCTGGTGCGGGCACACTCACGGACTCGACTCTAATCGTCTTGGTTTGACGTTCATGAGGATAGAAAGGGAGAATGTTCCTTACAACCCAACGACGGAGTGGATCTTACGGTTCATGACAGGCTTGTCCCTAGATTGCCCTTAACAAAAAAAGCACTGACACACAAAACACTAACCCATTGATGTGAGGAGATGTTTCAGGTGGCATCACAATGGTGCAGATCACAACAAGTGAAATCCAGCATTTGTTCTGAGCTGTGTTTGCAAAATAGCCTAGCTCATAGTTTTGTTAAAAATTTTAGTTGGGGTGTGTGGAGAAAATGTAACAAATATTCTGGATATTATTATTGCAAAGTTTTAAGAATAAAACATAGGATTTCTGGAGCACTGTCTATTGGTATTCATGGAATTTCAAAATAAAAGTTTCTGTTTGTTACATTTTAAGAAAAAAACATTAAGTCTGTAGCGTGGTCTGTTGATACACTTGAAATGGTTAAATAAAAACGTACATTTGCAAAGATTTAAGAGTTCAAAAAATATTATTTCTGAAGCATTGTCTGCTGATGTGCTTGAAATGTCAAAATAAAAGCTTGCTATATTTTAAGAGTAAAAAAAATCATGATTTCTGGAGCATGATCTGCTATACTTAAAAATTCATAACAAAGGCTTATCTGCTTACGTGCATTTTACATAAATTAATTTCAATTAACCTAATTTCATTTACTGCTTTGCTCTCAACGAAGGCGGTCACATCTCTCCTGCTGGCTCCCTCTGTCTAGTGCTGTCTGAAACTCTCCTTGTCTTGCTCTCTAATTACTAAACGAGGAACTGATCAGCTGGTCTCTGAATGCATTGGACACCATCTTCTCAACGAGAAGCTTGGCTTCCAGGAACCCACCTGCCCTGCAAGAACATTTGCAGCTGGCTTCATGATGGAGGGAGTGGAGTTCCTGGCCGCTCTGTCCCTGGAGGACTATGAGGATATCTACTTATTTGTAACTCTGATGTCAGGTTTCTGCTGATGGGATCATGTTGTTAAAATTAGTGTTAAAAGCTCAAAACCCCACCAAGCTGACCGGCTGGATTGAAATGGCGATAAGCAGAGCCATCAGTAATCAGACTATTGGTACAAACCACAAGTTGAACGAGACCCAGATGACGCTAACTGCTGTGCAGCAGATTTTGATCAAAATGGAGGCCAGTGATGGACATTAGAGGTCTGTGAAATTGACAGATCTCGACCCAAATTATAACCCCTGTCATTGACTATATTTGATGGTCCGTGAACAGCGTGAACAGAGTAAGTGCTAAGAGAGTCAGTTCTTCGCCCCACTAGGATCAACAGCATCTAGTCCTCGAAACTTCTGTTAATGAAGATGTTTGATGGTTCAGCAGTCCAGATATAGCATTTTGTGCATATATGTCCATCTTGATCAGTCCTCCTTATTCAATCACAATGCAGGTTTGCTAAGACTCAGGACTCAACCAAAGAATGGATCTGGCTACAATACAAGGACTTAAAAAACGAATTAATTTAGTTAATTTATTTATGCTCACAAACGTTAAAAATTATTTCTCACTTTATAACCTTATTTTAAAGTATTTATAGCATTTACGCTAACACTTTCCAATTTTTTTCTTGATACACAGGACTAAATTTAAACAGTCGATTAAAAGCAAAGGGCTCTTGCTCTCTGACAGTTCTTGTGCCGCTCGTAGGCCCCTCTTCAGGAGACGGGAGTCAGACTGGGCAGCGGCATGAGCAACAGAGATAAAGAGAGCTTTCACAATCACACAGCAATGCTTCACACCATTAGCAAGCGCCAGTGACGCAGGCGGAGCTGAATTAAGCAGGAGTGATTGTGCTAAAAGCAGTTCAGACGGGGTTAGGCTCCCTGGGCTGATGAAGTGTGCTGTCGTGTCCTTGGGGAGCGGAGTAATGTAATGAACTCACTGTACTAACTGTACTGATGCAAGCGATCGCACCACCGAGCCTGGCAGGAGACACAACTTTACTTATAATAATAATAATAATAATAATAATAATACCACTGCAAGTGTTTCCTCCGAGATGCTGCTTTAATGACAAGTTTGAAAGAAGAATGTTTCAACAAGAAACTCAAACACTGCAAAATGCTGGTTATTTAGGTTACACATTTTCTTCAAAAAAAAAAGTCAAGTAATAGCAGAACGAAACTAATACTCGAGTAAAGTAAAAAGTCGTCAATAAAACATTTCAACAGTGTTGGGCAGTAATGCATTACTAATAATGTGTTACAATAACGTAGCTTTTTGCAGTAACTAATATTCTAACGCAGGACTTTTGAAAGTAAAATTACTACAGTCTGCGTTATTACGTTTTTTTTTTTACAATAAATGTTGGACGCCGATGTATGTAAAGAAGAAGATAACGCTTCCTGTGATTGGTGAACGGCACTCAAAGTACAGCAGAAGAAGAACACGCTTCCTGTGATTGGTGAACGGCGCTCAAAGTACAGAAGAAGAACACGCTTCCTGTGATTGGTGAACGGCACTCAAAGTACAGAAGAAGAACATGCTTCCTGTGATTGGTGAACGGCACTCAAAGTAGATCAAAAAAAGAACACACTTCCTGTGATTGGTGAACGCCACTCAAAGTACAGCAGAAGAAGAACACGCTTCCTGTGATTGGTGAACGCCACTCAAAGTATAGCAGAAGAAGAACACACTTCCTGTGATTGGTGAACGCCACTCAAAGTATAGCAGAAGAAGAACACACTTCCTGTGATTGGTGAACACCACTCAAAATACAGCAGAAGAGAACGTGTCACTTTTCCTGTTGTGACACTGGAGCCGTACTAACCCCCTAGGCAACCTGACTTACTCACGATCTTACGGTTGTGGCTGGGGGACATAAGTCTCCGTTCCCTATTCGGGCTTGTGACCACATCCCTGGGTCAGAAGGTCTGACCGCAGGGAAGCTGGCCAGGAGGTACTGTCACGAGGGAGCAGAGATTTTTACAAACCAAGATCGGTTGGGCCAATAAGGTGCCACCACTAGGACCTCTGCCTCTTCCTCCCTGATCTTGCACAGGAGGGTTGCAAGGAGGCTCACTGGGGGAAACGCATATAGGCATTTCTTCCTGGGCCAGCAATGCACCAGCGCATCTATCCCAAGAGGAGCCTGGGACAGAGCGTAGAACAGCCGGCATAAAGCATTCTCTGGGGCGGCGAACAGGTCTACCTCCGCTATACCAAAACGTCCCAGATCTGCTGGACTGGCAGGGGATGGAGTCGCCATTCTCCTGACCGGTGTTTCCACCGAAACAGTACATCCGCTGTCTGATTCAACCTGCCGGGGATATGAACTGCAACTAGGGACAGACCCCAATGCTGACTCCAGAGAAGCAGTCTGCGGGCGAGAGGCGACAAACGGGGTGAGCGTATCTCTGCTTGTCGATTGATATACGCCACCGCCGCCGTGTTGTCCATCCTGACCAACACGTGATGTCCCTGCAGCATTCTCCTGAAGTGCTTCACTGCTAGTAACACTGCACATAGCTCTAGATTTAGCTAGCGATTTATGCTCCAGGAAGCGTGTTTCTCGGTCCAAACCCTGAGACTCAGTCCTTGAAGTGTCAGTAGTTAATACTACGCGCCTGGCAGGTCCTCCCAGGGGGACACCGGCACGGAGGACCCGAACATCTTTCCAAAGACGCAGGTGGAGGCGGCAACGAGGTGTCACGTGCACCTTTAGTCACCCTGGATGCCATGTTCGCGACGGAACTCAGGCTCGATTGCACCTTTGCGTCGAAGGGAATCGATCTCCTCGCGCAGGTCCGGGGCCTCTGTGGCTGAGACAGAGGTCATTAGAACCCCGTTGAACCTGGGCGGCTTGGCAGCAAACTGCTGGTCGATAGCCGATAGTGCGTACGAGCCAAGGGGAAATATTGGGAAGCTCCCACCAAGCTTCCTGAAACTCAACTAATGGCATCATACGCACTTCGCCGATAGTTTCCACAGCGGGGCCGCAACTACTGGACTACTGGTGGGGTCCGAAGGGAGCCTAGGTGGAGACCTACCTGGGCATCCAGGCTCGACCTCGGAGCAGCATCCAGTTCCAGCCGAGGAGGTCCCACTCGTGGCTGACTCCGACACGGAAGCTAAGAGCCATCCAGACTGCACTGCATCAGACGCCATGCCCTTGAATGTGCCTCTGAGATGAAAACTGCATTCAGATCTGCAATGCAAGCCTCCTGGCTGCGCACATAACCCAGGGAATTCAGGTTTCGCATATTTAATGAAAAACTGAGATCTGACCTATGGGTCATCCACACAAGGTATAGTCCAACTGTTTTGTGGTGTCTTTCACGAGTTGCTAGCGTGTCAAGAGTACGGCTCCAGAGGAAAAACAGGAAGAGTGACACGTTGATGTCCGGTTTAAGCGGGACGGCGTGATCACGTGACCATCAGCGCGTTCACTGATTGCCATTTTGAAACAGTGTGGAATGAGTAGTGCGCCCCTAGCGGAGCTTCCCATAGTCGTCACCGACATAAGTCGTGGTGACCGACTGATGGGGAACAACAGGTTTTAAACATGAGAACTAAACATCGATTTTGTCTGTTTTCCTCCGTCTGTGTGGGGTTGATATTGTTGCGACTCTCTTGTGAGATTGATATTGTTGTTCCTCAGTCAGTGTTTGTGGGTCTGATGGACACATTGATTTTTAATCCCAATCAAGACATTTTATGTTAAAATACTTAGAGTTATTTACTTTAGTCAGAAAACAAGTGATGTAAACAGCAAATATACTTTATTTATTTATTTTTTCTTACTTATTTCTTCACATTCAGAATTTAAACCATGTGTGGTGTTCTCATTATTGTTCCTTTGGCAGAGTTAGCGGCTCTCCTCGACCCATTAAATTCTGGGGCTTTTAATTCACACAGTCTTAGAATTTGGTTCATATCGTTCAGATCAGAAGTAACTAGTAACTACGCTCTTGAGTACATTTTATTTATATACTTTTTTGCTCTTACTCAAGTAAATCATTTCAGAGTTACTCTTACTTAAGTAAATATTCTCACAAGTACTTTTACTTTTACTCGAGAGTACATTTTTAGGATACTCTACCCACCTCTGTTGAATTATTATTTTGTTATTTTTATTTGTAATTGTGTTTTTTAATTTGGGATCTTGCGTCCATACTGTTGAAATGTTTTGCACATCTTGGTCGCATACTTTTTTGCAAGATAAAAATATTCAAATTATGTAATTTTAATTACAGAAAAAAATGGGACAACCGTTGACATCAGACAGGAACTCAGCTACCCGGTGACAGCTACCCGATTCTGAAACTACTTCAGGTTTGGCACCATTAAGTTTCAAAAGGTTGCTTGAGGACCATGTTTGAAGTTCTGTAAGGCAGCAGTCAGGGATGAGGGGGGAGATTTGGTGGAAATATATAGTCAAGTGTCATCTGCATAACATCTTGCATTTCACATCTCTCTATCCAATCACGGACTGCTGTATGCAACATTTTCAATATATTGTGATGACTAAGAAGACAATACGATGAATTAGTTCAATTTCCAAGTGATCTGAAGCACCAGTTAAAATGAAACTGATGATTTTCTGTATGAGATAACCTACAGATAGTAGCATCACCTCACAGGACAGGAACTGAAAAAGCAGCTTTCGAAGCCTGCACTCACCTCTAGGGCTTCCTGCGCCGCGAAGCAGGAAGTACATCTTCACCATCTTTTATCTGTGTTTGAGCTCAGATGATGTACAGCTGGGTTAATATGTGTTGTTTTTAGTCCTTTATTAGCGAAAGCTTTCTTTTAACTCTAAAGATGATCAAGTTAATAAGCGTCGGCTAGAGCAGAACTGGATCTAGAGCTCATTAGAGCTGGAGCTTCTTCCTGTTGGACATGAAAGTGTCCCGGCTGGAGGTGGGCAGCGCAGGGGGACTGCAGCGCAGGGGGACTGCAGCGCTCTGTTTCTCAGCCTGGGTCTCTGCCTCCAGAGCTGCAGGGAGGGGAGGACTTCACAGCTCTGAGGGAAGTACCCGAGGCTATGAGAGAGGCTGAAGGCTCTGTTTCACACATCGGTGGCCTGAGATGAAACGCGACGCGAATGAGGCGGATAGTTACAGCCCAAAGATGGAAGACGATCAGGAGTCGATGATGAGAGAGGAAAGTCTCCCTGTTCTGTCACACTTCTCTGGTGGGATTGAATAGAAGCCTGCTTGGAAACTATTTGTGTTGCTTAAATGCTTAAAATGCAAAAAATTTTACAAGTAATATTGGTTCCTACTTTTCAATTCAAGTTAAAAGCTTACGTCTGAAATTTCAAGTTGATTTCTTTAAATTTGGTACTTTAAAAGCCAGTGCCTACATTGTCAATGCAGAGGTCCTGGAACTCCAAGAGGAGCTGTTCCAGCAGGGTCAGAGGGAGAGAGAAGGTCCTGGAACCCCAGGAGGAGCTGTTACAGCAGGGTCAGAGGGAGAGAAAAGGTCCTGGAACCCCAGCAGGAGCTGTTCCAGCAGGGTCAGATGGAGAGAGAAGATCCTGGAACCCCAAGAGGAGCTGTTCCAGCAGGGTCCGAGGGAGAGAGAAGGTCCTGGAACCCCAGGAGGAGCTGTTACAGCAGGGTCAGAGGGAGAGAAAAGGTCCTGGAACCCCAGCAGGAGCTGTTCCAGCAGGGTCAGATGGAGAGAGAAGATCCTGGAACCCCAAGAGGAGCTGTTCCAGCAGGGTCAGCGAGAGAAAGAGAGAAGGTCCTGGAACCCCAGGATGAGCTGTTCATGCAGGGTCAGAGAGAGAGAGAAGGTCCTGGAACCCCAGGAAGAGTTAAGAAATACAACGAATTATTTTTCAGTTCCCTGTCTCAAAAATCATAAATAATCAATGTTAATAGTCAATGTTAACAAAAATCAGTTAGAGATGGTGCAAAACAGAACTGGTGTCTCAAAACCAGATCATAAATCAGATTATACTTTATCAAGCATTGAGGAAGTTTATAGGTATTTATAGATAAAGGGCCATTAAATTATTGAATGGCCATTAAACTAGCTCAAACCATCTTAGAACAAGCTGAAGGCAAGGTTTGGTTCTGAAAAAAACAAACAAACAAAGAAAAAACATCTTAAACCAGCTCAGTTCTGCTGAAACTGTAGGAGAGGACTAGGTTAATCCTCAGTTAAAGTCAGAGCTGGTGTCTCAAACCCCACTCACAACCAGATTATACATTACTAAACACTGAGGAAAAATGACACAAATAAAGCTACTTCGTAATTCGTAAATCGATTACAGACAAAGTATTTAAAAAAAAGAAAAGAAATGCACCTTACATTGAGGTTAGCACTACATTAAACATCACAAAATTGATCTCCATTTTATATCAGATATTCATTTTTTTTTTAATGATTTTATACATCTGCGCCTTTAGAAAGTATTGTTCATGCTGTTCATGCATCCTCGAGGCTTCAGAAGGAACACATTCAGCGCGATTTTACATTTTATTTAAGCTTCAGCAAGGATTGTAAACAGCGAAGCTAATAATCAAACACTAGCTTAGATAACACTTAGCTTGTTCTCCGTTGGTGACGAGGCTAGTAAACAGGAAACGACTTCTTCTGGTGTTTTATTGATTTTATTTCAAATTCCCAAGAGTTCCTCACAAAAAGCCGCCTCTCATCAGCTGAACTTTCTGAGTTTACGAGAGTGATTCAGATGCCTCGCCTCGTCTCTCCTCTTTTATGTGGCTTTAAGAGATGATTTGGTGAAACATCAGCAAGGTCACACTCGACGTGATTCACGAGCTATTATATAAACTCCTGATGTCACGCGGCTCCTGAGAAAGCTGCTGTGTCATCCTTCAGTGGAGTCACAAACAACCGACGCCGTCTTGACTTATCATTTCCAATTCAGAGAGCCGGAGAGCGCATCGCTATCTCTGCGAGGCCATTTCTTCATCTCCCACACCTCACGCTGCTCCTGCATCTCATCCATAACCAGAACCACATCAGAAAGTTACTCTTACTTTTTGAAATAATTAGAGCACTGGTTTTAGTGGAGTCTTAGATGAGGATTAGGATTAATGTGCATTACTTTGAGTGAACTTGAACTATTGTTTTCTGATTATCTGCTCATTTAAAACCGGTTAGAACCAGATGAAGAGGAGGCTGCGCTCAGGGAAACGCTCAGATTCTGGCAAAACCAGCTAAAGAATGTACAAAAAAAAGAGTTAAATTAGCTCAAACATCTATTGCTAAAATTAGCTATAAAATACTAGAGAACATGCTTCTAAACCTGCTTAAACCTGATTACAACTAGCTAAAAACAGGTTTCTATCTGTAAAAACCATGTTAAACCGCTGCTCAAACTGGTTTAAACCATCTGATAACCAGCTTAAAATAGTTAAAAACTATTAACTAGAGAACAAGTTAAATAGCTCTTACACCAGCTTAATCTTGGTCACAAATAGCTAAAGACAGGGTTTCTATCCACAAAAAAACATCTTAAACCAGCTCAATACTGATCAAACTGGTTAAAGTAGCAGAGGACTAGGTTTATCTGCATGATAAACATCTTAAATTAGACAAAAATAGCTAGAAACATGATAAAATAGCTCTTAAATCTGGTTAGAACTAACTAAAGACAAGTTTCTTTATGCATAATACATGTTAAACCAGCTCAATACTGAACAAACTGGTCAAAGTAGCAGAATGTTAGGTTAATTCGCACGATAAGCAGCTTAAAATTGGCAAGAAACACGATAAAATAGCTCTTAAACTAGCTTACACCTGGTCAGAACTAGCTAAAGACAGGTGTCTATCTACAAAAAAAAACATCTTAAACCAGCTCAACACTGCTCAAACTGGTTAAATAGCAGCCGCAGTCATGGGAAGGTTTTCCTCCCTCATTTTTTTGTCCCGAGAGCAGTAATTATGACAAACCCAAAGGAAGGAATATTTAGCTTAAAACTGCTTTGTAGCTCATTACAGATTACAGATTAAAACGAGGTCTTAGTCGTTTATTGAGTGAGGTCAAATCTTAAAGTATTGAACCAGACACTGGGACTCTTTGAATCTGCTCATCTTTGTGAGGTCCGTCAGCATTTCTTCTGAAATTAAATGATCCGGGGCTAAAGAAAGAATGTTCTGAGCTGAAGCTCAGGATGCCCAGGCCAGGCGCTCCTGATGATAAGCGATGTCTTATTTCCTTAACGTTTCATCAGAGATAAGAAATATGTAAAAGACTAATAAATTTGGGACCTAGAATAGAGCCTTGTGGGGTCTCCTTGTGGTCAGCTGGGAAGGGCATCCATCCATCGGACCGCATAATACACGATGGCACAGAAGAGAGATAGCAGGCTCATGTTATTAAATCTGATCCGGTTCTGGAAGCAATTTGAGAGAAAATACGCAGATTAGTCTGAGAGAGTCCCGCTGCTTGTTTAACGAGCCACTGCTGCACCGAGAGCCCACCATTCCTGGAGAACACGATGGAAACAAACCGATAAACTCCACACGCGGGCTTTTAACAAGCTGCAAATAACCTCCCATAGCGTCCCGCTCCAGAAAATAGGAAACAGACACTGGAGTAACCCAAGGCCTTCTCAATTCTGGAAGTTAGGCAATGCTCAAAATGCAGCTGTTAATGCCCAATCCTGATTTTTTTTTTGGTGAAATTCTATTTTTTTATTGTGTGCTTTTCACAATACAGACACCATGCGCCTGCCCGTCTTTTGTGTGAACGAAATGAGGATCCAATGTGACAGAAGAGGAAACTACATCCCCCAGAATGCACTGCTAACAGACATACGCTGCAAAAAATGCACTCTTGGAACAAGAAAATAAAAACTAAAATAAAGTTAAACTCTTCCTAAATCAAGCAAAAAAATCTGCCAATGGGGTAAGCAAATTTGACTTGGCAAGATTTCTTAAAATTAGAAAAAAATTCTAGCTGATAGACAAAAACTCTCAAAACAAGACTTTACAAATTAAAACTGTACTGAAACTAGAATATTTCAACTTGTATCTAGTCTCTAGTGGTCTTAAAACTAGACAATCTGTCTTAAAACTAGGATGTTTTCCTTTTTATTTAAGACTAACTTAGAAAATTTAGTATTAAAATAAGTATATACGACCTTAAATTAAGAAAGTTTGTGCTTAATTTTAGTTCTTAAAGTAGAATATGGGTTCTTAAAACTAGAAATTTTAGCTTATAATTTTTATTTTAAATAATTATATTATATATTATTTAGGCCTATTGCTGCATTTTTAGATAGGACAGTTCAGATAGGAGAGAGGAACAACACTTAGTAGAGCTCTGGGGAGAAGATCACTGAAGGACCAGAGCTGGATGCGAACTAGACAGATTGTCTAGTTTTAAGAGCACCAGTGACTAGATACAAGTTGGAATATTCTAGTTTCAATGCATTTTTACAGCTTGGAAAGACTTGTTTTGAGAGTTTTTGTATTTTTTTAAGATCCAACAGCTTATGTTACCAGCAAGAAGTTTTTGCTAATTTTAAGAATTATCACCAACTGAAATTTGCTCGCCCCATTAGCAGAATCTTTTGTTTGATCTAGGAAGAGTTCATCTATATTTGAGTTTTTTTTTCTTGTTTCAAGAGTGCTTTTTTTGAAGTACAGATCTCTTCCATCAACGTTAGATCACAACTGGAATGGTATTAATGTTTGGGGTATTGATGATTTATTTACGGTGAAGATCCTATTTCTTATTTTTTTCACAAACATTTGAATCTTATTTCAAAAAATCAAATGTTCTTACCTTTACTTGATCTAGACTAGAACTAGATTTAAGATTTTTTTTTCTTGTTCCAAGATGCATGCTTTTAACCAGTATTTAATATTGATTTCTTAAAATAAAATATAAGTAACATTCTTGATATAAGAATATGTTGAGTCAAAAATTCTTGTTTTAAGATTCTTGTTTTAAGATCAGAGGTAAAATCGGCAACTTGTTTCACATAGTTTCTTAATTCAAGAAAATAAATGATCAGAATAAGATTTTTTTTCTCCTCAAGAAAATATAAGTGTTATTTTCTCAAAATAAGCAAAGTAATCTATACCCAAAAGGTTTAAATTAGAAAATTCTTCCAAAAATAAGAAAATCAAGATTTTCAATTTAATTTTAAGCATTTTCAGCTTTGCTTAAAATTCATTTTTTTGCAGTGTAAACACTGAATCACCTGCTCTCGGGTTCACTTGAGGCTTTGTGGGCGTAAATATCTGATCAGAGCCAACTTTACTGGTGTTAAAAAAAATATCAAGAAAAAGATGGAAAAGATCATATATTACAATAAACTCACATAACAAGGGTTAAAAAAAGCTCTACTTTGCCTCATTTTACGAGTAAAATTCTGATTTCTAAAGCGTGGTCTGTTGCTAATCCAATATAAAAGCTTAAATTCTCCGGGTGCTCCGGTTTCCCCACAGACATACGGTATAAGTGAATTGAGTAAGAACGATTGCTCATAGTGTTAAAGTGTGAATGAGTGTGTGTGAATGTGGGTGGAAGGGCATCCGCCACATAAAACATATGCTAGAGAGTTGGCGGTTCATTCCGCTGTGGCGACCCTGAAAGGGAAGAAGCCAAGATGAATGAACGAATGAAGCGTGGTCTGTTGCTATTCCAATATAAAAGCTTAAATTAGCTGAATTTTAAGAGTAAAGTTATGATTTTGAGATTGTGATTTGTTGAAATACTTGAAATTTTAAAATAAAAGCTTTAATTGGCTTACTTTTAAGAGTAAAAATCTAATTTCAGAAGCATGTTCTATTGATATAATTGATATTCCAATATAAAAGCTTAAATTAGCTGAATTTTAAGAGAAAATTGTGATTTTGGGATTGTGATTTGTTAAAAAATACTTGACCTTTCCAAACAAAAGCTTATTTTTGCTAGATTTAAAGAGAATCTTTCTGATTCCTGGAGCGTGGTCTGTTGATTTACTGAATGCTTTGGGCATCGGTCTCAACATAGCCTTAGAATTCAGGCATTTGTATGGTATTTAAACCAAATTTTTAAAATCTCTTAAACAAAACATTGCTCGGGAAGAGCCTCGCGATTCTTGTTTTGTGAGAAATCAAGGCGCGGAGGTTAGAGCTACAGAGCGGGGCTTCATCAAACATCTGGGAGTCATCCGCAGCTCGCGGGATTGAACTCTGCTCTTGTTTTCACTGCTGCCACACTCAGCTCTCCCAAACACCTTCTCATCAGACGCTGCTGCTGTTAACCGGGACCTCAGGCGCATGTGGCGGTAGGCCCCTCCCTCACCAGCACAACAGCTAGAGCTGATAACAAAGCCAAGAGAGGTTTGTGCCAAGAGAGCAATGCATTCTGCGCCACCGTTGTCAACAATACAATATTTTGATATAAATGTTTTGAAGTATCGGTGGCACAGTGAGAAAGGAAGGTCGCTGGTTCAAACCTCGGCAGGGTCAGTTGGGGAGTTTGCATGTTCTCCTTGTGATCGCGTGGGTTTACTCAGGGTGCTCCGGTTTGTCTTTCTGTCGTGAGGAAACCCAGCAGTGCTTCCTCTCTACTACATTCCGAACTCAAACACTCAATAAGGTTCACGTCTCGATCAGAGAAAAGCAGTGATCTACTGCTAACCTCGAGACAACAACCTCATGCATATTTAATGAGCTCAGAAACGGCTCCTGATTGGATCAGAGCGCTCTCGTGAATATTAACCGCATCACATGACATAACAGTGTTCAGAAGAGTGATACAACATTACAGTAACATTCCTTCTCAAACAGGAAGTGCTTTAAATGAAGGTTTTCCGCCTAAAAAATATAGTTAAAATTGAACATATGGTTTTCAGCTCAATGAGATCCTCATATTTTGTGATTTTTGAGTTCTCACATTAGTGGACACTGTAAGACGAATCCGGATCATGTGATGGTCTGGTTTTTTAGAGGAAAAACCGATTGCGCCTCATGATCAGTGAGCAAAATGGAAGCACTAGAGTCAGAACTGTTTCTGTGGAGAGATGCCTGCGATTGGGCTTAAAGTGAACCAGTTGTTTTGCTCACAGAGACCATTCTCCTAAAAGACATTAACTGTCTTTGATGCATGCCAGTATCGTTCGCGTATTCACTGGGAAAGCAACAGTTTGTGGAGACACATCCACTTTAACCCTTGTGTGGCCTTCAGGTCAAATTGATCCGTTTCTAATTTTTACAAGAATGAAAATGTTACAAGTGTATATTCTTTTCTAGTAGGGACTGGTTGCAATAATTCAAGATATGTTCTCTATATTGTATGATTTTGAGATGAGTCATATATGTTAATGTGAAACGAACTCACAATTAGCCATGCCCCTTTTCTAAAATCCCTTCGAGCTCTAGGGTGCGCAGCCCCCTGAATAAAGGGGTTTCGTGACCCTTTAAATCAAGCTTCCAGTGAATGAACAGCTGCCGAATAAACCCATCAAACGTCTTCTTTCACACTGCCTCAGTCTCATGTAAAACATGAACGTAAAAGCATCCAAAAAGAGAAACAACAGACACATTCAGTTCAAGCTCAGCACTCCGCTTTCTTAATGCATCGCTAATTTCAGGATGTTTTGAAGCGCGGAAGGAAAAACACGAAAGGAATTCTGTGTCATGACAAACAGTCGAACCCGGACGTTTTTTTGATGTCGCCTCTGAAAACAGACGACGAGGCTCCCAGAGGATGATGCGTTTGATGATGCAAGGCCAGTCTCTGGGGACTCGAGCACTCACGTACATCTACTCATTATCAGAAGAGCCGAGCTATATTTGTACCCCATCCGTGTCACAGACGCTCTCACACTCGCAGCTGAGGGCTCGGGTCTGCTGTCCATCACATGCTCCACACACACACATGCACACGCGCGCGCACACGCACACGCACACACACACAGTTTGAGGTTATGACATCAGCGCAGGCCACTGACAGATCACACGTCAATGATTTGCTCCCATCACTGGAACATGGGAAAAGGGAGAAAAATACGGACAGATGTGGTGTGGTGCAGTCTCTGGGGGCTTGAAACGCTTGAAAACATGACTTGGGATTAGCCTCAAACTGCACTGGCATGTTTCTAAAAATGAGAAAAATCTGAGAGGAAAAATAATGCAGACATTACTCAAAATATCAGTTGATACAATTTCGATTACGAGTGAGCTGAGAGCGACTTTGACTGTGTAACAAATCTCATGTTGTCTCTCTCTTCTGTAAGTCCCTTTGGACAAAAGCGTCTGCTAAATGTATGAATGTAAATGTAAACGTTGGACAGATTCTTTTCTAGAATTTCAAAGCTCCAGGCACATCATCATTTAATACACGCTGAACTTTAATAAGCACATCGCATCTTGTAGGCAGTTGAGCTAATCTTTGGTACTTGAAAATAGCATTAATAGGAAAGTTGTAAATATTAACTTTCTCTCCCGTAGAAATCACTCCAGAGGCAGGGATGCAGAACAGCAGTACGACAGCACCCTGTGCTTCATGTTTGCCGTGCTGCTATTTGACGGTGCAGGTTGTAGTTTGTCAATAGTTTAAAAGAAGCAAATTCGACAAAAACTGTGCGAGGTGTACAAGTGTATATGTTTCCGGAGTGCACTCGCAGTTTGATTGAACACAGATTCGATTTCGAACTTTTGAGAATCGATTCTTAATCGTTATAGAATCGTGACGAATCGATTTTTTTCCCACCCCTAGTGTCATACAATAGTAACCATTTAATATCATGTTTAGCAAGTAGTTAACATGAACTAGCATGAAGCGAGCACCAATAAGCATCTAGAATGAAGTTTGTAGTATGTTTCTAACAATAACTTGCATTAAAAAATTATTAATATAAAAAATAATCACCATTTACAATCACATTGCTGGTATGAGTAACGTGTTGCTAACATAACTTAGCATGTTTTAATCATCAGCTACTATCCTCATAACATATTGAGGCCTTTATTATCTATATATTACCTTTCACCATCTTATGGTGGTAAATGCTAAAGGAACATGTTTGTTGGCACGACTCAATAACACAATTCCTGCAATCTTTTTGTGTCTCCAAGACCGAGCTGTCATTATTTTAAAATCTCTGCAGCGACATCGCTGTTATTATTCGTGAATAAAAAAACCAGACAAAGCCCTTGCTGAACCTACCGTGGCAGGCATCTGCTCAGAGTAGTTATGAAGCTCGTAAATAACCCTGACCCGCATTAGAATTCAGTTATAAACATCACAGCTTTCTATGAGGAACTTTTTCCCTTTCCTGAAACTCAAACACTAAACAGAGAAACTGGGAAAAATTCCTGAACTCCCCAAACTGGTGTTTACAGCCAGAAAACCAAAGCCCAAGAGATGTTGTGCTGGCCGTGCGTCACATGTGAATGCGTTTATCTGTCGATTATAGTTATATCATCAATCTGCGGTTGATTCTAAACCAAACCATTTAAACCCTGACTTCACACATTCTTCAGAGTGCGCTCGCACTGTTTCTCAGACCAACTAATGTGGACTGGTGGACTAATTACCCTGGTAACCATAGCCAAATCGCCTCAGGGCCCCTGGGGCCACAGCATTAATAAATCAATAAAGATGCTTTCTCAGAAGCAGGCCGAGGAGGTCCGGATGAATCTGGGTTTCTGACCACAGGCTGCGCTGCTCTTGAAGAACACGGGTGGAAAAGCTCCTCAATAATGACGATGCGTTTACGTATTTACTTTGGTCATTTTACTGCGATACTGAAATAAAATGAAATAAATGTACCGTATCGACCTGAACACAGTACCATCAGACTCTGCTTTAAGACTTTGGAAATTTATTTAACCAATCAAGAGATTGTTAGTTAAATGTGACTGAAATCTGATTAGTAGTACAATGATGCAGGAAAGCTAGTCATGAACTTAAAGGAGGTAAAATTAACCTTTCCTATTACTATTAATTTATATTCTAAATTTATTCTTAGTCTTTTAAAGAAGTAAAAGGATAGTCCCCTGTCCCCGGGCTTGCTCCCCGTCAATGTCGTTCACTGAGTAT
This sequence comes from Danionella dracula, assembly GCA_900490495.1. Taxonomy (NCBI): domain Eukaryota; kingdom Metazoa; phylum Chordata; class Actinopteri; order Cypriniformes; family Danionidae; genus Danionella; species Danionella dracula. The sequence goes on from UELW01000889.1 coordinate 1,684,744, forward strand.
AATAACCATTGCTCCCGGCGCGAAGTTCTTCTTCTTTGTCTACTGTTTAAAGGCAGTAGTTTGGAAGTCTTCTTAATGGTGCATTACCACCACCAACGGAAAAGTAGTATGAACTATATATGAAGGAGGGAAAATTAACTTTTCCTATTATTATTCATTTAGATTCTAAAAGACTTCTTAGTCTTTTTAAGAAATAAAAGAACTGCCTTATACGTTTTTGTTTCCTTTAGGATTTTGATTATTGTTATAGGCTCTGTTATTATGTCCGAATCTCTTTCATCACTTCTTTTCTTTCTATTTCATCTGTTTTACATTTAATTATTACATCTTATATTGTGTCCTCGACTCCACAATTATCAATTCCTGGTTTTCCCGGCGCAAGGTTTCCAGATTGAGAGTCAAAAACAATGTGTACTATAAAATGTTAGTAAAAAATAGTAGCTTGTGCGAGGTGTCCTCACACATCATTATTATCATCCTCCTCCTCATCATCACATATAATACCAAATAACCCAACCTTTATTACACTATAAAAATGCTTTTTTAGATGTTAATTTCTTGACACAAACTGTGAAATCAAAATTTATCTGATTAGTTTAAAATCAAAGAGCTTACCTTCCATGTTGTTTACTTCATTCCGTTCTCAAAGTTTTGATTTTACAAATGTATTGTAGTTGCGAATCTGGAATAAAGCGTAGGCATTGACGCAGTTTTGTTATCACTCCTCTGGAGACGCATAGTGCTAAATTATTGATGGAACTTTCACAACTTACCAATAAATTTTGTGTTGAATTTTTCTGAAGACAAGCCCTTTATTTCCTTCCTGTGTCATTAAAGAAGAACACTTTATTGAAGATAAACTTATTTGTTGATGGACTTAATAAAGGCACAAAACATAATGCAGCACGATACAAAACCTACACTCAAGAGAGAGAAATAGGTCAAATATGGTAAAATCCCTTACTTTAAAAAGTGTAGGAGGCAAAGGGAAAAATGCCAACTACATTAAGTCTGATCGACTCGTTGTTTCCATACACAACATAAAAAAATACAACCACACAGAGTTTTCAACAACCCAGACTCGACTCGAAACGCCTCGACTTTCAACCCAAAACCTGTTTCTCGTTTGGACCAAGTGGCGCTTGGCCACACTGTCGAGGAGTTTCCAGAAACAGGATTTGGACTCGCTTGAGACTGCTGTTTGATGTTTTTGTTGGGTTGAGCCACAGAGTTCAAAAAAAGTATTTAACTTCAATGAGTGGGAATAGAGAAATTGACCTGGCTGGACATCCCGCCTGCTCTTGAACACTCAGATTACCCAAAAACAAAAAACCTTTTACGTGACGAGCGGTCCTGGCTGACCCAAACCGCTCTCAAAATGCTCTGTAAAAGAGTGGTGCTTGGGAAAACAAAACCAGCGCCAAAAGTTCTGTCCTGCACTGTCTTGTTTGTGTTGTTCTGCACTAGGCTGCACACGATGCACTTTATGCTTTATTTAAGTTAGTCCTTAGTTCTCTGTCGTGTTGTACGTGACTGTATGTTGTTTTATTTAGAACCAACTTTCTGGAGGACCGTTGTTTCATTTCACAATGTACTGCATAGCTCATATGGTTGAAATGATAAAAGCGACTTGACTTGTTGCATGTCTGGTCAGCTTAATAAACATTTCCCTCATACCAATAAATGCTCCTTTACAATCCCTAAGATAACAGTATATGATAGTTTCTCACCGAGAACGTCATCCGAGAGCACGCTCCACACAAATGGTTAGTACGGAGGCTCCGTCAAAAATTAAAGATACTTTGATTGACCGATTCAGCAATGCAAGCATCACAAACGAACATTCTTTTATAGTGAAACACTTCCACAGCACCGATAGCATCAGTTTTACTCAGTGGGCCTATTTCCACGATTGCACTCTGCGTCTCAAACCTGTCAGTAACCCAGAACTGTTTGGATAGCGTTAGCAGAACAGCTAAGGGCCGGAGACACAAAAAAACAAACGACAGGATGAGGAACGAGGCCAGGATCCTTTCACACTCATTTCGGCAAACTGGAAAGCTCCATTGCACGTCTGTCTGTCCCGAAGACTAAAGTAAACACAGTGTCTCAAAATGTTTAAAGCACCTGGGACATCGCTAGCTTCTTTGGAAGGCGAAACTAAAGGAGCACGAGTCTTTGGATGAGAAACACTAGCTTGTAGAGCTTCCAGGAGATATCGGGTGTTTCATGGATAGAATGGGTGAAGGTCCACTGCTGCGTAAGAGCTCTGTATTCCTCTAACCCGATCACTCCAGTGACAGATTTGGGAAATTTTCGGAGTTGCTTTTATTAGGTTTAAAGGCTGCTACACATCTAATCAAACTGAAATTCACTCGAATCGTCGGATGCTTCTCTGTGGGGAGCATTTCTCAACCTGGTGTTAAAAGTGGATGCAGTGACTCTCCTCACCATTGGGGGGGCGCTCATGTGTAGTGATGAGTCGTCGGTAAAAAGAACGAATTTGACTTGTTAGTAATACACTCTTTTCCAAGAGTGAATCGTTTTCTGTGTGAGGATTATTCTGGTAAAAATGAGAAGACTTTTTTTGGCTATTTTGCAATTAGATCAGATTTTCCCCTGATATGAACGATACAAATGAACCATTCAAATGAATCACTCTTTTAAATGAACGAGAGTCAAAAAAATGAAGCACCAAGTTGAACGACTCTTCACATGAGGGCTGAAACGATTCCTCAAATAAATCGATTACAAAAATGAGTCAAAGCAAAATCCTCCGCCTCGAAGCCTCTATTAATTCCATTTATCTCGTGGTCTGTCTGGATACTGGATTCCGATTGGGTGTTAGTCCAGGTCGGCTTGTGTCCTTGCGCAAAGTTAGTCACAAACAAACATGAGCTGTTCTTCATTCCTTTTTAGTAATAAGTTTATAAAAACGTAACTGGACGATCATGCGCAAGCCACCAATCAGGGTACAGCGTGAGCCACCAATCAGGCTACAGCGCGAGCCACCAATCAAGGTACATGTTTATAACATGATGGGAAACTACTCAATTTAGTTTTTTGGCCAAATTCTCACCTTTTTTTGTGAGATTCAAATAACGGATTTTGGGTTGGAAATGTCATTTTCAAACGACTGACATACTTCTAAACCCCGATTGGTCCAACCGCTCCTTCAGCATCTTTAGTGTCACTCATAGTTTTCCACAAAAAGTCAAGAAGCAGGAAGAGGATGCGGTTAATGCAATTAATGGAGTCTCTGAAAATTAATCATAGATTTTAATTCAGCTCGTCATAGTTTAAGCTAGATATTGCAATGATATCTGGTTTAGGCTTAAGTGAAAATAAAAGTCTTTTCAGTAGCACATTGTTTAAGCAAAAGTCTCGACAAACATGATAATGATATATTATAGCCAGAATAAATCATAGCACTTTGGATACTTAAGTACAAATTAAGGCAAACACTTTTGCACTTTTACTCACGTGAAATTCTAAAGAGATCACTTTTACTGGACCAATATTTTACTTTAACTCGAATACTAGGTTTGTGTACTTTTTCCACCACTGGACACAATCAATGCAGATCTCACGGACACGGAGACAGAGCAAATCCATTTTTACTGATGAATTAGTTGGGATAAGGAACATTTTTCGGTTGAAGATCATCTGACTTGGATGAAGCACTTGGTGTTAAGGAGTATTTTCTATTACACTCATCGTTCAAATAAAAATAATTTAGATCTTTAGGTTGATGAGCCATTCATCAGCTCTCAGGGGTCTTCGAGTGAACCACATCACTTAAACATAATCGGCTAGTGAGAGCCTCGCCAATCACAACAACACTCTCCATTTCTGCTGCTATGGCATCCCACAAGTCACCGGGGCGCTTTCAGTTCTAATTATCAGCCAAGCTCCGTTTCACAGAGCGAGACTGTGAGAAACTGCGAGACGCATGACGTGAGAAGAGCCCATTCACAGCCAGCGCCGCTAATCTATCACTCCACGGACACCTCGGAGCGCTAATGCTTACACCACCAGCTCTAACTCACAACAGCACCACTGGAACCAGAAGATGCAGAGCACACAGAGGCACGGATCCCATCGCATCTCAGCGTTTCCTCTGACCTGGTTTCAGACGGTTTGTGTAGCAGGCTGATGTTGAAGCTGCAATTAGAGCACCGCAAGGAAAATAGTTAAAGAGACGTGTCAGTCAAACGCTTGGGATACAACCAAAGTGAACAAACCGTACAAGGGGGCCTCTAATAGGAACCATGAGGAGAGAGAGAGAGAAGGGAAGAGAGAGTGAGAGAGAGAGAGAGAGAGAGGGGGAGAGAGAGGAGGGAGAGAGAGAGAGATAAAAGAGAGGAGAGAGAGGGAGAGAGATAAAAGAGAGGAGAGAGAGAAGAGAGAGATAGAGAAAAGAGGGGAGAGAGAGGGAGAGAGAGAGGAGAGAGAAAAGAGAGGAGAGGGTGAGAGAGAGGAGAGAGAAAAGAGAGAGAAGAAGGGAGAGATGAGAGAGAGAAAAGAGAGTAAGAGGAGAGAGAGAGAGAGAGTAGAGAGGAAAAGAGAGGAGAGAGAAAAAAGAGAGAGAAAAAAGAGAGGGAGGGGAGAGAGAGAAAAAAGAGAGGAGAGAGAAAAAAAGAGAGGAAGAGAGAGAGACAGAGAGAGGGTGAGAGAAGAGATAAGAGATAGAGAACAGAGAGAAAAGAGAGGAGAGAGAAGAGACAGAGGAGAGAGAGGAGGGGAGAGAGGGTGGGAGAGAGCATCTAAGCTGCGTTGTCTTCGGCAAGATTTGTTCCAGACCAATCAGAGAAGGGAAGGAGAGGCTGCAAGCGAAGACGAGCAGAAGCACAAACGTACACTAAAACATTTATTTTCACTCTCTATCTCCCCAAAACTTGCCCTCGTCTCGCTGCCCCTTCCCTCCACCGCCACAGATGAAGAGGCCTCGACCAGACAGCGGTGGCAAACCTCTCCAGAATCGTTTCTGCCTCTGAATAAACAGCTCGATCTTCACAGCTCAGCGGCCTGAGTGCAGATCTGCCCCTGGGCTTTATGGGAAATGTGTGATGTCACCAGGACCACTGTTCTCCTCAGGAGAGTCAGCTTCCCTCGCTCTAATTAGGGGAAGACGGCTATAATTTACCCGGTCCAGAAACGAAGTGGCCACGGGGCGTTCCTGCAACCTACAACCGAAGACAATGACGCACGCGCCCTCGTTTAGCGTCTTGGGATGGCACATGCGCGTCGGGAGCTTCTGAGTACAGATGGGCTTCGTGGGTCAGGAGCACACATGAAGATGTTCTTTTCATCTTTGTTGTCTCCAGAGATTGAAGTAAAATCCATCTCTACAGTTTTAGTATTAGTACCCTTTTCTTTTCAGCCAGTAACTGTAAGAGTAAAGAGCCAGATGCATCTACACAAATTTTAGATTTTTAGGTTGGTGATGAAGGGTACAAACAGAAGCGGTAGCTTGCTCTTTTTGTTCTCCAACCGAACATTCGCGCTGAACAAATAAAAGCTGTCCCTCGTGGCTTCATGTTCAGAGTACTGTTGAGATATAAAACAGCAGCAAGATGGCGCTCCAACCACAGTCTCGCATTGACCTCACAACAGCAAACAGTGAAGAAGATGAACAACAAGAGGAGCTGAAGAGAAAAGCCAAAGAACAAAAAGAAAATAATATGGACGCTGAGTTGGAGCCTGTACCATGAACGTGGCTGAACAAACTCAGAATTTCAATCTGGATTAATCGTTCCATGAAGAGCTCACCAACTCTCTTCTTCAAGTCAGCTCTGATCCTGAGCTCTGATTGGTTCATGAGCATGCACGTCAAAGACTGACATGACGAATAATCAATCATGATGAACACGGATAGAGCAAGATAATTTTATTTCTCTGCGGAGGAGGAGCAAGATATTACCGTTTGAAAATACGATGAGCTTAAACATATATTTTTGTGTCGTAGTAATTGTTTAGTAGTTTTGTGACTGTGTGATGTTAAAGAAGCTCATTCTGAATTAAAGTAAAATTGAGTTTTGAAGTTTCAAGTGTGACATGCATTTGATAACGGGAGCGTATCTTTGCCACATTAATTCCAATACGTTTCAATTTTTCTTGTAATGTTAACATGTTTATGATTGTATTACAAAATAAAGTAAATGCTTATTTGTCTACATACTAAATGCATGGATAAACACAATAGTTGAATATCTATATTATTGTTTTCTTTTTTCTTTTTTGGAAGATGTAACCTCAATTTAAATTTTGGATGTCATGTTAACGTGTTCATGGTTTTATTACAAAATAAATTAAATGCTTATTTCTCTTAATGTGTGTTTGTAACCTAATGCTAAACGATCATAGCAGCAGATAAAACTTAAGGTCTGGAGCAGGTTAGCCGTATAACACCCCTTCTGCACTGCAGTGAGGGCGGGGATTCTACGCATCAGAAGTTTTATGTGCGGACGAAGAAGCTCACTAATGTAAGCTGTTCCTTCCGCAGGGAACCTTTATCTTTCATGCTAATACGGTTGAGGAAAGGCTAAGGGAGTGTTTCTCAATTATTTTCTGTCATGCCCCCCTAGGAAGAAGAAAACATCTTGCACGCGCAACTATAAATAGTATAATTTGTCTATAAAATTGTTATAAGTACACCTTAAGCATAACACTGTATTCTTCTTGAGGCGTAAATATTTTAAATATCTTTTCATGATGTTACTTGGGAGTCTGCTACACTTTGTGTTTTCACTTCATCCTTGCAGACCGCAGATTGCAGACCACACCACAACAGCAATCTTATTGTGAAGTTTGCTGATGAGACCACTGTGGTCGGACTCATCTCAAAGGGTGATGAAGCAGCCTACAGAGAGGAAGTCCTGAAGCTGACCACCTGGTGTTCAGAGAATAATCTAGCTCTGAACACCAAGAAGACCAAGGAGATCATCGTTGACTTCAGGAGGTGCAGCACCGACCTAGCACCCCTTTACATCAACGGTGAGTGTGTGGAGAGGGTCCACACTTTCCGTTTTCTCGGCGTCGTCATCTCGGATAACATCTCATGGACGGAGAACATCACAGTGGTCACCAAGAAGGCCCAGCACAGACTACACTTCCTGCGAGTCCTCACAAGCACAATCTGGACTCCAGCCTGTTGCTGACCTTCTACCGTGCGTCCATCGAGAGCCTGCTGACATACTGCATCACAGTATGGTACGGCAGCTGCACCATGGCAGACAGGAGGAGGCTCCAGAGGGTGGTCAGAGCAGCACAGATCATCGGCTGCCCTCTCCCTTCCCTACTGGACATTTACACCTCCCGTTGCCTCAGCAGAGCCGAGAACATCATCAGGGACAGCTCTCACCCGGCTTCTGGACTGTTTGAACTGTTGCCCTCAGGAAGGCGCTATAGGTGCATCAGAACGAGGACAAACAGACTCACTTTTTCCCGGAAGCCATCACTACTCTCAACTCCAACATGCACACACAGAGACTGGCTTAAATTTAAAACGGACAATAACCTTATAGGTGAAAAAAATATAATTGCTGTGCAAATGTAATTTTAACATTATACATTGTCTAGCTCTTAAAGAGAACTGTCACCTCATCTACCCCCCCCCCTCCTCTTTTATGCACTATTATTCTAGATATTTCTATTGTACTTGACACTTTATAGTATTTTCTTTACTAAATGTTGCACTGACTAGCGAGAGGCTCTTAATCTCATTGTACATGTTTATAATGCAAATTGTATATGTGTATAGTGACAATAAAGGCATTCTATTCTATTCTATTCTATACTATTCTCTTCTGTACTGTGTGCAAAGCACGCATGCTCAGTGAAAATAAAACCCCTACACCACCGAACGAATGCTCCCTGCGCGAACACTGCTAATGAGAGCACCACTGCCCCCTAATGTAGTGGAGTGGGGCAGTAAAAACAGTAAAGAACAGTACAAACTCAAAATAGAAAAATAAAACAGCCTGTTCCCCGAGGTCAAATACACCCCCCTTTATGAACCCTCACACCCCCCCACTAGTTGAGAAGCGCTGGGATAAGGGATTGTGTCGGTTCCTAAAAGCTCTTTCACTACGAAGTCCTCGTCTAACAATTTGCGCAGAAATATGCTCAGGAAGAAAAGGTGGAGCCATTGTTACCGATGCCTGTGCTACGTCACTTAAAAATTGCTTTTATAACCTCTGATAGGACGAATGCAAGCGTGTGATCTCTAATCCTGAACAGAACCTGCTCCGGAGCAGCTGAGCCATGTGGGTACGTAACCAGGGGGACAAAGACTGATTAAATCCTATAATCCTTTCATAGAACCCAAAACCCTAAAAAATCAGCGTGAATCGAATTAAGAGAAGCGTGTCAGACCAGAGAAGGTGCAGGCCCACAGGAGATGGTGCAGGCTTCTATCATATATTTACATGCTTGTTTAATTGAACAAAATGTAATTCCAAAAAGTAGTTTCTCTCAGAAGTAAATGAAGAAGTTTTTTTAGCAGAGTTTGGAGATCATCGAAGCTTCTGAGATGATGGAGGAAGAAGAGCTCGGACTCTTCATCAATCATTTTGACGGAAGAACTCGATGGGATCAGCATGACCTTTGACCCCGACCCTACTTTTACACTTGGAGGTTTCTATCACATATTTACATGTTTGTTTTATTGAACAAATAGTAGTTTCAAAGGTGTTTAGTCTTATATTTCATGTTTACAGTATGGTTACAAATCACAAAAAAGTAATAAACTAAACTAGCGAGACTTTAAACTTATTTTTAGTTAAAACATTTTTTTTAAATGTAGTAATATTATGGAAAAACATTTATTTAAAACATCGACATGTGTGCATTAATTGGTCGAAAAGCTAAAATGTAAGATTGTTCGGCATCAGATAGATACTAAAATAGCTCCAGTAAGGGAAATTAAGTCCTGGCGCAGGCTCTGGAGGCCTCCTGATCCGTTTTCTGAACTTAGTGTTTGTTTTTGGTCCAGGAGAGTTCTCCTGAACAACCTGAGTAAGAGGAACGAAGAGATGCTGGAGTCTCTGAGAGAGAGCATCCTGAGGGACTCTCAAAAAACAGTTCAACCGGCTTCATGGAGCAGGAGCTGAACATGATAGAGAAGAGCCCTGATCCAAACATGATCAATTATTACATTCCTTTTGAGCAGGTGGAGGAGGCTTTCTCAAGAGTACGGGATCAGGGTTTTAGACTTTTCAAGACCTTTTTAAGACTCAAATTTATGACTTAAATTATAACATCAAAGACGCATACAAAACTTTTTTGCATAATAAACAATATGCTTCAAATGCATTCTTTGAAACCCTAACCATCACTTTGACGTTTTTGAGCATCTATGCACATTGTCTAAACATGACGTTATGAGTGTATTTGAGCCTTTTCTCAAACTTTGGCACTGCTAAATGTCACTTTAACGCTTTTGAGTAATTACAAACACTTTCTCAACACCTGGCAGCCCTAACCATCATTTCTAGTAGCATTTAAAAGCATTTTCTGAATTTATGGGAACCCCAAGCAACAACAAAAACACATATCAGGTGAGCTTTACAGGGACACCAGACAGATAAGAGCTGTGAAAAATAACAGAAGAACAGTGAATTTAAGACTTGTTATCAGGACAGACCGGATAAGTGTAAACTAATCCTGAACTTAGCTGCTAACCAGTTCTTTCTTTCTTTTCTTTTTAAAGCCCTGACAGCAGCACGGCCATCTCATGTCTATTCCAGTTTTAAAATGTTGTTAAGATTTCAATGTAAAAGCGCATAAGATCATTAAAACTTGTTTTAAAATGAAGTTACAATTCCAAGCACAAGTCTGTCTTCAGTAAAACCTTTTTTTGTTTAAGCTCTTTTTGGGTTAGTGTGGACTTCTCTCAGATCTTCTCCAGTAAGGTTCTTCCCCTCGTGGAATTATTAATTGGATGCTCTATCAAGATATGTTTAATAGATAAAATACATTTGCAACGTCTACATAAAGACATCACCTCACTTTTAAGAAGACAACTACGAGTTAATCTCAAGCACCCGATTCGACATCTGGTTACTAATATTTGATCTCTTCTGGTTTCTGAAGTTGTTAGATTTACTCTGAGCTCTGAAGAGATTTCATGTAGTTTGTTTTCGGTTTGTTTCACCACTCGATGGCTTGCTAACCAGTTCATCCGGCTTCATGGTGCAGGCCCCTGATCGCTTGTCAGTGTTTGGCCAGCAAAAGATTTAAATAAACATATTTTTCACTCCTCCCAGAAATCCCACACTGCCTTGTATCCAGAAACGTTCTTTTGTGTTCAGAAAAAAAGTACGATACGCAAACAGTCGTGTGCAGGGAGTGAATGTGGAGCGAGTGAAAAATGCTCCGAATATTGTACAGCGTCTTCGAGCGTCTGGAAAAGCTCTATAAAAGGTATTATAATAATCTAAGCATTTTTTTAAATGTGTGCAAAAAAGATGTCTCCAAAAATCATTCCATTTGCTGAAACACAAGAGTGTTACAAGCAAAATTAGACATCAGAGTGTACAAAAATGCCCAAAATAACAACAAACACACAAAATACACATTAACAGCAGGTTTTTGGTATGAGGAGGGCAGCGCTGAACCCTCCATCAGCGATCGGGCGGACGTAATAGAGTCTGAGTAGCAGCAGCAAGAGAAATACGCACCGCCTTCAGATTTAGGTCACTAGCGTACCTTCTTCTCGCCGGTCCCAAAAGAGAACATCAGCGCTGATGTGCAGCGGAGCGGAGGAGGCGCAGGAGAGTGCCAGCACACATCGACAAAAAACGGCATTATTTTCCTTGAGATATTAGAGTTACGGCTACTCCAATTAGTCTGGAACTGTATATTATTATTATTTTAAATCAAATACAATTATTTTTCTAACATTTCACAGGTGCAGAATTTGACCTAAAAATAAAGACTGGGCATTTTACTTTAAAAGAACTATTCTTAAATATTATAGTCAAACTAAAAGATTAATTTCTTCTCTCTACAGAGATTCATTTCCTCCAGTTTTGGAAAAAACTTAATTAATGTTTTTTAATTAATACATTTAAATAGTTTTATTCTTTTATATATAAATATATATATACATATAAATATACATATATATAAAGTGAATATTAAAAAGAAACTTGAATAAAATAAACAAAAAAAGAAAATTAAAAGAACCCCTATAAATCAAATAAAGTTGTTAAACAACAATAATTTAGATGATTGAATAAAAAACTATTTTTCTTTTAAACTGCAGTTCTATTGGGTTTCTTTTTTAAGTCAGACAAAAAAATAACAAAATCAAACTAATTTAAATGACTTATTATTGTAATACATTAACTACAAAAAAATATTAATGTAATAAATGAATGACATTTCTTTTTCCTAAAATACAACTCGAAAATATTTAACTTTCATTTTAATCATGAAAAATATTACTTTTCATTTACATTTTAATTTTCTTCCCCTCACAGTTCAAATGCAAGTCTTTTTTAGCTTTTACTTTAACTTCTAATAACTAGCTGTAATCAGAACAGAGCGTCTCTGGCTCTTTCTCATGACGAGAGCATTCAGGGCGAGTGGCGATGGTTTCCGTTTATGACTCTCTCTCACGCGGTGAGCAGATCTCAGCAGTAGCCTCTCCACGAAGCCCACCACCAAGCCACCAAGGGGGCAGAGTGCTCCTCAGGAATGGCCCTCAGATAGAACACCACTGCTGCGCGTTATTCAGTTACTGCTGCGGTAAAACTCCCCAGGAGAGGCGAACACAGACATGAGCGCTCAGTTACCGTTAGAGGGGACTCGAACCCACACAGGTGCCATAAGACTCCTCTGTTAAATCAAATATTTACCCCCTCGAACCCATCTTGTTTTCAAATATGTTACATTTGGCTTTATATATATATATATATATATATATATATATATATATATATATATATTATCTCCAGGTTATGAGTTCGAATCTCACCAGAGGTGAAAATTGAATAACGTATTTTTTTATCATTTACAATATTTGTCTTTAAGGTACAACATGTCGGTCATTAGCAGTAACTTTGACTTTTGAGTCACTCTCTAGACCCCCTGACATGATCTTGACAGCTTGAATGCTGAATAGTTGTGGTTAGCAGCTTTATTTCTTATTATTTCAACTTCCATGATGTGCGGCTGAGCTAACAGGCCTGGCAGACGCGTTCACATCTATAAAACGACTCCCAGATGGCCCTGGGCCCCCGCTCCCACAATAAACAACAGTCCTATGAGAGAAACACAGCTTTATAGGAGCTGGAGCAGGTCAAAACACACAGAAACAAGGATTTACAGCATTTAATCCAAAGAGATCTACGTCTGCATTCTGTACAAGCACCGCTGTTAGTTCTACCTACGCGCTAATAGCACCGTAACAGGCATTGGGTCCCTTGTGTGGGTGGGTGGAACAGTGGTTACAAGACTCCCCGAGGAAAAAAAAAAAAAAAAAAACGAAACTACAGATGAGCTCACATTCTGTACACGTTCTATCTACAGTACAAAAATATATTACACATCTCCTGGAGTATTTACAGACGTGCAAAGACACGGGGAAGGAGAAAAATCCAGCTGCATCTTCCAAGGATTAAAAGACACACACGGAAGAGACATCCACGTGTCCGGGGGGCGCCCTCCCACCCGTCCTCTAGAAAAACATCCTGAAAACAAGCACAAGCCATTTTAGTGCCGCGCACACACTCAGCTGCACAAGTCACACAGCATGCAGACGCACAGGAGGCTCCCATCACATTCCACAGCAGCGCAGCCTCCGAGAAGGTCCGAGAAGGTCCAAGAAGACCTCGGAGAAGGTCAAGGGTCACGTGTTTGGGACCTGGGCGGCTGCTGCTGTCAGCTTTGATTCGTTAACATCGCTCTGGGATCAAAGGGTATTGATTCTGCTTCCACAGCAGCCTCAAATCACGTATTTGGGGACGCAGGGCCGGCGGCGCCATCTGCTGGACGAGCTGGAGGTCCCGTTCAGGTCTTTGAAGCGCTCACAGAGTCTATTTCCGTGCAATCAAAACCAAAACAATCCGTTTTTCAACCATGAGTGCTCCAGGCCATCTTTGGGTTGTTCCTGCTTTAATTCGGAAGCTTCCGCTAGATTCATAAAATGATTTAGAAAGATTAAATAATCTAATTTTGAAGCAAACTAGGGCTGCACAATTTTTGGAAATGTACCATATTGTGTTAATTGAGGTCAACAGTGTGATATGTGATTATGATAAGTTATAACAACTTGATGGATTTTAAGAACAAAATATATGTACCAATTGATTTTTCAAAGGTGCATTTATAAAATGAAATTTTTTTACCATAAACATGTTTTCTCAAAAGCACACCCAAAATTAATTTTTTAAACAAAATTGTCAGAATAAAGATCACAGACAATTACACAAGTAGTTTAAAACTACAGATTATTTCATTAAAATCTTTTTTTTTATTTTATATTTTTTTCATGACAAACACATGCTTGATACGCATCACTGCTGAATAAATCTTAATAAACTCAATAATTTTGCAAGAAAACCTTTGTTTCAAAATCATGATTTGTTATTTGCAATTGTATTATTTTTAAACTATTAACATACTTCTGTGTGCGTGGGTGTGTTCAAAAGTTGCATTGTGTTGAAGATTTTCTAAAATAATATCGCCAAAGAGTCATCCTTGTCTGTGATTCTTTGATGTTACTTGAGTTAAATTATAAGTCTTAATTAAGACTTATTTTAATTTTGATTAAGGGAGTAGTAATGTAAATGATTTGATGTAAAATAAAATCTTGAATCAGTTCATATTTGTATGGAAATACTGCATTGGTGGCACCTTTCAGCATTAAAAATAAAATTCTTGAAAGCACGTTACTCGAGTGTGGTTCTGCAACACTGTAAATGGTGCTGTCACAAAACAACCAGGGCCCTGAGATGGCGGTCTCCAGGTCTGCAGGCGCTACTCGACGGGCCACCTCTGGGCCAGCGGTGCTCAAGCGGTTACGATCTGATTTTGCCCCATAAAGACAAGATGTGAAGATGTGGAACAATTTAAGTGAATGTTCCTTAAAGCATGGTTGCATAAGTTTCAGCTGCGATTAAAAACCGCGCGCCTCGGACTTAAGACTCGCTGCAGCCCTGATTTTAAAGAGCATCTGATCGTCACCTGTAGATGTTGGGGTCCAGCAGGACCGCCGTGTCCTGAGGAAGCTGGGAGAGGTGTACCACTTTAGTTTTAAGCTGAAGACGGTCGCTCTCGCTCACCCAGGAGTCTGGAAGTCTGCGTACGGAAACAAACACGTTTTAATGGAAGCAGCGCTCGGATATCACTGGTTACACCAGACAGTTTACAACTAGCAGTGTAGCAGAGAGTAGGAACATTTGATGTTTCTTTAATAGAGCTGAAGATCGTTGAAACCTCCAAGTTTAATTAGGTCAGTGGTTCTCAAATAGTGGGGCCCCTGGGGGTTCGTGAGACTCCGTCAAGAAGGAAGCATTTGACCTCAGGGAACATGCTTTTAAAAACATTTTTTACTGTTCTAGAATAAAGTGCAATACCACTCCACTACATTAGTGGGCAGTGGCACTCATTGACAGAGTGTGAAGTGTAGACACAAAGTGTAGAAGACAGGCGGAGAGAGAAGGAGATAAAGAGACAAACGAAAGTCTCCCGAAAGCCAAGACAAGGACATATGACGATGCGTTTGTAGCGCTTGGCTTCACTGTGACTGTGGTGGGAGACGAGGAGAGACAGGTGTGCTTACTGAATCTAAAAATATTGGCAGCGGACAGTATGAAGCCAAATAAATTAAAGCGTCACTTAGACATTACACCCCAATCACGCTGAGAAGCAGCTTGAGTTTTTTTCAGCGAAAACGAGCCGAATATTGCCAGCAATCGTGATCAGTCAAACAATGTTTACAGTTTTATTAAAGATTTAATTTCTTTTTACATTTCAGATGCACCTTAAATCTTTTCTGCTACTTTGACGGTGTAACAGATTGCATATTGTCTCTCCCTAATGTAAGTCGCTTTGGACAAAAGCATCTGCCAAAGGCATAAATATGAATGTAAATGTAATTAATAAAGCTATTCTTTGTTGGTCCATATTTCTTTCTTTTTTTCTGTTATACGTTAATAAGTATACTGTGTTATGTAGAGGTGTACTTGTAACACATTTAAAGAAAAATAATATTGTTTATACTTACGCGGGGACACAAGATGTTTTTTCTTCCTAATAAGGGTGTGACAGAAATTAATTGCGAAACACTGGATTATGTGATGATAATAATAATAATCACATTTGCATTGCATTTTAATTAAAGCTGCCTTTCAGGGCACTCAGGAACACTGTGCAAGAGCTTAAAACAAAGAAACATTAAGAATTTCGACCCTGAGTAAACTGTAGTTGAGAAAACATGTCTGAAGAGAAAGGTCTGCTTCACATAATCTTGACTTCTTAGACATGTCTCTCGTGTTCCTCGTCAGAAACTTTCCTCGAGTTGTCTTCAGATCGGCTAATGCGCCTGTGATCCGGTTTCCTTTTTCTAGAGCTCGCTGGCTGTAGCCACACTCCCTGACCGAAGCTCCACCCACTAACCAATCAGATAAAGCCCTAATGCAGCTCATCTCAATGAAGAGAGAATGCGCTGACTGAGCCGGAAATGAACCATAGCAGAGCCGCATCGACACACGTTTTTTTGGGATGAAAAGTGTTTTTGGCTCCAGAAAATGAACGTATTGGTGAGAAATGGGTGGATATTCCATATTTTAGTTACACCCCGACCCTAGATGCAGTCACTTTTTTGGGGCCGAGAGACTTTTTAAATCTAGAGACTTTTTTCTGGAGTTCAGACGGAGCAGCAGCTGACACAATCTCTTCTCTGCTCTCAGAGCAAGGGCACGTGTCACGTCTCATCAACTCCTGCGTCTCCTTGTCTAAACATCAAATAAATTGAGAGCGTGCAAGCGAGACGTGAAGCTGAATTCATTACATTTATGAACGCGACGGTCTCCACAGTACTTCAAAATCCATCTCATGGCTTTCACATTGGTATAGCCCCAGCCCTAATGCAAGTACACAATGTTTTAGCAAGAAACCCATGCGAACCTCTTTGCAGTCTGAGGAACAAGTTCAGGGTTAAACCCCGACGACGGTGCCGGAGTTAGCGTGCCTCTCAGGCTGTGATCTGCAGGCCCTCGGGAGGCCCCTGGCTTGTGTCATTCAGAGCGAGAGCCTCATGTACTCACATGTCCTCTGGCGTCCAGTGGAGCAGCACCTTCACCTTCCCAGAATCCTCCTTCCTCCGGGCGATCACCTGCTCCATCAAACACAACGAGAGGAAGGCGTCGCATCAGTGTTCCTGCTACACGACCAGCAGAGCACGTCAACGTTCATCCACATCCTACAAACTGAAGAACCCCCTTGAAACTAAACACCCACACTGAAAATATTACTTAAGGTTCCACGGTAAACCTTTAAAATACCTTAACATTTCAGGGAAGTTTAGCAATAACTATATGATAGCCAGTGTTGGGCATGTGTTTTTAAAAACACAATTATAGCTACTAGTTATTATTATTGTCATTATTATTTTATTCCGTGTCAATGGCTGACCGTGTTCGGTTTCGGTGAAACAGTTTGTGATGGCTGTATGCTTCTCTCCTCTCTCGTCCTTTGTCAAACACTTACATCCCTCAATCTCTTCTCTCCCACTCTCTCTCTTTCCCCCTCATTCTATTTGTTATTCCTTCACACACTCACTTTCTACCTCTTCCCTCTTGCTTTCCTTTCTCTTCTTACCCCACACTCTCTCTTTCCCTAACACACTCTCTCTCTATCTACCTCTCAATCTCTTGGTATCACTCACTTCCCTCTCTGTCTTCTCCTCTCAAACAACCTCTCTCTCTCTCTCTCTCTCTCTCTCTCTCATCTGAATTCAGTGTGGTGCACTGGTGGAGGGTACTCACGGTGCTGTGGAACACCACGCTATGCCCTTTGCCCTGGCTCTCGATGTGAGTGGCTAGATTGAGGCAGATGGCTCGATGGCGGATGGCATCCATTGTTTGAGCGTCAAAGAAGTCGTGCGGCCGCGCTGGTGAGAGGAGAAAGAGAGAGTGTCCGGTCAGTGCACCGCCGATCACATTGCCGATGTCTCGCACGACTTACGCAAGGAGCGCCGCCGCTTGCACTTTGGCTTCTTCCGCTTGTTGAGCCCCGCCTTGGAAGGAGACTCTTCCTTCATTTTGGCCTGACTGGAGAGTTTGGAGGAATTCTGGGAGCTGAAGTGAGTCGGGACGTGGCGCGCTAGCCCCCCCTGGGAGGCAAAGGTGGCATTGCAGCCACCCACAACACACTAGAGAGAAAAGACGTCTTTAAGCAGAACTATGCAAAGCTCCATGCTCAGCAAAGATAGAAGAGTAGAACAGAAATAAAAGAAAATATCAGTTTTAGGAATTTGCCTCTTTTACTCTCCTCTCCCCCTCTCTTGTCTCTCACTCTTCTCTCAATTTCTCACCCCCCCCCTTCTCCCTGGCTGCAATCTCCTTCCTCTCTCTTTCTACCCGTCTCTCCTTTTCCTTTCTTTCCTCCTCCCTTGCGTTTCTTTCCCAGCTCTAGTTTCTCTCTCGCTCCGTTCAACCCCCCCATCCTCTCTCTTTTTTTCTTTCTCTTTCCCCTCCCCTTTCTCCCCCCCCCCCCCCCCCTCACCCTCCCTTAGTCACTTCCCCTTTTTCATTCTCTCTTCACCACCTCGTTTTTCCCTCTCCCTTCCTCCGTCTTTTTCCTTCTCTCTCTTCTCTCCCCATATCTCCTTTCAGTATTTAGATAAAATCCTTCTATCAAAAAAAAACATTCAGAAGGTTTCCCTATCTCAGTTCTCCCCCTCTCGGTTCTCCCCACTCTCGGTTCCCGCCCCTCTCAGTTCTCCCCTCTTTCCTACAATCTAGCATTCGAGAGGGCGTTGAATAAAACAAACGCTTTCGCAATCGATGAAAGCACTGGAAGCGTGTGAAGAGGCGCTGACCTTGAAGGGCTTGTCTCCGCTGTGGGAGAGCATGTGCCTCTGGAGCCAGCTCTGGCTGGTGGACGGAGTGTTGTACACTTTGCAGCCCTTCCACAGACACACGAACACCTGCGCACAGTCGAGAGCATAACTACGGCTGCCTTCGCATGCACGCACATGCACACACACACTGACCCCCCCCGCGCTGTCCGTCCACGTGCATGCCGCGGATGTGCTCGGCCAGGTCGGGGCTGCTGTTGAAGAGCATTAGGCACTGGTCCCAGCAGCAGGGGTATGAGGAGCCCTTGGTGGAGGTGGAGGAGGCCCCCCCGAGGCCATTCATCATCGCCGGGGTGGAGCGGCCGCTGGACGCGATGCTCTCCATGTCCATCAGGGTACTGTTGATGCTGTGAGAGAAACAGATAGTTTTAGAACCAAAATAGAATAGACACATTTTGATAATCCTCTTCTTTTTTTATACAGCTCCACTACTGAGACAACACTGCAAGGATTTCATCCACATCATGACTTGCTTTTTTAAATCAAATTCCTATTAAACTGCTGTATAGATTAAATAATAGGTGAAGTAGGAAGGTTTGTTGCCAGAACTGGTACTGCGACAACATAAAAAAAAAACTTATTTCAAGGCTTTTCATCTCGAAAACTCAAACTGTGTTGAGTCGTTTTTTTCAAAATAATCCAAAAAATAAAATCTTACATTTTTTTTCCTCAAATCCTGATACGAAGCCCCGAGCTGCCTGTTCAGCGCCTGATTAAAATCTCTGATTTAAACCCTTACAACCCTGGATTTTATCTGAAAGTTAGTTCGAGTTATTTAGAAAGCGGGTTTAAAACGGGTGAGCTGAACACAGCGCTGAACATAAAAACAAGGCAGTCTAAAATAATAAAAACAAATCGCAGATTTAAAAAAACCTCAAGCATTAAAAAATAACAGTTAAATAACAAAGAATGTGTTTTATCTAGGGTTTTTTATAATGCTGTTATACAGCAACCTTGAGCTTTCTGAAAGGCAGGTTTAAATAAAATATATTGTTATTAGTGATGGGTCATTAACAAGAAAGATTATCACGCGATAACAAAATATTGCCGTTAATCTATTTTCAAAGTTGGGGCTGGGTTTTCGTGATGAGTCAGTCGTCATCGCTCACGCTCCCTCTCTCGCTCCCTCCCCCTCTCTCCCTCAAAATTACAGCGAGATTAGTCTAGATTTAAAAAATGTATCAATGCCAATGAGTTTTTATACCGTAGATATCAACATGTCATATAATGTAGTTTTGTAATTAATATTAATTACAAAACTACATCATATGACATGATGATGTCTACCATATAAAAACTCATTTAAATGTGTTCCGACCAAATCGCAAGCGAGAGCGAGTGAGAGAAAGAGATGGTGAGGAGAGAGAAGGAAGCGAAAGAGATTGGAGGAGAGAAGAAAAGAGATGGCAGGAGGGAGAAAAGGATGGAGAGAGGGAGAGAAACTTGAAGGCCGCTCTCAAACAGCTAATTCACCTGTCAATCATCATCGGGGGCAGGCCCGCAAAGGGGGGGGGGTTGTGACATCATAAACCACATGTGACATCATTGATTGCAACTTGATTTTAAACAACTAATTACGTACACACAATTACGTTTTTTGTAAATCTCAATTTTCCACAAAAAATAGCCAAAATTATGGCAGCAAGATGATTGAAAATGGAAACGTTTATACTTTTACATAAATTATTCTATTAGGATTTTATGAATTATTATTGATATTTTGTTATGATAATATGATTACTTAATTATTCTTATGATTTTAAGATTTATCTTATAACTAAAAACTGAATTCAAGTTAGCTTTATATGAACACTCGGAAAAACTATTTAAACCTACAACATTCCTAGATGTCATGATCACGAGATAATTAACTCATGATCACGACATAACAGCAGTTGTCCGATCATGACAACAACATAATAGTCACGATTACGAAATAACATTTGTTACAGCTCGACAACAACATAATAAATGCCTAGATGTCAAACTCACAAGACAATTAGATCATGATCATGACATCAGCAGTTGTTATGTAATGACCACAAGATAGTAAAGTCATGATTATGACATAAAATAATGAAATTATATTTACCTCTCCTCTTGTGACTTCCGCACTACTTTTGAGAAATTTTAGAAAAGCTACCTTTTACTCGCACTTTCGGTATTATTTAGTATGGATTCTACTTCGTTAATTTTTAAAGAAAGTTTTTTTAAGTTTACTTGAGTATGATATTTGCTACTCTTCCCACCGCTGAGTAACGTACGTTACTAATCAATCAGTTATGCACCAGTGAAGAACGAAAATATTAATCAGTTGATGTATCAAGAATACTCTGGAGTTTGTATAGGAACCCCGTGTTAAGCAGACAGACACCGGATGGAGCCGGTGTTGGTGGAGAGGCTCCCGCACCTGTCCTCCGAGTCCATGCGGCTGAGCGGCTCTCCGTCCGAGGACGAGCTCATCATCTCCAGACTCGCTCTCCGCTTCAGCGCTCCTCCGCCACCAGCGTTCTTCTCCTCCTCTCTTTGTTCCGTCTTCACCCCCTCGGGGCTCTTCTCCGGCTCTTTCTCGGGTTCCGCCTCGGTCTCGCCTTCCTCGTCGGCCCTCGTGGCTTCCTCTGGGCTTTGTTCCGCGGGCCCGCGACCGTCGGGCTTCTCCTCAGCCTCCACTCCGTCCATCTTAACAACCGGTTCCGGGACGCCGAGGCGAAGGCCGGAGTCGCTATTGTCGCCGTTTTGTTCACGTGAGGGTGGCGACTCTTGCTCGGAACCGTCTGACGCGGTCGAAGCCATGTGGTTGCGCGGTTCTGCCCTGGTTTCTGCGACTGGAGCTCGGGGACTCTCGGTGGAGGGACGCGGCGGAGATTGGGAGCTGCTGGGGTCTGATCGGGCACGCGCGCAGGGGGAGGTGTTAATGTGACGTCACGGTTATTATTAACGTTTCCACGTGCTTACGGCGCGCAGCACACACAAAATCTAACAATTATATTTATTTTGATTAAAAATAAACTAATCCGAAGGTGCTTAAAGTGACAGTTTATGTAAACGGTCAATAAATAAGAAAGTGAAACTAAATAAATTTAATTAGTCGATTTATTTCGTGAGGACACGGAATTTCTAGACTGTAACTCAACGTTTTTAAGTTTTGCTGACTAAATTTAGAACAGAGAATAAAAAACTGAGTCATAAAAACATTTCCAACATGACTCTATTCTGGAAACCCCCAGCAGATGGCGTCGCATTCGCCTCATATGGGGGTTCCCTGACCGTAATTTCTTGTGTTTTACATTTAAGGAGTAAATAATTCTTGAACGCCACTGCATTTTTAATTCTACAAACGAAATATGTATTATTGAAACAGAATGCGTTTCAGTCAATAACAGATGGTGGCGCAGTTCTACCTCCACCCACTAGATGCCGTTGCGTTGGAAAAATCAGTTTCTTCTCAAAGTAAACTGCTTTGAACGGAGAGAAAGCGTTTAATTAGGGGTCGAGCACCGAAGGTGCAAGAACCCTATTGTTTTTCCTCGAGACTTTTTTTTTTTTTTTTTTTTTTTTTTTTTTTTTATTATTATTATTATTATTCCGGGAATCATTGCGGGCACTTTTCGGTACCTGAACATATATGAAAAGTCACCGATTTTTGCACACGCATCAGACCCGGTGAAAAATTTCGTAAAATTTTGGTCCCAAAACTGATTTCTAAAAAATGGCTCTATAGCGCCACCTAACGCGTTTTTACAGCTTTTGATCATCCAGTTTGTCGTAGGCGGATGAAATTTGGTACACATGTGTAAAGTACCAAGGTGTAACTTTTACTAATTGAAAGTCTATTTCCAAAATAGACAGGAAGTCAGTTATTTCGCAAAAACCTCTAAAAAAGGGCGTTTTTGCTCGCTCTACTTTTTGACGAACTACTCTCACAGACTTTATCCAAACATCTCCAAACTTCTTGAGTATCATCATAAGGCATATGGCATGTGATATTGAGACGCATTTTCGACTATCATAAAGTATGTGGTCGTGGCGGCGGGCCAATGTCCAAATTTCGACTCGAAACAGGAAGTTGTTATAACTCGGGCATAGAATATCCGATCCGGCTCAAACTTGTTTCATTCTCATCGTAGTCCAAGCCTGAGAACAGGCGTATGACGACGAACGACATCCGCCATAGCGCCACCTAGTGGCAAGCATTAAAAGCCTGTTTTTCATAGTTTTACCCTTCTATTTCAGCCAGTGTATTGCATGCACACTTAAAACTTGTCGCATGCGTGTAGGACCTTAAGACCTACAAAAAAGTAAATTGGGTCGAGTTTTGAAACTGGACGGAAAACCGGATATTTTAGGTTTTATGTAAAAAACACAGACTTCATACTTTGACGAACTCCTCCTAGGCGAAATGTCCGATCCAGCTGATAATTGGTGTAGTTAGTCGTAAGGCATTTGGGATGAAAAGTTATCAAAAACGCAGCAGTTCGTCAAACGGCCTTTGCGTGGCGCTCTATAGCGCCACCTGAAGCGGTTTTGTAGCTGTTGCGCAAACAGGTTATCGTAGGCGAATGAAATTTGGTACACATATGTAAACGACTAAGCTGCAACTTTTACTAATAAAAACCCTGTTTCCAAAATCTACAGGAAGACGAATATTTCGCAAAAACCTCAAAAAGTGTGCATTTTCGCTCATTTCAAACTTTGACGAACTCCTCCTAGGCGAAATGTCCGATGAAGCTGAAAATTGGTGTTGTTACTCATAACACATTAGGGAAAAAAAGTTATCAAAAGCTAAGAAGTACATCAAATGGTCTTTGGGTGGCGCCACAGCAAAGTTCAACCTTCAAAATTGTGCAAAAACAATTTACATATTTTGGACTTTATCTCCGTTCTAGGTTATCCACTATCAACAAAAACAGCCTGCCATGATTAACCTTGTCAGGTTGAACAAAAGGATATGCATCACTGTGACTGCGCTCCAAAAATTGGCTGTACAGCGCCCCCTTATATGTGACCAAAAACATCGCTTTAGCTGTTTTTTAAAGCTGTTGCTCAAGCAGTTTGTCGTAAGCGAATGAAATTTGGTACACATGTGTAAAGTACCAAGCTGCAACTTTTACTAATATAATCCCTTTTTCTAAAATCAACCGGAATTGAGTTATTTCGCAAAAACCTCTAAAAATGGGCGTTTTGCTCGTTCCACACTTTGACGAACTCCTCCCACAGATTTTATCTAAACATCTCCAAACTTCTTGAGTATCATCATACGGCATACGGAACCTTAAAATTATAACTTTTTTTCAGCTATCATCAAGTATGTGGGCGTGGTCGCAGCCAAGGTCAAAATTTCGATTTGAAACAGAAAGTTGTTATAACTCGGCATAGAATATCCGATCTGTCTCAAACGTGTCTCATTCTCATCGTAGTCCAAGCCCGAGAACAGGCGTATGACAACGAACATCATCCGTCATAGCGCCACCTTGTGGCGAGCATTAAAAGCGTGTTTTTGATAGTTTTACGCTTCTATTTCAGGCACTGTATTGCATACACACTTAGAACTTGTCGCATACGTATAGGACCTTAAGACCTACAAAAAAGTAAATTGGGTCGAGTTTTGAAACCGAACGGAAAACCGGATATTTTAGGTTTTATGTAAAAAACACAGACTTCATACTTTGACGAACTCCTCCTAGGTGAAATGTCCGATCCAGCTGATAATTGGTGTGGTTTGTCGTAAGGCATTTGGGATGAAAAGTTATCAAAAACGCAGCAGTTCGTCAAACGGCCTTTGGATGGCGCTTTATAGCGCCACCTGAAGCGGTTTTGTAGCTGTTGCGCAACCAGGTTATCGTAGGCGAATGAAATTTGGTACACATATGTAAATGACCAAGCTGCAACTTTTACTAATAAAAACCCATTTTCCAAAATTGACGGGAAGACAGATATTTTGCAAAAACCTCAAAAAGTGTGCGTTTTCGCTCGTTTTAAACTTTGGCAAACTCCTCCTAGGCGAAATGTCTAATCAAGCTGAAAATTGGTGTGGTTACTCATAACACATTAGGGAAAAAAAGTTATCAAAAGCTAAGAAGTACGTCAAATGGTCTTGGGGTGGTGCCACAGCAAAGTTCACCCTTCAAAATTGTGGAAAAAAATTTACATATTATGGTCTGTATCTCTTTTCAAGATAATCCACTATCAACAAAAACAGCCTGGTATGATTAACCTTAACAGGCTCAACAAAAGTATATGCATCACTGTGACTGCGCTCCAAAAATTGGCTCTATAGTGCCTCCTTACTGCCCCCTTAAATGCTACAAAAATCTTCGTTTTAGCTGTTTTGACCCATTGAACATGTTAGAAAGCCCACCAAAATTTGTTCGAAGGTCAAAAAACTCGAAAAAGGCCGGGAGGCGGTGCTTTCGCTCCGGCGGATGCATCGTGCGAGACCCCTTCCATCGCTGCTTGCAGCTTTAATTCACAATGTATTTACTTTTCCACATTTATAAGCATCACCTTGATCAAATAAATTATGAATATAATTAAAAACAGCGTTCAATCTTTCACTTCACTCGAACATTAACACCTACGTCTCGAAAAATGTTCTTAATAACTAAACTTTTAGTGATTTTGTTTGATTTTTTACTTTTTTTACTGCTTTTATTTTTATACTACTTATTGGCAAATAGTTAGTTATAAACAGTATAAATGTTACAAGTAAACTCGGTGAAGAGAAGCAATGGAGTTCTGGTAATCACCAAATCAAGTTATTGATCTCTAATGGAATACTAGTTATTTTAAAAGCTAATTAACTTATACAAATATTAAAATGCTCATTTATTTACCTAATCATTCACGTGTACTTGACCCGAATGTACACAGTTTAATTTAGTCTGCACAGTTGTGGTTTATTTCTTTTGTAGTGAAATTTGTTTTTATTAAAAAAATGTTCCTGTTCAATATCAATGACATTAATACACTGTTAAAATGAAATTAAGATGTTATGTGCTAAAACGACTTGTGATAAACCATTTATTATTTCATAAACGACTTCGTATACCATAAATTATCATAGTATGTTTTAATAGCAACCTCTTATGTTATAAATACCTCATATGTTATACATAAAAAGATACTTAAGATGCAAAAGATATATAAAAACTACTTTATATGTTCTAAGAATGACTTATTGTGTTACAAAACTCTACATAATATGAAAGACATATGTGATTTAAACAATTTATGTTTCATAAAAAATCAATAAAATGAAACAATAAATACAACATTTTATAATAAAATGATTCTTCGTATGTTATAAAATCATGTCATACAAAAAACTTATTATGTCGTAAAAAATTAAGTTGTAAAAACCAACCAAAAATGACAATTCATTAAAATTACATTAAGTTAAGTTACATTACATGTACATTACATTAAAACAACTTATGTAGTGAAAACGTCTTATGTAGTGAAAACAACTTCCTATGTAGTAAAAACAAATTCTTTTGTAGTGAAAACACCTTCTTTTGTAGTAAAAACTTGTTATTATGTAGTGAAAACAACTTCTTATGTAGTGAACACAACTTTTTATGTAGTGAAAACTTATTATTATGTAATGAAAACAACTTCTTATGTAATGAAACAACTTCTTATGTAGTGAAAACGTCTTATGTAGTGAAAACTTCTTATTATGTAATAACAACTTCTTATGTAGTGAAAACAACGTATGTAGTGAAAACAACATATGTAGTGAAAACGTCTTATGTAGTGAAAACAAATTATTTTGTAGTGAAAACTTCTTATGTAGTGAATACACCTTTTGTAGTAAAACTTGTTATTATGTAGGGAAAACACCTTCTTTTGCAGTATAAACTTATTATGTAGTGAAAACAACTTCTTTTGTAGTGAAAACTTCTTATTATGTAATGAAAACAACTTATGTAATGAAAACAACTTATTTTGTAGTGAAAACTTCTTCTTATGTAGTGAAAACTACTTTTGTAGTGAAAACTATTTCTTTTGTAGTGAAAACTTCTTATGTAGTGAAAACAACTTCTTATGTAGTGAAAACAACTTTTGTAGTGAAAACTATTTCTTTTGTAGTGAAAACTTCTTATGTAGTGAAAACAACTTCTTTTGCAGTGAAAACATCTTCTTTTGTAGTGAAAACATCTTATTATGTGGTGAAAACCACTTTTTTGTAGTGAAAACAACTTTTGCAGTGAAAACATCTTATTACGTAGTGAAAACAACTTCTTATGCAGTGAAAACAACTTCTTTTGCAGTGAAAAAAATGTCTTTTGTAGTGAAAACAACTTCTTTTGCAGTGAAAACACGTCTTTTGTAGTGAAAACAACTTCTTTTGCAGTGAAAAAACGTCTTTTGTAGTGAAAACAACTTTTGTAGTGAAAACTTATATAGTGAAAACTATTTATTTTGTAGTGAAATCTTATTATGCAATGAAAACATTCATTCATTCATCTTCATGTCGGCTTTCTTCCCTTTCGGGGTCGCCACAGCGGAATGAACCGCCAACTCTCTGGCATATGTTTTACGCGGCAGATGCCCTTCCAGCTGCAACCCATCACTGGGAAAGTGAAAACAACTTTTGTAGGGAAAACATCTTATTATGTAGTGACAACAACTTCTTATGTAGTAAAAACCACATCTTATTATGTAGTGACAACAACTTCTTATGTAGTAAAAACCACATCTTATTATGTAGTGAAAACAACTTTTTATGCAGTGAAAAAAACATCTTTTGTAGTAAAAACAATTTCTTTTTTGTAGTGAAAACAACTGATAGAAAACCGGGGAAAATAACAGGTGTGGTTATAAAATAATGCTTTTCATGTGGTGCATGTGGGCAATTGAATCTCATGGGTAGGGGAAAACTGACAGGACTCGTGTTGCTGAAAGGTCACGGAGGTTTAAAGTGAGACGAAAGTTCAAGCGAATATGCTCCTTTCAGGGCTCCAAATCCTGCTCAAGAGACGTGAAAACACAGCAACTCCATAAAACACAGTCGACTCCAGGCGCTCTCGTATATATAAGAACATTTATTTCCCATGATATAAAACAGATGAACATTTGCATATTGACTCTGATACACACTCTCCGGGCTCGGCAACTCTGACACTATTTACATAATCAACTTTACAGTTTATACACAGAAAGATAAGACCGGGAATCCTGCTTATTGCTTTTTATCTCAAACTAAAGCCCGACTCTGTAAAACTCTCCATAAATCTCTAAGAACGCTCTCTCTCTCTCTCTCTCTCTCTCTCTAGTTAAATAGATCTCAGCCGTAGAAAAATAAAACACAAGCTGCACATTCATGAGTGTGTCGGAAACAGTGTGTGATGTACGCACCCCGGCGACGTGTGATGGAGGAGAGCCGTATGTCCTCTCTACGCTTAGGAGAGCGTGCGGAACAGTGCTCACACCTTCCACTAACAGCTCGCAAACAAGCGCACGCGCGAGCTCCACGCGTCAAAAGCACCATTAA
This sequence comes from Danionella dracula, assembly GCA_900490495.1. Taxonomy (NCBI): domain Eukaryota; kingdom Metazoa; phylum Chordata; class Actinopteri; order Cypriniformes; family Danionidae; genus Danionella; species Danionella dracula. Next base: position 1,712,331 of record UELW01000889.1, read on the forward strand.
AAGACTGTCAGCCCAGAAATAAGATTATACTCGTCCTTTACTCCACTTTAAGAGATCGAAAACGTTTCAAAATTCAACTTTAGCGTCTATCTTCGAGAAATTTTGACTATTTTATACAACCCACGGACTCAATAGAAACTAACGCCAGCTTAGTTTTATTTATTTCTATAGTTTTGTACACAATTTGAGCTAGAAACATTTTTTTAAAAGCCTAACATTTTAGGCTATTTCTTCACACAAAAATTTTGATGAATTGTGAATAAACAAATGTCGAAAAAAGACGCGATGGTTTAAAAGCAGTATACTATTGAACATAACTAAACAAAAGTCTCCAAAATATCGTAATTTGAGCTCGGATAAAGAAGATAAAACATCCAGTGTTTGGGTTGAAAATACCGTAGATTAAATTCTTAGGTTTTAGTTCAAAAATAAACAACAAAAAAGCATATAGCTTGACATAAACCTACTTTAAATGTTTGTTTGTTCATCTAAAGTTATTTAAAATTATCAACTTTTCGAGCTCAACCAAAACTTGATTCGGAAATAATGAACGATTCTTAAAATTTTTTTTTTGAGTTTTGAGTTGTTAAAAAAAAACTTTTTGACCTTCTTTATTAACCTTAACAGAAGATATTTAGTAGTAAAACAAAACATGTTTCAAGCAGATTTAACGAAAACAAAGTTTAAATCGTTCTAAAGCTCCAAGATTTCCAGTAACACTAGTTTGGATGGTTTTAAAGATCAAAAATCTACAAAATATATTTTTTCCACATCAAAGCAGTTGAAAAGACCATTGAAAATATCATAGGACCAAAAGTCCTTGAAGATTTTTTACTTATTTATCTTAAAAACAGGATTAAAAAGCATATATTTGGGAGAAACCTGCTTTAAATTTTTTTATTTGCTTAAAACGCTTGAAAAATATCTGAATTCGATCTCAAAAGAAACGATAATTGATTCTTCCAAAGTAAAGAATTTTAAAGTCCCTCAAAGTTAATGTTTTTTCTCTTTCTTGAGCTTAAAGAAAGCTAAAAACATTTTAAAGCTGATTTAACTACAACAATGCTTTTCAGCTTCTTTCTTGAGCTCTGAGCTTTCGTTAAAACTAACTCAGCTCTTCAAAATATAATATTTCATCGCAGCTAAAAAGACAATAAAGAAAATATCACAGATCCTTTTTAGAGTAATATTCCTTGAAAACCCAACATAACGCAGTTCATCCAAGATTAAAACATTTTCAAAACACATTTTTAACTCAAGAAAGGCAATTTCTTAAAGTTAAAAAACTTAAAGGGTTTTGCAGACGCACATTCCTAAAACGCTCCTCCTTTCTTGAGCTCAAATTTAGACAATAAAAATGTTTTTGGATGAAAAACAGTAATTAAACTAAATAAATACAGCTTTGTGAGTTCTTAGCTACGCTTTTAAAAAACCAATCTCTGAAAATTTTTTAATTTGAGCTAAACTACGGAGCTCAAAAGGCAACTTTAACAGTGTATAAACTAAAACAAACAATATCGTTTCTTCAAAATGAATTTAAAGGAACTGAAAATAATTTTTAAACTTTTTTCAGATTTAGTACTACAAAAGTACTCAAAATATCATAAAACAGGAAGCTTAAAAAGCAAACTCTCATGTTCCAGACTTAAACAGATTCTGTGAACGACCTCTGAGCTTCTTTTGTTGGTGAAATCTCTCATCTCAATAATAAATCATACAAATAACTGCTTTAGAGACTAAAAGAAGCTCAAAAGAAGTTGTCAAACATTATCTGTCGACAGACGTTCTTCAAAATATATCCCGGGAACGCTCAACAAAGAAAAAGGGAGGCTCAAAAACATCCTTTAAACACGAATCTGCATTCAATAAACTTTGCAGAAGTGGTTTTGCAGACCAACGTCCTCCAAAACATCCAGCCTTCAACAGAAACTTTAGATGTAACGGATAATCCTACTGATGTGAATCTAACATTCCTCAAATAACTTTTTTTGAGCTCATAATCTCTCTGACATTGAGTAAATGTGTGCGTATCTTATTTTCAGGTGGACCATCTCCTTTAAGAACAAGAGAAGAACGTATATGAAAAGCACTCGAAGTCACTCGATGCAGAACTAAGGCCTGGAGGTCTCGCGTTTGGATGGGTCAGCTGATGCAGTGGGCGGGACTTCCTGTCTGCTGCTGATGTTGTGATGAAGAGTGGCTCATCCTCACGTGCTGCGATTCACTGAGGGAAACACAAACATCACAAGAGTACACTTAATACATAATAAATAAAAACAATTTCAGAATGTAGGTATGTAATAATTCCAATGTTTGTCAGGCCACGCCCCTTGTTATGACAAACCCAGCCAGAGAGCGTTCAATTGGGGATGGATTTTGTGCCAGAGTGTCATTTTCAATAGCGTTTAAATTTGACTCTTACGTGTATTGTGTTTATCTGTAAATGTGCCACGCGTGACGTTCAGACCAGCCTCATGTGCCAGTCTAAAAGTGCTTCAGAAACTCTCACACATGACAATGCTTTAATGCTTTAAAACACCTTTATGGCTTGTTCAGGTGTGTTTGTTTCAGTCAGTCCTGCTCACTCAGGTATATTTTCAAAAAATATAATATAAACACGTTTCACGGGCAAAAACTAGTTTTAACTAAACAGAACAGAAATGGTGCAGCTATGTCGTCCTGAAATGTATGCTTGCCTAAGAAAGCCAATATTTAAAATTTTGATGCAGCTTTAGTCAGATGGGAAAAGTTCAGATATTGAATCTGTTTACAGTTTGAATCAATGTACGAAGGTATTTTAAAGGTTTTAACAGTTTGATGCTTAATAAGACACAAACCATCATGTTAGCAAGGGATTGAGTTATGCGGAGATGGTTGCTAGAGTAAACCGTTTGTTTGCTATGGAGGGTTCAGTGACATCATTAAAAATTCTACCTCACCACGATGGCAAACACAGTCAATCATGAACTCCTGTGTCTCTAGCTTGTTTTGTCTACAAAAAATTTGGGACCCATTTTCTCCATTCATTTTCAACAGCAATGTCAAGTCAACAGTGACATTTGACCGTCTCTAGAGCCCAGGGGTCAAATACTTTTGCACTTTGCTCAGCATGTTATTGCTCAGACCGATATGTCTCTTGTGTTGTGAGTTTTAAGATTCTTTAAGATTGTCAGTTTGAGCTACAGCTCGACTAAGTTTAGCCCCATGTTAAGTCAACGGGAATGTAGTGGAGTGGTGCCCTCTAATGTAGTGGAGTGGTATTGCACTTTATTCTAAAACAATAAAAAAAAAAGAAAAAGAAAAGCATGTTCCCCGAGGTCAAACGCGCAGCCCTTGACGGAGCCTCGCACCCCCCCAGGGGGCCCCACTATTTGAGAACCACTGGGGTAGGGGAAGAATATCCCTATTAGGGTAGGGGGAGAATGTGACATCCGATGTAACACGGGTCACATGGTCACTGTATTTAATATTTAAAATCAAATATAAATCAAAGACCTTCTGGGTTCTGAAACTGTCAGTGTTTTATTGTCTAATCTGCTTGTATTGGAGAAGACATCAAGGTTTTCCGGTTTGTCAATTAATGACCTCTTTAAAGCTATAGCTTTTAATGCTAAAATGCTAATACATGCACCTTCATGAAAGGTATTGACAAAAAGGCATTCTTTAGGCCTTAAACTTGAGTGTGTCTCTTACGTCCGTCACTCCTCTCACACACACATGAAGTGCGATCCATCTGTCAGCTGAGGGGGGGAGGGGGGAGGCAGGGGGGAAGAGGAGGAGCTGGGAGACGGGGGCGGAGTCGACAGACTGTGCACTGCAAACCCGCGCACATGCAACACACAAACGCACACTGGGTTAGTCTCCCACCGACTCTGTTAATCACACAGAGCACACTTCACATAGAGAGGAGAGTACCTGATGTCGTCGCCTGTTTACTATTGGTCAGCTCATAAGAGACATCCTGCTTCTGATTGGAGGGTTTCTCATCTTCGTCTTCCTCATCATTGTCATCATCCTCTGTGCCCACTCGCACCATAACAGCTGTCTGCAAGCTGAGACACAACAAACATGGCTTCAGAGGCATCTGGGATTGTAGCACTTCTGGTTTCTCTATCCTTATGGGGACATTTCACACACTAAAATGGAGACGTGAGCTTTACCTGTTCTGAACGGCCAGTTTCCTGTCGAACTCCAGTGCGCTTGTGTCTTCGTCCTGGTTTGAGACTGCTTGTGGACTGCTGTGTGTGTATCCATCGTGATTATGGACTGGTTTTGGACTCGTGTGTTCAAACGCATCCTGGTTTAGAACCGGTGTTGGACTTGTGGGCTCATAGTCTAACTGGTTTAGCACTGGTTTTGGACTTGTGGGCTCATAGTCCACCCGGTTTAGCACTGGTTTTGGACTGAGCACTGGTTTTGGACTCGTGGGTTCATACTCCACTCTGTTTAGTACTGGTTTTGGACTGAGCATTGGTTTTGGACTCGTGGGCTCATACTCCATGTGGTTTAGCACTGGTTTTGGACTCGTAGGTTCATTGTGTGCCCTGTTTAGCACTGGTTTTAGACTTGTGGTCTCATACTCTTCCCAGTTGAGCACTGGTTTTGAAGCTGTGAGGTCAAATTCTCCCTGGTTTAGCACTGGTTTTGGACTTGTGGGCTCATATTCCACTTGGTTTAACATTGGTTTTGGACTTAGCACTGGTTTTGGACTTGAGGGCTCATAGTCTGTCCAAGTTAGCACTGGTTTTGGACTTAGAACTGGTTTTGGACTCGTAGGCTCATAGTCCACCTGGTTTAGTGTTGGTTTTGGACTGGTGGGCTCATACTCCCCCCGATTTAGCACTGGTTTTGGACTTGTGGGATTATATTCTGATGGGTTAAGCACTGGTTTTCGACTGGTGGGCTCATACTCTCCCCGGTTTAGCACTGGCTTTGGATATACGTTCCTCAGAAGAGACTCTTTCATGGAGACAGAACGCGAGACGAGGACTCTCTCCTGGACAGAGACAAAAAAACACATGAAATCAGCATAAATTAAAAAAAATGAAAGAATATATTTTATAGTTTGGATAGCAAACTGTAAGTTGGCATCAGACAAATGATCTTTATAAGTTTTAACAATTTGATTTTTAAATATGACAGAAACCATCTGTTAATAGCAAGAGATAGAGTTCTGTAAACAGCGTTGCTATGAATAGTCTGTTAATAACAGTATTGCTATGGAGGGATTTGTGACATCATATAATATTCCCCTTGTCAGTATGTGTCATATAAATCAACTCTTGTGTCTCAACCCTTTTCCTAAGCCGGAGTAAAGGTCTTTGAAATTGGTTTCTAGTGTAAACGGTATAGTTACATAATGAGTAACATAACCTATCCCTGGTGTCTCTAGCTTTTGTCTTAAAAACATTGGTGGACCTAATCCTTAATCAATTTCAATGGCAATGTTAATTCACTTGTGACCTTTGACCCCCACTAGAGCTCAGGGGTCAAACACTTTTGCATCTTGCCCCGCATGTTACTGTTCAGAATAAGATCCTTAAGAGTTTGAAGTTTCTCATTTTGAGCTACAATTTAGTTTGAATCCATGTTAAGTCAATGGAAAAATTTCGAGGAGTACGAGGAGAAATAGCAAATCACAACAGACCAGTTGGAACAGTTTACAAAACGTTTGAACTCAGTAGCATGGAGCAGCGAAGACGAGTAGCGGTCAGAAGATTTAGTAAGAATAACAATAATAACAGTAAGTTTAAAAGCTAGAACAACATGTTATAAATAATTTTCAGCTAAGTATAGCATTTGATAGTTTTGAAATGCTATGAATTAAGAGTGGGCGCGGCTCTGCCTTGCACCCAATCAGAGCTGAACCCTGTCATCTAAACCAGGACTAGGCAGTTAAGGACAGGTGTGGTGCGTTTGAGAATAAGCACCCTGTTCTCCGAGCTGTTTCTGTACAGCACACACTCATCTTCTCTGCAGTTTTCCTCCGTGTCATTGAGCTTGCACACTCTTCGCTCATCCAGCTCATCTGGTGTCATCACTGGACCCTTCTTGCGCGCCTGAGGGAATAAACACTCATGTTAAACACACGCTGGAATCTGTAAAAGACCAAAAAATAAAAAATAAACACCAGTATTTCTCCCAGAAATTAATAGCGTGGACTTAACATCCTTCCGATCGGAGTGCCCTCCCTGTTTGTAGGATAGTTTGGTGCATTTTATTCACGGAATGTGAATAAAAACAGCATAATAAATGTTAATAAAATAAAACTCATAAAACTTTTAATGACAACGTTAAGCCAATGGTGACCTTTGACTCTCTCTGGAGCCCAAGGGTCAAATATTTTTGTACCTTGCTTCTGTTTTTGTCTGACTGGCAAGTTCTCTGAGTGTTAGGAGTTTGAAGTTTAAATGAGATTGTGAGCTACAGCTTGTCCCTATGTAAAGTCAAGGGAAACATTTCCCAGCATTCTTAGTGAATCCCAAAATCCTTTAGTGGTAGCAGTATGAGGAGATATAACACCCTGAGGCAGACCAGTTGGAACAGTTTGAAAAAAGTTTGAAGTCAGTAGCTTCAAGCAGCAAGGAGGTATAGTAGTTTTAAATGTTAGCCAGAAGAATACATTGAAAAGCTACAGAAACGTCAGGCTTGGATCCACTCAGGAAGCACATTGTTGGACTGTCTTTCACCTGTAGAGTGTAGTAGTTGGTGTCTTTGGTGAAAGATTGGCTGCGTGAAAGTGTGTTTTCATCTCGGCGGCGCTCTCGCATCGCCCCCTGCTGGTGGCGGCGTATTCTCTCCATCTGCTCCTCCACACTCATCCGTGTCCGAACGAAGTCCCCGGCTGCCGCCGAGCTGTTCATCTGCTCCACGGCGCTTCGTGGGCGATCCTGCGGCGGACACTAACCACAACACAAAACGCCTGATACTCATTGTCTTTTAGAAACCTAATTTCAGGTGTGTTTTGGTTTGTGAAAGTAAGTGAATCCCTTCAAGTTGGGAAACAAAACATATGTGAGTGCTTAGTACTCACAGCTCTCGAATCAGGTTTCTTGCTCTTTCTCAAGGTGACGTAGGAGGCGATGGTGGACGATTCAGGCATTGGAGATTTTGTTCGGGGACTGACGATTCCAACCGGGTAAGCGACGCCTGGCAAAAACAGAGAGGAATTATAACTGTGAGAAAGCTGCTCTAACAGACCATGGTTATCTTGGGACTCGAACCCAGAACTTCTTTGTCTGAAGACTAAAGCCATTGGAACTGCTCTACTGAAACACTTATTTACAGCAAACATTTTAGGTAGATCATTTTGGAAATTCCAAACAGTTAATTATACCCTTTGACCAAAGGGGGCGCTATTCTTAAACTTAGCAGGAAACTTCATATCAGGGTTATGATGTCACATACTGAGTTTGGCCTTAATAACGCAAAGCATTTCTCATAAATAGAGCCTTGTAGCCAAATTAGTGAATTAGCATCATGTTTGATTTAAGAATAATTGCTAAACCATTTACAAATAGCAAAAACTCTTGAGACGCAGCTGATTTAAGGACTTATGGAGCGCTGACCAGAAAGATCCATTACTAAAACTACAAGTAAACTAGCATAAAACTCCCAATTAATCTGTGTTTTGATCTAAAGATGCATTCTAATATACATTTGGACACTACATTTTTGTAATAATCAGCATTAAAACCCAAAATTTGAAGCAATGTCATGAACAATGTCAAAAGTAAAAAATTTTTTTTAATAAAAATAAAAAAAAACAACCTTGTATATAAAACAGTATACAAATCTTTAAATTGTGGCTGTTTTTGAAGTGTGTGAAGAAATGGGAGAATAACTTACTCCTTAAACATAAAAAAGTGGTCAACTTAAATCTAATACAGCTTTTTTCACATATAAAGCTTTTTTAGGTTTCTGAAGCAATGGGCAAGATAATCTCAAAATGAACTCAGTTTGGGCTGTTTGAGGCATATACTAGACGATTCATTGCTAAAACTTTAAAAATGTAAAAAAAAGCTTCTGGAGAACTAACATGTAAGATTTTATGGTAAAACATTTTAAAAAGTAGAAAAACGCTTGACATATAGCAAGTTTTGGAGCATCTGGAGTACTAACACGTAAGATTTAAAGGTAAAACTTTTAAAAGTAGAAAAACTCTTTAAATTTGACAAGTTTTAGAGCTTCTGGAGAACTAACACGTATGATTTTATGGTAAAACATTTAAAAAGTAGAAAAACTCTTAAAATTCAGCAAGTTTAGGAGCTTCTGGAGAACTAACACGTAAGATTTAAAGGTAAAACATTTAAAAAGTAGAAAAACTCTTGAAATCCAGCAAGTTTTCGAGCATCTGGAGTACTAACACATAAGATTTTGTTAAAACATTTAAAAAGTAGAAAAACCCTTGAAATTCAACAAGTTTTGGAACTGTTAGAAAACGGAGCAACCAATCAAGTTTATTTTCAAAATTTTTACTCAGAAGGGTTCAAAGATTATGTGGACAAAAATGTTCAACTCGTCGTGCAAAAAGAAAAAACAATGTTTTTATTTATGTTTTTGTTATATCCTTTGGCCATAAGGTGGCACTGCTACAAAATGTTGTGAGTACCACCAGGACACGAAGATGAAAATGCATGTCGAGTTTTAGAAATGTGTTAAGAAAATAAAGGAAATGGATCCTGTTTTTATTAATATCCGGGTCTCTCTGGCTCCTCATTGGTGAATACTGCTCTGACACAGCAGGGAGGAGGGTCTATAACAAACTGAGGCACCTTTAGCGACCCCGTGCGGCTCCTTCTCTGCGCTCTGCTCTGACTTCTCTTCCCCGTTGCTCTCGTCGACTTCGGCCACCGTGGTGAGCTCCGGCTCGCTCTTGTAGAGCCTGTAATCGGGCCCCTGTGGAGAGCGAAAGAGCATGATCGTCCACCCAGTCTTTTCCCCATTTGTTCCAAAACGTTCACAAAAATGGGTGAAATTCAGTCGATTCATCTGAGAAAAGCCTTTCTCTAGAATCCCTGCATCACTGTACGCTTACACAGCTGCAGACCTCGTTCACATCAGAGGGGGAGCATAAAGAAAGGCGTTTCTGAAGCTTTAGAAGAAAAACTGGGAGAAATCTACGATGCAGACACTTTTGAGGGGCTTGCGATGAAATGATTTGATGGAAAATCATCACAAACCTAAGAAAACAGTATTAAAGCAGAAGGGTTGGGAGAGTGTGGGGTGATGATGTGTATGATCTCGTGAAAAATCAACCCAAAATCATGACGTAAACTATTTTCAGGGATTATGAATGGAAAAAACGCACAGAAACTTGACGTCTCTCTTACTCTTTCTCTCTACCCCTCTATCTTTCTCGCTCACCTTCTCTCTTGCTCTTTTTCTCTCTCTCCCTCCCCTCTTCTCTCTCTCCCTTTTCCTCTCTCTCCATCCCTCTCTCTCTCTCCCACCACTGCTCTCTTTCTCTCTCTCCCTCTTCCTCTCTCTCCATCTCCATCGTTCTCTCTCTCTCTCTCCCCCCTCCCTCCCTCCCTCTCTCCCTCTTCCTCTTTCTTTCTGTCTCTATAAGCAGCATCAAAGTTCCAAAAGATGCTGATTTGGAGATTTCTGGAGCGATGGACTTAATCCTAAATCATGAAAAGCGTGAAATAAAGTGAAGAAGTGGGACGGAGCATTTGGAGCGTGGCGATGGAGGGAATGACGATTGGGGGGGACGTTTGCCGCGGCCTCTTACGGTGGGCGCGCCGTTGCGCTGGGCGTTCTTGCGCTCCTCCGGTCGGTGGGGAACGGTGCGGGGGGCGTGGGGCTGAGCGGAGGTCGGGGACGCCACCGGGAGGCGCTCCGAGCCCTCGTAGGAGAAGGGCAAAGGAGGACGAGGAGGCACTGAATCGGAGCCCTGCGGTGAAGAGCAGACGCTGGGACATGAAGCACCCAAGCTACGTGAGCGCTGCTGCAGCAGTCAGAGCCACACACACTCGCACACACGCGCACACAGAAGCTGCCACTCACCTCGCTCTTCTGCAGCAGGGACAGCGGGGTCGCTCCAGGGAAACCTGCAGAGAAACAGCGAGGAGCTTTCATTCAGCAGCTCCCCAAAGACTCCAGCGAAGTCCTCGTTCTGGAGAGCATCCTGTTTGATGCTGCTTTCGTAACAACTAAATCCCAAAACCTTAAAATAATAGTTTCCCAAGAGTTTACGCCATCTCCTCGGCTGGGGAAAGTGCTTCCGGGAAACCGTGAAGCACTTCCTGTGTGTTGGTGTTTATTTAACACTAAATGATAAAAAAAAAAAAAAAAAAAAAAAAAAAAATCAGGATTAAAACTAAAACTGACTTTTTCTGGTTTGCGGAAAAATCAAAAAAAGGCTTTGAAGAAAGACGATTTAAAAAGCAGCATACAAATTCTAAATCCTTAACGGTTAAGAAAGCAGCATAAAAACGTAAATGCGTCTGTTTTAGTTCTAAAGATTCTAATTTTAAGAACAATTTGGTTCTAAATCACTATAAAGCAGGATAAAAACTAAAACAGAGCTGATTCTGGAACACTAGAAAAGCACATTTGATACAAAACAATTAGAAAAGTAACATAAAACATAAAACGCAGCTGTTTTAGCTCTAAACCACAATTTTACACTAAATCACGAATAAAGCAGTCTAAGAAGAGAAAATGCAGCGAGTTTAGAGCTTCTGGAGCACCGGCAGGATGCATTTAAAGCTAAACAATAAAAAGTAACATAAAAACTCTAAATGAAGCTCCTTTTGGGTTTGAGAAAAAATGGCATCTCAAAAAAAAAAAAAAAAAAAAAAAAAAAGACTTTACATTTAACATTAAAAGGCATGATTCGAGAGAAATATTTCCAAAAGCTTTAATACTAAATAATTTAAAGTGCAGCATAAAAATGCTGTTTCCCGAGAAATAAAGAGAGAGAGAGAGAGAAAGAACAAGAGCGAGTGAACAATCGAGAGAGAGAGAGAACAAGAGCGAGCAAGTAAGAGAGAGGGGGGGAATGAGAGCGAGCAAGAGAGAGAGCAAGAGAGAGTTAGAGAGCAAGAGAAAGACCGAGAACACGAGAGTGAGCAAGCAAGCGAGAGATAGAGAGAATGAGAGAGAGCAAGAGAGAGCGAGAGTTAGAGAGAACAAGAGCGAGCAAGTAAGAGAGAGGGGGGGAATGAGAGCGAGCAAGAGAGAGAGCAAGAGAGAGTTAGAGAGCAAGAGAAAGACCGAGAACACGAGAGTGAGCAAGCAAGCGAGAGATAGAGAGAATGAGAGAGAGCAAGAGAGAGCGAGAGTTAGAGAGAACAAGAGCGAGCAAGAGAGAGAAAGAACAAGAGTGAGTGAACAATTGAGAGAGAGAGAGAGAGAGAACAAGAGCGAGCAAGTGAGAGAGAGAGAGAATGAGTGCGAGCAAGTGAGAGAAAGAATGAGAGCGAGCAAGAGAGAGAGCGAGAGAAAAAGAGAGAGAACACGAGAGCGAGAGAGAATGTGAACAAGCAAACAAGCGAGAGATATAGAGAGAATGAGAGAGAGCGAGAGTTAGAGAGAGAGCGAGAGCGAGAGAAGGACTCACTGGGCTCCGAGCTCCTCTGGGGCTTGTTCTTGCTCAGTGCCTCCATCACGTCCTGGATCCTCCACAGCTCCTTCTGGATCTGGACGTGTTTCTGGCTCGGCGGCTCCGTCTGCAACCACAGAACACTCGTAACAGCGCTACTCAGCTACACCAGCACCTTCCAAATCAGGGTTTGCTAGAGATCCAATTAAAACTCTCTCTCTCTCTCTCGTTCTCATCCACCACTTTTTCTCCTCTTTCTTTCTCTCTCCTCCCACCTCTCTTATCTTATCTCTTATCTCCCCCTCTCTCTGCTCTTACTCTATTTCTCCTCTCACTCTCCTACCTTATCTATTATCTCTCTGTCATGTCTCTCTTTCTCACTCCTCTCTTGCTCATCTTTCTTGCTCTATTTTTCACGTCTCTCACTTTCTTTTTCCAATTCCCCCCCCTCTCTCTCCTCTTCCCCTCCTCTCTCTCTCCCTCTGCTCTCTCTATCTCTCCCCCTCCCTCTCTATATAATCTACAGTTTCCCCATCTCTCGCATTTCTATGCTCTCTTTCTTTCACTCCTCTCTTTCTTCTCTTTCCGTCACTCCTCTCTCTCTTTTTGCTCTTTCTTTCACTCTTATATATCTCTCTCTCTCTCTCTTTCACTCCTCTCTTCTTCTCCCTCCTCTCACTCTCCACATACCCTCCTCTCTTCATTTCCCTCTCCCCCTTCTTTCTCTCTCTCAAGCCCCGCCCATGCTTGCTCTACAATCTTGATTTGAGGCAAGATGCGAAACGGGGTCAGCCGCCGTCTCCTGACCTGCGGGCTCCCGAGGGCCTCCAGCTGCTCCAGCAGGCTCGTCTTAGCAAGCGTCACGTCGTCCTCCAGCCGATCGTACTCCCTCCAGCTTCGCTCCAGCTCCTGTCAGCAGCAAAGCATCATGGGTAGAGTTAGACCGGCTCCGTCTGAGGAGCGGCGAAGTAGAAAAGGGACGCACGCTGTGGACGCGGCTGAGCTCTCGGCAGGTGCTGAGGAGGCCGCTCTGGAGCACGTCCCTCTGCTGGATGAGGCTCTGCACCGACACCGCAGCACTCTCGGAGCTCAGCTCGATCTCCTGACTCGCCGACAGCAGCGCCGTCTCCAGAGTGTGCTGGGAAACACACACACACCATTCAGACTCAAGAGGGCGCTCCACCTGCAGAGAACTTTCCTGGAATTCAGAAAGCTCCTCCATGAACACCGGTTCGGCTCTTTCTTCATGACTCCTTAAGCTCGAATTGTATCATACGCTTTATTATGTAATAAGTAGTAATTCACGCGTTCTCTGACATGTGTCTGTGTTTCACTTGCAGTAGATCGGCGCAAGAGCAATTTACTTGCTCTTCATCAGTCAATACAGAAGCTCAACTGCTCTGCAAACTCTCTATCTCTCTGAGTCTGGCTGCTTTCCAGAGATTCTATTCTTGATGCTGTTTCTGCTAGAAAGTGTTTTTAGCATGATCGCATTTGCGAGGAAGAAGAGAGTCAGTGACGAGAGAGCAAGTATAGAGAGAGGTATATAGGGGAGGGAGAGAGAGGTATAGAGGGGGGAGAGAGTGGAGACAGAAAGCGAGAAGAGAGAGAGGAAAAAGGGAGAGAGAGATAGAGGGGAGAGAAATAAAGAGGGACAGAGAGGGAAGGGAGAGAGAGAGAGAGAGGAAACTGAGAGGAGAGAGAGGAAATAGAGAGAAAGAGAGTAAAGAGAGAGAGAAAGTGAGAAGAGAGAGGTAAGTGTTAGGACAGAGAAAAAGACTAGAGTGAGAGAGGAGTGAGAAAAAGAGAGAGCTAAAGGTAAAGGGCAGAGAGAGAGAGAGAGAGAGAGAGAGAGAGAGAAAGAGAGAAAGAGTAAAGTAAGAAAAACAATCATTAATTGACCGAAAAAAAAATGTGAGCAGAAAACATGTACGGATCGCAACGAACTTAATTCAAATGTGCTGGTTGATGCGAGAGCCAGAGTCGACAGGCAGGGGGTGCTGTACCTTCTCTCTGTGTAGCTGCTGCAGCTTCTCCTCCTGCGTCCGCACCACTTTATCCTGCTCACAGAGCCGGCTGAGCTTCGTCTGCGAACAGAAGAGTTCAATCCCTCCGTTTATTACATTCAGAAAATGTTTTCCACATACTCTTTGTAAATACTTATGCAATTTTATAGAGTGAACTCCATTTTAAACTGCTCCAATGCACAAAAACAGGTTATAGATGCTAATGAGTTTATACCTTTCATGTTATTTAATATTATATTTTATAGAATCACAAACAATTGTTACATTTTTAAAAGCCAATAATTAACAGGGACACGGCAAAAGCACTTAGTAGCTTAGGTGTTTGTTGTTGCTGAAGTGTTTTTGTTGTTGCTGAAGTGTTTTTTGTTGATGTGTAAGTGTTTTTTTTTTTGTTTTTTTATATCATGCAAGATTATTTTTGACCGTTCCTAATACTGGCTCTTCTAGTATTTTTTTTGTTGTTGCTTCAATACCAATGTTTGTTGCATCAATCCCAACTTGTTTAATAAAGACACTCACGTCCACGTCCAGCTCCTCCGGCCGGTACGAGCTTGAGTTCTCGCGGTACTCTTCAGGACTCAGCTGCTGGGGTGAGAGAAACAGATGTGAGCAAACGTGTGACATCATTTCCTGTTTCGAAGTGCTCTCGACAACTCGCAAAGCAATGGACCAACCACACGAGATCACACAAAACCTGAGCTGTCCCTGTAAACCATGGAGAAGGTAAAACTAATGAATGAAGACCATCAAACACAGAGAAGAAATGCTTTAGTAAATCCACAAACGAGTGCACAATAGTGATGTGTAACGAGACACTTTATATACAGATGCACTGTATACAAACGACAAGCATGCAACGCCATCCAAACAGCTCGCGGGAAGCGGATGAGGGTATCTGGTGGAGGTTTGTTCTTGTGCACACATGAAGAAGTCAGCAGGAAAAATACCTTTTACCTTGTAATTTATGATTCATGAGTAGAACTTCACACCGCAGCTTTGATCTGAAAGATTATTTACTAAAACAAAAAAGCTCTTCAGAGTGTATCTAAGCATCTCATTTCGGAAACATCGGCGTGAACTCCGACTCTGAATCATCCCCACCTGATGGTTTTCAAAAAAATAAACAAAGCAATGTTTGTTTTTCAAGGTTTCTGCAGTATGGTAATAATGAGCTAGCACCCATGCAGTGCATTCTAATTAAGTTATACTAAGAAATATACAACAATTCCGGAGAAATACTTGGTGTAATGACTCCATTCTCACAGGCTTTTTGCTTCAGTGGTGAGTAAAAGTTCTGAGATTTTTTTTTGTTGATAACATGCTGTTAGCCAAGAAGCTAACAATTTGAATGTAAAACAACACAGGCTTATGCTAAAAATAATAGCATACCATAAACGTGTGAATTAAGGTGTTCATAAGTGAAGGAGTCCTTTTTTACAGATATTACAGAATTCAGATATTCTTGGTTAATTGAGAGTTGTTTGAATTGTTTGTAAATTATGTTGCATGAGGTGTGGCACTGTAATGTATAAAACCTTTAAAGTTTAAAGGTGCGGTTATGGAATATTTAAAGAAGGAAGCCATCAAATCCAGGAAAAAAACATGATTAGGCCATTTGCATCTCTGCTTTGGTGAGTTCCAACGTCAACATTGGCTCTCCACATTCCACACGTTTAAACGTCATATTTTATTTCTAGTTACCTCAAATAATCAAAACAAACAAGACCAACACAAGCAGCAGGATGGGGGCTCCAAGAAAAGCATCCTGTACTGAGATTTCTTTATTATTAACTAACTAAATCTGTGCATCGGGACACACACACAGTCAAACATTCATACACCTCTATAGGAAAGTCTTCCAGAGAATAAATCCCGACAAGCCATAAATCTAACACTAAACCAGTACCAAAATAGTTAAAATCTACTCTCAGATAAATTGTTTTTTTTGCAAAAACTAGCTTGCACAGTTCAACATCATTTTTGTTACGATGTCCACATGATCGTAATCGTTACGATCTTTCCTGAAGTTGGTGCTTAAGTGTTTTTTTATGTTGTTTAAGTGTTTATATCATGAAAGATTAAATCTGTAAAAAGCATATTGTACTATACACGTGGAAACTTAAAAGCATAGCTGGGTCCCCACATGAATAGTATGATACTAATCGTTATTGATTTTTATTAGGTAATTGGTTGCGGTTCGGTTATAGAGCTTTTATTTATCTATAGCGCTACTTTTCTTTTTGATTCCACCTTGGGGAATTAAAATGCTTTTGTTAAGTGTATGTGTTGCAAATTTTTCAAATACATTTATTTTATACAATTTTTACTGAGAGTTGATTGGAAGACTTTTTCATTTCACCACTTTTAAATGAACTATTTTACTTAATTATTTATTTAACAATTTTTTTTAATAGTTTACTTTATTGATGTGATACTCCTAAACATCTCTCTAAGATGAGGTTGGCGCTTGGACTCCACCTTGCTGTGAAAGCTAGCATGAAGGATGGTGGCACCATTGCTAATGACCGGCACATTAGCGCTAGCATGTCCAAGCCGTGCTAAAACTAGCTCAGAGGAAAACAACAGTGACAACAGTACAATGGGATGTGCTGGAAAGAAACCCACACAGAATGGTGCAGTGAGGGTGGAACTTTATCAAAGGGGCGGTGCCACGACATGGATAAGGGGAGGAGCATAACCGGGAGTTCCCGGAAGCTTACTTGCTGGTAGAGTTGCGGCCTGGGCGCCGAGTTCTCAATCATTGTGTGAATCATGAAGATAACCGGCTCGTTCTCCTTCATCTAGTGCGCGAGGAGCAGGAGGAGGAGGAGGAGTAACAGCCGTTATTAAAGCGCTGAAAGACACACGCTGTGATTTTACAGCTTCTGAGCTGTGCAAGCATCCCCACAAGCCTGCGTTGGGGTGTGTTGTTCAAGTATTTGACCCATGCTGGGTTAGGATTAGGGTTCGTCAATGCATCACAAAAATCAGTTTTAGCTTTTTTTTTTTTGCACTAATGAAAATGTCCAAAACACTAAGTCAGCATATTAGGTTTCAGCTCAGAATTGGAATTACATCTCAGCTTGCCTTTAAAAAAAATTCCAGGAATGATGACCTCTCGGCCAATTACAATTCTGGATTGGTACAAATTGTGGCAAAAATGTGCACGTCTCATCAGGAACGATATACAAGGAAACGCGTTAAATGGCTTATATACAAAGCAGGGCACAAATGATTAACTATTGCTCAAAATGCAAGTACTTAAAAATGCATATCCATCCAAGGGCTTGAAGGATGCATAAATACAGGTTTGTAAAATGTTAATCATGCTCCAAAATGTGCATGTCTTGAAGAGTTTAATCAAAGTACATTAAATTAAGGATTAAAATAATAAAGGATTAATTAAATAAAAAAGCATTAAAAAGTTAATTACAGGGGAAATACATGACTTAAGAAGTACCAAATACAAGTTATATGTTTGATTAAAGACCTAAAGAAAAACTTTAAATTGCCGAAGGAAAGGATACAAGTATTAAAATGCCAAATACAGGAAAAACACAGGAATTAAAGGGAAACTTCAAAGTAACAGAGTTTGATGATGATCATGAATTCAAGGTTTAAAATGTTGAAAATACAAGTATAAAAAGGCCCATTACAAGTAAAAACACAGGTCTTAAAAGGATACTTTAGAGTAAAAAATAGATCATTAAGATTATAGTCGGAATTTACAAACAAAGTATAATATGCTAATTAGAGGGAGAACACCAATCTTTACGGTTAAAAAATATTAATCAAAGATCAAAGATTTGTTAAATGCCTAAATACAAGTATTAAAAGGCTAACTACACAATACAAACAGTAAAAGGTTTTTATACAGGCCAAAATATAAGACGTAAAAAATTAAACTTCAGGACAAAAATTGTTCCAGGTTTGGTTCTAGGTCAAAAGTACAAGCCTTAAAGAGCTAATTACAGGAGAAAAAAAATACAAGACTTTGAAAGACAATTTCGTGTAATTATCACAAGATGTGAAAGTTACGTAAACGGAAAAATAAAAGTATTAAAAACTCAAATCTTTAACAGAAACACGTCACAAAATACAAGTCTCAAAGGATTGATTGTAGGCCAAAAATACAAGTCTTCAAATTTTGATTAAAGAGAAATGTCAATTAAAGGTCAATATTACCCTAAACGGTTGAAAGCAGGGCACAAATACATGTTTTAAAATTATATTTATACATGATAATTGCCTTGTGTTTATGCCCAAATAGCTTTTTTCCACAACATACAGTCAGACAAACCAAGAATGTTAGTTTTTCTTTTGCTTTAGATAATAATAAACTGAATTAAATGTAAATCAATTCTCCAGCAGAGAACGGAGAGTTCTGGTTTGATCCATAGAAAAAAAGAACAGTTCCCAGAGTAACAGGAAGTGAGAAACAGGAAGCAAGGCCCTCACCTGACTGTCCAGGTACAGCAGGTTCCTCTGAAGGTGATGCGAAAGAATTTCACTCTATAGACGCAGGAGAGAGAAGAGCAGTGAGAAAAACAGGGACGCTCAGGAGGCCCCGGAGCCAGAAAACAAAAACGTAAGAAGCCATTCCAGCAACAAGCAGCGCTTCACCACTAACGCGAAACAGAAAACACACACGGTTCACCACAGAGGCAGCGCTGCGTCTGCGTTCTGAGCAGGTGAGGGTTCTCATGCACTTCAAAGAGGAGCAAACCAACCACAAACTTCGGGTACGCCTTCAAAACAATACAAAGCAGGATTTCTGGAGATCATGCTGCTCAGCACAAACATGATCTGGAGCCTACTAGAGGCAGAGGGGTCAGAGGAGCGAGGGAGCGCTTAAAAGATGATGCTTCAGCACTCTACAGGAGCCTACTCATCAGCTTCCATCGATAAAAGAGGCTATCAGGGGCCTGTACCAACTCGATCATAGCAGCAGATAAAAATTTGGGTTAGTCGTATAACACAGCGTCTGCGCTGCAATGAGGGCTGGGCTTCTGCGTGCCACATTTTCTAGGTTCAACGAAGAAGCTCGCAAATGTAAGATATGACTTCAGCAGATAATCTGAAGGTTTCATGCAAACACGTGAGAGGAGATGCTCAGGGATTTTCATCCGTTCCGAAAAACTCGCCTCGAATTAACTGAGCGTTGAAAAGTTTGCACACAAATATGCTCAGGCTGGGAAGAAAATGTTAATGTTAATGTTACAGACGCTAGCGGTACGTCACTTAAAAGTTCCTTTTATAACCTCTGATTGGATGAATGCAAGCGTGCGATCTCTAATCCTGAACAGAACCTGCTCCAGAGCAGCTGAGCCATGTGGGTACGTAACCAGGGGGACAAAGACTGATTAAATCCTAGATCCTTTCACAGAACCCAAAACCCAGGATCGGCGCAAACTAATGCTACTAACTTAGCTGCTAACTAATTCCTCCGGCTTCATGCTGCAGGCTCCAGATCTCTGGAGATTAGTTGACAGGGATTAAGTATTAATGACTATTAAAAAACTTGATGGAAGTAAAATGCAAGATGGATTTCTATCTGCATAAACATAGGCTAAAATGTAATAATTTCAATAATTAATTTTATTAGTTCATTTAGGGCTGCACGATTTGAGAAAAATGTCACATTGTGATTATTATGGTCAAAATTTTAATTTGCGACTGCAATACGATGAACAAGTGTTATGACTCAACGTGATTTATGAAGGAAAATGCAAACACAAATAATGCGGAATTTTGTATTTATCCTCAGAGATACAGCGCAAGCCAGCAACAACTATAACTGAACAATGTTTTCAAACTGTAGTAAAATCGTGCAAAATTAAATAACAGTAAAATCTTTAAATTACAGAATTAAATGAAATTAAAGTAATGTAAATGTAATCTAACTTTGCTCTTAACACAGTAATGGAGAAAAAAATACTATTGAATTAATTATGTATTTTGTTTCTGCAGATGCACATCAAAGCACCACCGAATCGAGGGTGTGTTGGGACGAGTGGTGTCCATGTTAAGTCTATGTGAACGATCTCATGCGAATTCACGAGCGCGTGTGCGAACGGCATTGGAGTGATCATCTGAGTTCATATGATAGAACTTGAAAGAGGTGGAGAAGAAGAGTGGGTCAGCAGCAGGGTCAGGGAAGAGGTGGAGAAGAAGAGTGGGTCAGCAGCAGGGTCAGGGAAGAGGTGGAGATTATGTAGCCGGGGCAAATGCAGTTGAAATGTAGGTTTTTTTTTGAGGCGAGTGAACTTCAGATGGTCAAGCGGCTATCCAGGCTTTTTTTAGAGCTTTTTTTTTTGCTCAGTGTGAACGCACAGTAAGAAGACACACTTCATGTCGGCTTGCCTCGAATTCTCCAAACCCCTTTAGACATGTCTCGCGGCAGTCCTCTTGCATTCAGTCCAACTTTGGCTTGTTGGTTTAAAATAAGCGTAACATTTGCTGTAACATAATCGCATAGACATTGGGACTGCGATATAATTAATCGTGCAGCACTAGTTACATTTCCATGTTTGTTAGCTCATGCGACCCATGCAGCGCTATAGAATCAACAGTAATGGCGTCGTAATAAATCATTAAAGATCTATTACACTGTGCTACAACACCCATCAACATCCACTCATCCACAAGAGCATGCGGAAGCAGAGGGAACACCACCGTACTGGGGTCAGGGTGCAGGACTGGGATAACCCGAGCGCTCTCTGCGCCTCAGCTCGGCACTCTCAAAGATAAAGCACACGAGCCGTCTCTAGGCCCGGCTCTTTCCCGGCCCCGTGACGGCTTGTGTGGCTTTATTTCTGGGAGGCTCCGACTCTGACCTTGGGGTTGGCGGTGTCGAGGTTGAGCTGCATGAGCTGCGCGAGGGTGTGCTCTCGCAGGTTGTTGAGCTCAGCCTGCTGCCGGCGCAGTTTGATCAGCAGCAGCGTCAGCTCCTCCGGCTGCAGCGGGCGACAGCTGGCGTTAGTCACTGGCCTGGTTCTGAGCGAGTGCTCCACTGACGCACAACTCCATAACACTACAGCTTAATGCTTTAGTGGCTGAAAACTTCACATTCACAACATTAAATGGATTTTGCAAGGCAGCTACAAACAATAAAATCGAATGTTTGGAAACTTTATGGCTGTGCCGATTTGGTTGTTAAATTTGCTCAACTTATTTCCATTTATCACTTTAGTGAGTGTGCGTACATGCGTTCAAGTAACCGGATCACTCTCAAAAATTGTTAAAAAATGTATAAAAAAAAACATGAATGCAAATTAATAATGTGACTATTGCATATGTTTATATATAAAAAATTGTTTTTAAGTAAAGCTAAAATGAAATGTGAAACATTTACATGAACTTGAATATAGATATTTATAAAATGAAACACGTTATAATAATTTGGTTGTTAAATTTGCTAAACTTATTACTAACTCATTTATAAATGCTTTTACTAAATTAAATGGTGTCACAAACAGGAGTTTCTTTCTTCATTACTTGAAGCTGTAGAATCAGCTCCTCTTACTGCAGCGGGTGTCCAGCTTCTGACCAACTTATCTAATGAGGGAAAACTCATTTTCTATTTTCAGTTTCAGGTTTTGATGTCTAACAAAACCCAGATTTCAGTCAGCTAAGCTATTAAGAAAAGTCATAGAAGAAACTGTGAGAAAACGTGTGATGCTTGAGAAAAAAGTGAAAAAACACCTTTATGTCATTAGAACATTCACAATTGAATCATGTTATTTTCAAGGTAGCGACTGGTTTTCAAAGGCATGAAAAGAAAACTCGAGTGCCTGAAAACATTCACTATTTTATCAAGATTTGCAAGGTAGCTAAACACAAATAGAATGTGTCAGTAATTCGGTAGCTTTATGTTGGGCAATTTCAAAATAAAACTCATCTTTAACCGAAACATCTTTCGGCATGCCAGCTGCAGACATTAAAGATAAAATGGGTTTTAAGCTAATGTTTGATTAACTTTAATAGAACATCCTCCAGCTATCAGGACAGACGGAGGGGGAGACTAATGATTTACCTGCGCAGGAACAGTGACAACAGATTTGCAGATCTAGTGTTTTAACTGCAATTACTCTGATTTCTCCTGTTTAAAATTAAACTTGTTGTGAGGTTGGACCGAGTCGAAGTGCACTCCCGGAGCTGCAGCAGCATCGCTCCTCTGTCAAACACTGCATACCAACAAGAGGTTTCTAAGTACCACCAGAGGTACGCGTACCATAGTCTGTGAACCACTGACGTAACTCACAAATGCTTCCACAACATTAAATGGCGTCACAAACAGGATTCAGCAATTTTCTTTTTCTTTAGGGTTATTTATTCACATTTTCAATCAAATTTTATGATTAAAAAAATTTAATCACACTTCAACCCTTGATAAGTTTGTCCAGTGAATAGAAATCCACATGCTTCAACGATGATTTAAAAAGTTAATTTCAAATACAACAAATAAGTCATATATATATAAATAAATATATATATATATATAAATAAATATATATATATATATATATATATATATATATATATATACATACATACATATACATACATACTTATATACACGGCACAGTTGTTGCCGTATACCATATATATGGTCTCATTTTTTTTTAGAATCCAAAAATGATTTGTTGAGGGTCATATGATTAAATTAACTTTAGGCTTTTATATTAAAAGGGGGTGAATACATTATAATAAATGCTACTTTATTTATAACGTGTAAAAGTACCAGAAAATGTGGAAAAACTTGGGGGATGACAATTCTGAGCTGGAGGAAACAAATTGGACTGTTTTGAGCATTCACAGGTGAGGAAACACATACCGTTTTTCCCTGCAGAGACTGCGTGGTGACGCCCGGAGTCGGAGGAACCGGCCGGCGCTCTGCTGGATACGAGAACTGACCGAAAAAGAGAACCAGGATCAAACACAAACCGTTCTCATCGAAAGAGAGAAAAACCACACGTACAAAGCTTTCGATGTAAAATGACAAACGATCATATCCTATGAAATCAATTCGCATCATAACTATAATAACAATTATTGGCATGAAAAATGTTACATTTTAGGAGATATTAACCTCAACTTCATTAACTTAACTCTAGTGCAATCAGAATCATCTAGAAACCTGAGAAAAATGTTTTTGGATTAAGTACAAGATCAATCCCAATAAACCACTATCACGTACCATACAAACTATTTTAATAACATTTATAGATGATAAATGAATAAAAAATATTAAATTGTGTTCATTTTCAACTGTAGAGCAATCAGAATGAGCATGGAAGTAAATAAAATAGAAGTTTACCTTCATAAAGCACTTTAAAACTGTATTTGCACAGATACAGGAAGGACCTCTCCTCACCTTGGCGTGGTGAGGCCGGTGCCGGCGCTCGATGGTCAGCGCTGGCGAGGAAACCTCCGAGCGCGCGTCTGGAGGGCGGAGCGGTCGGTTTGGAGAGAACGTCTGGTACCCCGCCAGAGACCCATGTGAGGGCGATGAAGGGATGGACTCGGAGATCTGCCCCAGGGTTTTGGTTTTAGGGCAGGGGAGCGTGCCGTATCCCAGCCGGCTGTGGGCCTGACGCTGCTGCCACTCGTACAGCTGCCACATGGTGTCGTCTCGTATGGAGCGCCGCTTCTCGGCCGCGCTGGGCAGCAGCGCCTGCTCATAGAGCGAGTCGGACACGCTGCAGATGCTCTCCGGGCGCAGCATGTTTCGGGGGAGAGTCCGGTAGCCCTCGGGGTAGCGCGGGGTGACGGGGGTGTGGTGGCTCGGCATGTTTCGTGGGAGGGTCTGGTAGGAGGTGATGCTGCAGGAAAGAGATTTGATGGTAAAATAAAATAAAACGTTTTATATCCAGGAAACAGCAGATGTAAAGGTTCAGAGTTCACTCCCCAACACTAGATTGCGCTGTGGGAACTATAGAGACATTCCAGGGCATGCAGCGCTGCTACTGAACTTTTTTGCTTTTTTAAAGAAGAGGAAGTTTTTCATTTTAGAACTTTAGTGAGTGTGTTAACATGCGTTCAAGTAACCGGATCACTCTCAAAAATGGTTAAAACACAAAAACATCAATGTAAATGAATAATGTGACTGTTGCAGATTTTTTTATAAAAAACAAAAAAATTAAGCTAAAATGAAATGTGAAATAAAATGAGAAAATTTATCAAATAAAATCAATTTTATTAAAAAAACATTTAAATGATTTCCCAGCGATGGGTTGCGGCTGGAAGGGCATCCGCTGCGTAAAACATATGCCAGAGAGTTGGAAGTTTATTCCGCTGTGGCGACCCCGAAAGGGAAGAAAGCCGACATGAAGATGAATGAATGAATGAATGAATGAACGGAAAAAAAACATTTAAATGAACAAAATTTTAAATATTTATAATATTAAACATAATAATAATAATAATAATAATAATAATAATAATAAAAAACATAAACTAAATAAATTAAAACACATTAGGGAACTACAAAAGCACACTGACTAAAAACAAAATGCAAAATAACTAAAAATAGGTAAAAAAAAAAAAAAAGAAATGAAAGATTTGCATCAAATTAGGTTGTTTCAAAATAAACTACAACATGTAAATATAAATTTACATATAGATTAAATACATTTAATAAAAGAAACTAAATATAAAAATATAAATACTCAATAGAAATATAATAAGAATACCTTGCATAAAACAAAACTATGTTAATTTTTTTTAAATCAATGTAAATATAATACAATAAGTTAAAGAAAATGTGGATGAAATGTATTCAAAAGAAATAAATAAAAGCAAAAAACTAACAAAAACAAAACAGACAGATAAAAAAACAGCAAATTTAACACTTAAATCAAAAGACAAAAACAGATTAACTTTAATCAAAGAAAACAAAAACCAAAGATAAACTATTCTAAAATTGCATTTTAAATGCAAACTAAAACTTTAAAGCATATTACATGTATTTATTATGAATAAAATAAATGTCAATAGATTAAACACAAAAAAACTGAATTAAGAAAAAAAAAATCAAGCCCAGGATAAACTGGCAGCTGGAGCTGAACAGTCACTCAGCCATAGCAGGAGAAGCGAGCACTCACAGCTTCTCACCTGCGTGTGTCGTCATCCAGCGGCCGCGAGCGCTGCGTCCGCACCCAGTGCTCCAGCTGCTGCATGGAGCCGGTCCGGCTCAGGCTCCGCTCCGGCTCGGTAGCGCTCCTCTCTTCCGTTTGCTCGCCGGACCCGTTGATCAGCGAGGACCTGTAGGGGGCTCTCTGCGTCTGCTGCCTGGAGGACGAGACGGCCGCGGCGATGGCCGCAGCTTGGGCCGGCTGCAGCTTGATGCTGTTGATTTTGGTGAGCGGGCGCTCGATGGTGCCGTCCTTCTGGAAGCCGTACTTCTCCCCCTCTCGCCCTGGCACCGGGCCAGACGTCTCCGGGGCTCTCTCAGCGTCTCTCTGGAGAGCGTGCCGGACATCTTTCTGCAGGATCTTGGTCTCTGAATCCCTCTGAGGAGCCTCTTTGTGCAGCGGATACTTCTGGAGGAACTTCTCCCCGTCCTTGTGAAGGATGCTCTTCTGGGCATCCTGCTGCCGCATGTACCGCTCTGGGTCTCTGTGCTGGGCCAGTCTCTGTGCCTCCTGGTGGAGGGTGTAGTTATCGCCGTCGATCACCCTGCTCTCCTTCTCCTTCTTCTGCACACGGCTCTCTTTGTCTCTTTGTCTCTCCTTGTCTTTGTGGAGGCTGGCGTGCCTCTCGGTGGGTTTGGGCTTCTTCTCGTCCTGCCGGAGGACCTCCCGGTTTCTCTCGTTGTTCTGGATCTCAGGTCGAGTCAGAGTCCTGTGGTTTAACATGTTGTTCAGCTCCTGAGGGTTGCGCGGCTCTACTTTTACCTTCTCCAGCCTGAGAGAGAGAGAGAGAGAGAGAGAGGAGAGGGAGAGAGGGGGGAGACAGAGACAGAGGGAGAGATAGAGAGAGAGGAGCAAGAGAGAAAGGGAGGAGAGAATGAGAGAGAGGAGAGAGGGAGGTGGGTGGAATGAGAGAGAGAGAAAGAGCAGAGAGAGGAAAGAGAGAGAGAGAGAAAGAAGGGAGAGAGAGAAAGAAGGGAGAGCGAAATAGCAAAGAGAGACAGAGTGAGAGGGAAGAGAAAGAGCAGAGAGAGAGAGAAAGAAAGAGAGAGGGCGCAGAGAGCGAGAGAAAGACCAGAGAGAGAGAGCAGAAAGAGAGAGAAAGAGAGCAGAGAGAGGGGAGAGAGTGAAAGAGCAGAGAAAGAGAGGGAGAGAGGGAGTATCTTTATCTTTTTAAACCCTTTCACTAAGTTTGAAAGTTTGTTAAGGACTCCACCAGCACCAGACCCCGCCCGGCTCGGTCCGGCTCCGGCTGAGGAACTTGTGGAGCATGACTGACTCGAGCGAGCATGTGATGCTCCTCACCTCCTGCTGGGCTCGTTGTGGACCAGTGCCGCGTCCGTCATCACCTTCATCCAGGACTCCATGTCTTTGGCAGCGTCTGTGCTGAAATAGTACGTCCTCATGTTTGGATGTGTAGCCTAGAGACCAAAACCAAGAGAGAACACTTTACAAGAGAACCACTTAGATCTGAAACCAAGAGAACGGTTTACAAGAGAGATCCACTCCTTCATGTCCTCCAGAAGATCCTACACTCCCACGTGCCCTCCAGAAGCTCCTCCACACCCTCCAGAAGCTCCTCCACTCCTACATGCCCTCCAGAAGCTCCTACACTCCTGCATGCCCTCCAGAAGCTCCTTCACTCCTGCATGCCCTCCAGAAGCTACTATACTGCTACATGTCCTCCAAAAGCTCCTACACTCCTACATGCCCTCCAGAAGATGCGCTCAGAGAAGGAACAGCGACTCGTGGTTCAGTTCCACAAAGGCAGAAGATCTCTGAGCAGAACCTTCTCTCTCATGCCGCCTACACACCAAACGCAGATGATCAGGAAGTGCGACTGATTTCAATGTAAAGTCTGTGTAAAGACGTGATAAGGCTCCTCGCGGCGCGAAGTGTCCGGACCACGCGGCTCAGGAAATGCGAAAGCAGTGAGAGACGAGGCGTGGCAAACCAGACTGATCGCGGAAGTAGGAATATGTTCTACTCAGCCGAAAGTTTGTTTGCACGGCAACCAATCAGGGGCTTGCTCTTGTAGTTACATGATTGTTCTATGAAGCGGGAACATGCACGGCAACAATAGAGGAGACAAATATCACAGTTTGTGTCCAGCCAGAATTAATAACTTATTATTATTATCCATATGGAAACAAAAACCACCTTGCTTGGAATTAAGTGGGTGTTGAGGTGGCTGAATCTGGTAAGTTACATACTTTTAATTAATCAACCTGATATAAATTAATATTGTGCTGATATTAGCTAAGGCTAAGCATGTTAGTTAGTTTATTTATCCAAGGGAGTGTAAAGGAAAAGACAGAGAGGGTTGAGGAACACTTTTTGAAGGAGAGGAGAAAGGAATAGGAGAGAAAGAGTCGTTCCCGTGCCTCTCCCAGCGAGCTCGAGCTTAGCTCCACGCTGTTCACATCTTCATGCGAGTGCTCCCTGGGTTTGAAAGCGGTCAAATAGGCGCGGGAGACGCATTCTGTCTCCGTGTTTAGCGCTTAATCTGAAAGCCCTGTTATTGGTCCTGGCTGGTGAACAAACAACACAGAGCTTTCAAGAAGCATCTGACTGTATAAAAAAAAATAGTTTATTGATCAGCTGATACTTCTATTTTTGAGCGAGCATATTTCCACTCTTCTGCAGTGGTTCTCAAATAGTGGGGCCCCAGGGAGTATGCGAGGCTCCGTCAAGGGGGGCGCGTTTGACCTCGGGGAACATCCTTTTTATTTTTTCTATTTCTTTTTTTTTTTTTACTGTTCTAGAACGTGCAATACCACTCCACTACATTAGGCGGCAGTGACGCTCTCATTGGCAGAGTGTGAAGTGTAGACATAAAGTGTAGAAGACAGGCGGAGAGAGAAGAAGATAAAGAGACAAACAAAAGTCTCCCGAAAGCTAAGACGACGAAATATGACGACGCGTTTGTAGCGCTTGGGTTCAGTGTGACTGCGGTGGGAGATGATGGTAGAGACAGGTGTGCTTACTGAGTCTAAAAATGTAGGCAGCGGACGGCATGAAGCCAAATAAATTAAGGCATCACTTAAAGACATTACGCCTCAATCACACTGAGAAGCCGCTTGAGTTTTTTCAGCGAAAACGCGTTGAATATTGGAAGCAATCATGATCAGTCAAACAATATTTATAGTTTAATTAAGGATTTAATGTTTTTTTTACATTTCAGATCCACCTTAAATCTTTCCTGCTTCAGTTAATAAAGCTATTCTTTGTTGTAAGTTGGTCCATATTTCTTTCTTCTTCCTCTTTTACATTAATAAAGATACTGTATTATGCAGAGGTGTACTTATAACAAATTTAAAGACAAGTAATACTATTTATAGTTGCGTGGGGGACGCGAGATGCTTTTTCTTCCTAGCGGGGGCGCGACAGAAAATAATTGAGAAACACTGCTCTTCTGTATGTCGCTTTGGACAAAAGCATCTGCCAAATGCATGAATGTAAATCTGTTGCAGCACTAGTGTTGATCAAACCCAGGGGTCGGCAACCCAAAATGTTAAAAGAGCCATATTGTAAAAAAAAAAAATGTCTGGAGCTGCAAAAAATTAAAAGCCTTGTATAAGCCTTATAATGAAGGCAACATATACTGTATGTATCTATATGTATCTATATTAGCCTACTATAAAAACGAATAAGTTGGTTACAAATACATAATGAACCTTCATGATTAAATTGTATTTTCCTGTAGAGAATGACGCTCCACGTGAATACTCTGTTGTACGATGCTGCCTCAAGTTTAACTTCATTATGATATTAATGAATTATGTTTCATTGCTTTGATGAAATTAAAGAAATGCAATAAAGAAATAAGATTTATAATGTAATTTTTATTTTGAGGATTCCAAAAAACAACATTAAAACGGAACGTTCATAACGTGACCCTTATCTAAACAACCAGAGCAATAAAATCATGATTCGGTTTAAGAAACGTTGAATCCTCTGTTCTCTCAGTTATTTTTCTCTTTGGGGTCCAGGGCCCTTCACACAGCCGCTGGTGTGTTTACAACAGCCCCTGCCTGGCATCCCACCCCCTGCTGGTAGAAGCGTGTGTCACAGGCTATGATGCAAATCTTTGTTGACAGAAATGTTGAAATAAATATTTATTCTACACACTTTTTCAGCATTAGAAAACGTTAAGAATGATTGTCCTCTTATACAAACCATATTAAATAAAAAATATATTTACCTCGCATATCTTTTTCCATTTTCATTATTTTTGAAAAAGCTCCAGGGAGCCACTAGCGCTCCAGAACCGCAAGTTAACGACCCCATATCTAGTAAAAAGGCCGGCACACACCTATGTGACCTTTAATACCTTTTTTTTAATATACTTTTTTTCACACTAGCTTTCATGAAAGTGTGCAGACGTGTGAAGACCTCGCTGACCTTGAAGGCGTATTTTCTGCTGATGTGGTCATCCACTGACAGCATGGAGATGTGGAAGCTGGGCAGGAGGATGCTTCCCAGAATGCCCTCTTCCTTCTCGTCTGAAAGAGAGCGAGAGAGCGTTCAGGGGGAAATAAAGACGTTTATCGATCCTCAATAAAGATCAGCGGAAACAGCTGGGACTTCTATGCTGGAGGAGA
Source organism: Danionella dracula (assembly GCA_900490495.1). Taxonomy (NCBI): domain Eukaryota; kingdom Metazoa; phylum Chordata; class Actinopteri; order Cypriniformes; family Danionidae; genus Danionella; species Danionella dracula. The sequence continues at coordinate 1,741,645 of UELW01000889.1, forward strand.
CCTGCAGCACCGGCAGGAGGCAGGGGACGCCAGGCTGCCTCGGGTCTCACCTCTGTAGTAGAAGAGACACATGTCGCACAGAACGAACCATCTCTTCTTCCACATCTTCATCCCGGCACTGTCCTGCAGACATACAGAGGAAAGCAGCAGTCAATTAACCCCACCGACCAATCACAACGCAGCAATGAAAGCTAGAAAAAACGTGATCCAAAAAAATTGATGTTAAAACGTTTTCTTGGATGTTGATTACTCAATGTTAATATTCTTTTGTTCTGTAAGTGTTTTCAGTGTTAAATGTTTATTGTTTTATTTTCTTTTTTTTTGGTCTGGTAATAGCTTGTAAGTATTATTTATTCAAAAGTTTTATACCTTTAATAATCTTTTAATATAACAACTTTTTTCTTTCGTGGACTTTTTCACCATTACACATTTTTATTTTTTAAGAAATTTCTTTTTCACATTAGTTTTTAAATTATTTTATATAATTTTGTCAAGTTGATGTCATTGTTAATGACAGATTTTCTCTTTTATGTAACCTTTTCGATTTTACAATTTATTTTGTTAATGTGTTTTACATTACGTTACACACATTTTTCTTTTAGTCATTTTTACCAACATTTAACAGTTTCTTTTTTGCATTATTTGTAAAATAATCTAATTTTTTCAGTAACTTTTTCAGTTAATGCCTACTTTGAATTTTACAACTTCTTATCTGATTTAATATTTTGTAAATGTAATTGTTTTTCTTCATTTATGCAAAATTTTTCCAGTTTTTTAATTTAATGTAAATTGTTAATGTTACAATTTCTTTCTTCTGTGTAATTTTTGTAACACTATACATTTTTCTTTTTTGAATGCATTAATTTTTCAGAATACATTTGTGAATTAATTGTACAGAATTTAATCACATTTTGCAACTTTATGTTGTCGTTTCATGTTTTCTCTTCTGTAATGTAACTTTTTCAATATTGCAATGCGTTTTTTCATGTTTTTTTTTTACAAAACATCACATATATTTTTTTCTTTTATCATTTTCTTTTTTAACCTTTTGAATAGGCTTATGCTTGTTTTTTATGCATTATATAATATTTACTTATTAAGTTTATTCCAGTTTCTTCTTTTATGCCTTCAGTTATCTTTTAAGCAAGTATTTAATGCTTAAAAATTTTCTTCAGTTTACATTTCATCTTTACACTTTTTTTCCCACTGCATTATTTTTTCAGAATTAATTTTTTAAATAATTGTATGCAATTTTGTTAATCACATATTTCAATTTTATGGTGTTCAACATTATTAGTGTTTCCTCCTCTATGAAACTTTTTAATTGCAAATGAATTGACTTAATATGTTTTTTACACACATTTTGATATATTTTTTCAGCGTTGTCTTTTTTTGGAGGAGAAACAGGACATCGTTTGGACAGCTGCTCCTCGTATGGTCTCGGACCAACTCTGACTTCACAGTCCACAAACTTCTCCTGCAAGCTTCAGGTGACATTAAATACTCTTTGTGAGGCTTAGGTGACCTTAAGTACTCTTTATGAGGCTTCACGTGACCTTAAATACTCTTTTTGAGGCTTCAGGTGTCCTTAAATACTCTTTTCTGAGGCTTCAGGTGACATTAAATACTCTTTGTGAGGCTTAGGTGACCTTAAGTACTCTTTATGAGGCTTCACGTGACCTTAAATACTCTTTTTGAGGCTTCAGGTGTCCTTACATACTCTTTTCTGAGGCTTCAGGTGACATTAAATACTCTTTCTGAGGTTTCAGGTGACCTTAAATACTCTTTTCTGAGGCTTCAGGTGACCTTAAATACTCTTTCTGAGGTTTCAGGTGACCTTAAATACTCTTTTCTGAGGCTTCAGGTGACCTTAACTACTCTTTCTGAGGTTTCAGGTGACCTTAAATACTCTTTTTGAGGCTTCAGGTGACCTTAAATACTCTTTTTTTTAGCTTCAGGTGACATTAAATACTCTTTTTGAGGCTTCAGATGACCTTAAATACTCTTTTCTGAGGTTTCAGGTGACCTTAAATACTGTTTCTGAGGCTTCAGGTGACCTTAAATACTCTTTTTGAGGCTTTAGATGACCTTAAATACTCTTTTTTGAGGCTTCAGGTGACCTTAAATACTCTTTTTGAGGCTTAAGGTGACCTTAAATACTCTTTTTGAGTTTAGCACTTTGTGAAAGCGATCTTTGGATGGACAGTCCGAAGCAGTTTGAGGATTTTTTTGTTTAGTGGCTGGCAACATGTGTTAGTGGTGAGGTGTATGATATAAGGTTTAGCACTTGTCTCTTGAGGTTTACTCCAGGATTCACTTGTAAGCTTCTACATTGAAAAAGAAATGTGTTACAATCTCTTCTCGTTTTCAGTGAGGGAGGAGCCTGCTTTAAATCCTCCGACGTGTTCTAGCAGAAGAGGAGAATGAGTCACCACTGCTTGTGCGCCGGAGCCTAAAACATCCCCAGTTTGAGGCTCTGGATATAACAGAGAATGGCACACCTGTTTGTGAAGCCAGCCGTTCTTCACCACCGGCGCATTGGGGTTCCTCTTGATGGAGTTGGACCTCTTCCCAAAGTTGTGGATCTTCTTTGAGGACCTGGAAGGCTACAGAGAGAAAATATCACTCAATGTATATTTCAAAGTCCATCGTGAGAACCCTTTAATTTGCATAATCTCTATTTGAAAATGCATATATATTAGGGATAAACCGAAACGAAAATTCTTGGCCAAAACCGAAAACCCAAAAAGAGAAAACCAAGGCCGAAAACCGAAAGACCAAAAGAAATGTTGCCAATTATTATTATTGTTAATATTTATGGCTACGACTGTGTACTAAACTTGCTAAAATCAAGGTATTGTAATTGCAAGATTTCATAATAAAGTTTCAAAGAATAAACAAATTACAAATAAAGAAAAATATTTCTAATTTTGTAAAAATAAAATGAAATTCAAACTTTACCGCACTCGTGCGTACACTCAATAATAAATGTGTAGGCCTTCTCCCACTCCGTCTCTCTGCAGGTTCTCCTCGTTCTGGATCATTTCTCGTGCCCTGCTTTATTTCCTTATACAAGTAATGGTCTTTATAAAGTGGTTTAAACACTCGCAATGAAGTGCAGAGGATCCGAATAGATCTCAGACTAAACCCTTTTTTAGGTGACTAAAACTAGACTAAAACTTTTATTGGTGCCTTAAACTAGCCTAACACCTTTTTCTAGGTGACTAAAACTAGAATAAATCTTTTTCTAGGTGACTAAAACGAGAGTAAATATTTTTTTTAGGTGACAAACTAGACTGAAACCTTTTTAGGCGACTAAAACTAGACTAAAACCTTTTTTAGGTGACTAAAACGTTTTTTAGGTGACTAAAACTAGAATAAATCTTTTTTTAGGTGACTAAAACTAGACTAAAATGTTTAAGGGACTAAAACTAGACTAAATCCTTTTTTTAGGAGAGTAAAACAAGACTAAAGTTTTTTTGTATGTGACAAACTAGGCTAAAACCTTTTTCTAGGTGACTAAAACTAGACTAAAACTTTTTAAGGGACTAAAACTAGACTAAATCCTTTTTTTAGGTGAGTAAAACTAGGCTAAATGCTTTCTTAGGTGACTAAAATTAGACTAAAACCTTTTTTAGTTGACTAAATTCTTTTGTTTAGGAGAGTAAAACTAGACTAAAACATTTTTAGGTGATTAAAACTAGATTAAAACTTTTTTTAGGTGACTAAAACTAGATTAAAACTTTTTTTAGGTGACTAAAACTAGACTAAAACCATTTTTAGGTGACTAAAACTAGATTAAAACTTTTTTTAGGTGACAAACTAGAATAAAACTTTTTCTAGGTGACTAAAACTAGACTAAAACCTTTTTTAGGTGACATATTACATATATATTCTTACATATTTTATTTGATCTAATAAACCAATTAATAAAAAAATCAACAGATTAATTATAAGACTATTAAAATAATGGTTAGTTGCAGCCATAACGGAATCATCTTCTGGCAGCCTTCTGTTTCCCACCATCTCTCCCTCCAGCAGGTAAAAAGGCAAGATCTGGCCAGGTGGGACTCACTCTGGAGGAGGGGCTCCCGGGGAGCGTGGTGTAGTCGGAGCCGCCGGTGTAGTTGGAGGCTTCGCTCATGGTGCTAGTGGGGCGCTCTTTCTTCTCCTCCGCCAGAGCTTTAGTCGCCGCTCTGAAGATGAGGAGAGGAGGAGCTCAGTAATCAGTCATTAACACAGAAAGATGTTATTCAGTATGCCTCCACTGAAATCAATAGAGCCAAACCGGTGCAAAAACAAATAAATCAATATTTTTTAAGCAGCCATCAACGCTGTTCCCTCCGGACCAGCAGAGGGCGCCAAGAGCTCAGGATTAACTTGCTCAGGAATGGAAACGTCAGTGGACAAACAATACAAAGACTCACTCAGATACGTAAATATTTGATTAGAGCCAACTCCATAAGTAGTAAATTATATTAAGAAAGAGATTGAGATACAAGAGAGAACATATTAGTGCAGAATATTGACAAAAGAAGTGTTTTATTATAACAACTGTGATTAAAGCTTTACCTACGTCTCGATTTCAGTAAGAGTCTTCTCCGGTGACTCGTATCTGTGAGGAGGTTGCTTTGCAAAATAATTGTTATATATTCGATCAAGGGATTCAAGAAGTAACCTATGTCTGAATGTAATAAATTGGAATTGAGTTAATCGACAAGGTATAGTTTTAGTCTAGCTTTACTCACCTAAAAAAAGTTTGTCTAGTTTTATTCATTCATTCATCTTCATGTCGGCTTTCTTCCCTTTCGGGGTTGCCACAGCGGAGTGAACCGCCAACTCTCTGGCATATGTTTTACGCAGCGGATGCCCTTCCAGCCGCAACCCATCGCTGGGAAACATTCACACACTCATTCACACTTTAACACAATGGACAATGGTTCTTACTCAGTTAACTTATACCACATGTCTTTGGACTTGTGGGGAAACCGGAGCACCCGGAGAAAACCCACGCGATCACGGGGAGAACATGCAAACTCCACACAGAAATGCCACCTGCCCCAGCCGAGCCTAGAACCAGCGACCTGTGAGACGACCGTGCTACCCACTGCGCCACCGTGACGCCTGTCTAGTTTTAGTCACCTAAAAAAATTTAGTCTAGTTTTAATCACCCAAAAAAAGGTTTTAGTCTAGTTTTAGTCAGCTAAAAGTGGTTTTAGTCTAGATTTAGTCACCTACAAAAGGTTTTAGTCTAGTTAGTCACCTAAAAACGTTTTAGTCTAGTTTTAGTCACCTAGAAAAAAGTATTAGTCTAGTTTGTCATGTCACCTAAAAAAGTTTTTTTTGTCTAGTTTTAGTCATCTAAAAACGTTTTAGTCTAGTTTTAATCACCTAAAAAAACTTTTAGTGTAGTTTTAGTCACCTAAAACAGGTTTTAGTCTCGTTTTAGTCACCTAGAAAAAAGTTTTATTCTAGTTTTAGTCCCCTAAAAAGGTTTTAATCTAGTTTTAGTCACCTAAAAAAGTTTTAGTCTAGTTTTAGTATAGTTTTAAATATGAAGTAATAAAAAGCAGTGAAAGTCTTCAATGTTCGCACCAGTGCTGTCATACGCACAGATACTGTTCTAAAAGTTGCTTTGTTTCCAGACATTCCACGGAACATCTCGGCCACAGATAAAGACTTTGTTTAGCAGGGCTGCTCCGCTACGACACGATCAGCTGATCACAGACACACAGAGGCTCTTTGAGATGAGAGCTAGAAGCCAGCAGCCACTAGACGGGCGCATCACAGGATCCGCCGAAAGAGCTCCGGACGCGAGCGTCCAGCGCGCCACGCTCCAATTTGAGCACGACTATTAGCGTTCTGCAATTAACCTCTCCCCAAATAACGAGCTTCAGCATGCGCAGCGGAATCAAGTTAGCAGCCATCATTTAGCACAGCAGCGATTGAGAGGTCATCTACAATATTAATAATAATAATAATAATAATAATATGTTTTATTTCCTAGCGCCTTTCAGGTCTCTCAAGGACGCCTTACAGGATAAAAGATGCATACAAATAGTAACACAATTTTAATAAATCCTCTAGAGCAGAGGTTCTCTAACTTTTTTCACCAAGTACCAGCTCAGAAGAAATGTTGAGCTCCAGGAACCACCAACATTAAAACGCACACAGGGACGCCCCAGCACCAGCTGTAGTTAAGTGAGGGTCAACATTTTAATGTTCATTCATTCTCATTAAAACATCCCTTTACGGTGTAGGTTCTTTTTCTTCTTTTCTTTTCTTAAGCATTTGAGTCTTTTTTCAAGAATTCTAATTCTTTCCCAGCTGTCAAATAGTTTACTTGATCTAAGAAGACTAGAACTAGATTAAAGATTTTTTTTCTTGTTCCAAGATGCGTGTTTTTATCAGTATTTATTATTGATTTCCTAAAAAAAAAAGATTCCATTAACATTCTTGAAATAAGAACACGTCGAGTCAAAATTTCTTCTTTTAAGATTCTTGTTTTAAGATCAGCGGCAAAATCAGCAGCTAGTTTAACAAAGTTTCTAATTTCAAGAAAATAAATGATCAGAATAAGCATTTTTTTTCTCCTCAAGAAAATGTAAGTGATATTTTCTCAAATGAGATAAATAATCTGTAACCGAAAAGTTTAAAATCAACAAGAAAATCAAGTTTTCAATCTAACTTGAAGCATTTCAGCTTTGCTTAGATTCCGTTCTTTGCAGAGTTGAATTGAGGTTAAAACTGTCCATTATCTTTAGAGGAGAACTTGGTTGAATGTAAATGCGAATCCATTAAATCTTGGACGCACACGTCATCAAGAAAGTGAGTCTGCTCGACATCACGCTCTCCGCTTTGAGACTCAACAAGCTGCTGAACGCTCTGAGTTCGCGCTCCGCAAAACGCTCTGCCAGGAGTAAAAATAAACGTGCAACTCTCGTTATCATCATCGAGTTCACAGAAAAAGTGAAAGGAAGGCGATAATTGAAGCAAAATGCAAATCAGTGGCAAGCTGACTTCTAAAAATCTGTTACGTAAAAATGTTACATTCTAGCAGCATTTGTTTCATCACTGAAAATACGTTTTAGTCTAGTTTTAGTCACCTAAAAAAATGGTTTAGTCTAGTTTTAGTCACCTAAAACGGTTTTAGTCTAGTTTAAGTCACCTAAAAACGGGTTTAGTATAGTTTTAGTCACCTAGAAAAAAGATTTAGTCTATTTTTGTCACCTACAAAAAGGTTTTAGTCTAGTTTTATTCACCTAAAAAATGGTTTTAGTCTAGTTTTAGTCACCTAAAAAATGTTTTAGTCTAGTTTTAGTCACCTAAAAACGGTTTTAGTCTAGTTTTAGTCACCTAAAAAAGTTTTAGTCTAGTTTTAGTCACCTAAAAACGGTTTTAGTCTAGTTTTAGTCTAGTTTTAGTCACCTAAAAAACAAGATGACAAGTTGATTCCCACATCCACCGGACCACAACTGTCCTCAAAACTGATCCGAACATCTAAGGTTCAGGGTCCTTCTACATAGATCCTCATTGCTCATAGTCCTCCTCAGGTGAGTTTTGAAGGGGATGATAGGAACCTTGGGCACTTCTCCGGGTCAAAGCTACAAAACATGCTATAATTGTAGCATTTTGACTTCAGCAGCACTTATCTCGCGTCTCCGTGAAGGAGACTTCAGCTTCTCTCTGGGATGCATGGCAGCACAGCCCTGTTCTTGACTTTGCTGCAGGACGCAGAAGACTTTGAGTTTGACAGCGTTTGCTCAGGAGCGGTTTAAGGGCGCTCGAGTGAAGACCATTATGCCAAGGGCCGATCATGCCGGACAGCAGAGGTGAACTGTGAGGAGTTTTTTTTTCCACAGAATGAAGCAAAAGCCCCTTCAGACATCTTCTGGTGCAGATAATTCGCACAAGCTTCTTTCTCTCTTCTTGGCTGAGTAAACGCTCAATGATGCACTCGAAAGAACCAAGTTCAATGAATGCGGAGCCCTTAATGAGTTTCAGCTTTACCTTTGAACAATTACACTTAACTTTGCACATTATTTACAACTCAAAATCAAGCGCTTTCTTTTGTTTTGGCCAATATTAGCGAGCAGCAAATCAGCAATCTTCAGGATGTTATACATGGAAGCATTCGAGTGGCGAAAATCGACTTAAAATGCAATTCTGTAATTAAATTAGCATTTTCCCATTAGTTGTGTGCCTAGCTTGTTGCTAAATCAAAATGAAATTATATACCTTTGCAACTGTAGTTTTTGAATGAAAATTGTATAAACTTTTTAATGCTTTAAGGCTTAAATCAATATCTGGCAACCCTAACAATCATATTTACTTTTCTAAAAGCATTTACGAGTCTTATGCCAATATTTGGCAACTCTAGCAATCATATTTCCTTTTTTAACATTTACGTGTCTCAAGTAAATATCTGGCAACCGTAAAAATAATATTTACTTTTTAAAAAACATTTACGCGTCTTTTGTCAATATCTGGCAACCCTGACAATCATATTTACTTTTTTTTTTTACATTTTTACGAGTCTTCTGTAAATATCTTGCAACCCTAACAGTCAAATTTACTTTTTAAAAAACATTTACGAGTCTTATGCTTATATATGGCAACCTTAACAATCATATTTACTTTTTTTTTTTAACATTTACGAGTCTTATGTCAATATCTTGCAACCCTAACAGTCAAATTTACTTTTTAAAAAACATTTTTACGAGTCTTCTGTAAATATCTGGCAACCCTAACAATCAAATTTATTTTTTAAAAAACATTTACGAGTCTTATGCTTATATATGGCAACCTTAACAATCATATTTACTTTTTTTTTTTTTACATTTACGAGTCTTATGTCAATATCTGGCAACCCTAACAATCATAATTTTTTTTCTACAATTTTGAGAACATGAGTCTCCTGACACAGCTAAACGTCACTTTTTATGATTTAGGAAGATTTTCTCAATCTCTGACAACACCAAGCAACAACAAAAACACAGATCAGATAAACATTGGAAAAAAGTTACCCTCCCACCGGCAGAGTAACACCGACTCGCTGCCGAAAAGAGAATGTTTTGATGCTGTTGGAGGATTTAGGAACTCGAGGGAAAATGAAGAGGACGGAGTGAAAGTGAAACGTTATTTTTGGGCGGTAAAATAGCGCAGTGGTGGAGTTGGTCGTTCTGTTACTGGAAGGTTCAATCCCGCTAGGGCTATTCTGCCGTTGTGGCCCTGGGCAAACAAACATTGCCCAATATGGATGTGGTGGAGTGTGTTTTGTGGTTGGCACGAGGATGTAGGCGCACAATGGCAGCCACGTCCTGTCAGACTGCTCCAGAGCAGAACCCCTAGCGAAACATGACGCTGAAGTCATCGTTCCTCAGACCTCTAGAGTTGGTGAACGTGACTCTGTATATGTTCACCAAACCATGGATTGATCTTAATTTTTAGGCAGGTATCTACCAATACACAAGATAAAATATATAAAAATAACAATTTAACTACTCTTTTAAAGCACAATCATTTACATTCATATCTTCTCTAACAAGTGACTCGCCCGTCTGACTCGTGACTCGCCCATTTGACTCGTGACTCAGAGCTGCATGAAACAGTTAAGAACCGAAAGGGAGCCACTCACTGTTCGTTCACCACAAAGATGCAGTTGTCTTGTGAGGGGGCGCCGGAGACGGGGTGCTTGCAAGTCACCTTTCGCTCATTGTGACTGTAAGAGAAGAGAAAAAAAAAGACGTTAACCAACTTTTCGCAGAGGAGGAACCAGCATGTGTTGAAAGGTGAACAGTTTTTGGACACATTCTACTCCAGTGACATCGAAGGGGTGCACAACACAGACCCAAAGCATTCACCGGAGACTGGAGAAAAAAATAAAGGAACTAGCTCGATGTATCTCAATTCTATACCCGGAAATGGCCAAACAATCACCAAAAACATTTTTTTTTGTTTAAGACTAAATTGTTTTTTTTTTGTTAAAGTTAACATTCTGTTTTTCAGAAATTGTTTACTGTGTTGGGCTTTTCAACAAACTTTTTATGGCTATATTCAAGTTCCTGTACAACTTTAACACAAGTACTTAACAAATTAACTCATTACTTTTTAACACAAGTAACTAATAAAGTAACTCATTAGTTTTTAACAAAAGTAACTAACAAAGTAACTCATTATTTTTTTACCACAGTACCTAACAAAGTAACTCATTACCTTTTTAACACAAGTAACTAACAAAGTAACTCATTACTTTTCACCACAGTAACTAACAAAGTAATGCATTACTTTTTAACACAAGTACTTAACAAAGTAACTCATTATTTTTTAAAACATGTAACTAACTAAGTAACTCGTTACTTTTTAACACAGTAACTAACAAAGTAACTAATCACTTTTTAACACAAGTAACTAACAAAGTAACTCATTACTTTTTTACACAAGTAACTAACAAAGTAACTAATTACTTTTTAACACAACTACTTAATAAAGTAACTCATTACTTTTTAACACAAGTACTTAATAAAGTAACTCATTACTTTTTGAGTCAAGTAACTAGTAACTGTAAAAGTAGTTATTTTTTAGTAACTAGCACAACACTGACACTCTGAGACCGCATCAGCACACCTCATCCAGCTGGATAAAAAAGTGTGAGTACAGATACAGAACATGGTAAAAAACTGCCAGAAAAAGCGTGTACCAAAACAAAACAGTTCAGTGGAGAAGTGTTACAAATAAAATATAGCAAGCAGAGTCAGGCCAGTGACGCAAAGGTTTACGATTCAATTCTGCATAGCCTCCATCAAACCACTGAAGTCACTGAAACAGCAGGAAACCATTCACAGACAAAAACAACAACAACAAAATAACAAGCCAGAGCTTCAAAACCTTTGAAAAACATGACAGAACTTCCCAGAATCCTCTACAGCAAAATACATAAACCACAAAAACAACAAAAGTCCACAACCTCCAGAACTCCCGAAGAAAAGTGAAGCACTTATTTAGCTATCACAGTCGAGGAGAACCATACACTAAAAGAAGCAAGTCTGAGCTCAGAATCTCCTTTAATCCAGCGAAGAGAAGATCTACGCGACTCTACAGACCTGGATCGAGCCGTGGTGCAGAACTTGAGCATCTCTGCTCCTCCAAACCTTCACTTCCTCAGGTCTATAACTGACACGCTGCTGCTGCTGCTGCTGCTGCTGCTGCTGCTGAACGGGAGTGAGAGGAGCGAGGAGATGGAGGCGCGAGGCTCTCCACCCTCTTCCTCCTCCAAGCCATCAGACGAAGACAACTCAGCAGATGCCTATAAACCCTCAATAAGTTCTCTGTGCACAGAATAAAAGCGGAGAGAGACTCCAGGCGTCCGTGAGAGAGTCGCAGGGGCCACTGGGAAGAGTGAGAGAGAGAGAAAGGGTGAGGGGGACAGAGAGAGAGAGAGAGAGAAAGAAAAAAAAGAGAGAGAGAAAGAGAGGGAGCGAGAGTGAGAGACAGAGAAAGGCAGGGAGGGAGAGAGAGAGGGAGGGAGAGTGAGAGAGGGAGAGAGAAAGGGAGGGAGGGAGAAAGAGAGAGGGTGAGAGAAAGAGAGAGAGAGAGATCTCTTCAGGGAGGCTCCATCATAACGCAGGATTATTTCAGACTGAGGCGTTGAAAAGCTGCTGCGTGTGACTGCGAGGTTATTAAAGGGCCTCTGCATGGCTAAATCAAGCCTCCACAGGAAGATGTTCCATTATTTAGCTCACATTTACATCCAATCACGTTAGAGAGGCTTTTTAACACTTTATAAAAGAAAAAAGCATAAGAAGCTTAGCTGTTCTCACAAGAGAACAGCTGTCCCAGGTCCCCGACTACTTACAGGGTCCCTATTGAGGGTAGTGATCAATGCTTTGAAATATAGATTTGTCTTAAATGTATTAAACTGCTCAGCATTTACCTCGTTTCCTCCACTCATGTAAGCTTTATAAAATCAGTTCTCTTTCTTTCTCCCTCTCTCACCTTAACCCCGCTCTCTTCTCTCCATCACCTCAAATCCCTCCCTCTCTCCGTCATTCTTTCTCCCTCTTCCTCTCACTCTTCAATCTCTCAGCTGTTTTAGTTAAGTTTGCATGATGAAACTAACACCTTTCATGTTCTTTCTCTCACCTTAACTCCCCCTCTCTTGTTCTCTCCTCTCTCGCTCTCTTCAGCTCCCCTCTTTCTTATCTCACCCCTTACTCACTCTCTCCCTCTTTCTCTCAGTTCTCCCTCTCTCTCTTCCTCTCCCTCCCTCTCTCTCTCTCTCTTTAACCCCCCTCTCGCTCAACTCTCCCCTGACTCTCTCTCTCCCTTTTTCTCTCAGTTCTCTCTCCTCACTCTATTTTCTTTTTCCGCCTCTCAATCTCTCCGTCCCTCCTCTATCTCTTATCCCCTCACTCTTTCTCCTCACTCTTCTATTTCCTGCTCTGCTGCTGTTCGGACGTACTCTGTTTGTGCTCCTCACTCGCACTCAGCTTTTCTATTTTCTCACTTTTTTCTGTTTTTAAATGTCTATACTATTTATACGAAACTATTTCTAATGCTCTGAAAGCAAAACCTAGAAAAGTTTGGATAAACAGAAATGGGATTCTATCAGCAGCTCGCATTGCTTGGGGTTTTGACAAATAGACTGATTCAGTTGGACACAGACGAGTGAAAAATGCCTCTGATACACTGCTGTGAAAAATGTTGTGAACACAGCTTTTCGATAGAATAGAAAACTATGTCGGTCTTTCAGGAACTGTGATAAAACTGTGATTCTGGACTCTGATCTTAGTCTAAATAGCCACGTCAAAGCAATGATGAAATCCGCTTATTACCATCTTAGAAACATTGCAAGAATAAGATGTTTTGTTTCCAGACAAGATTTTGAGAAACTGATTCATGCTTTCATCTCCAGCAGGCTGGACTACTGTAACGGCCTTCTCACCAGTCTTCCCTAAAAGACAATTAAACAGCTACAGCTCATTCAGAATCCAGCGGCTCAAATTCTAACCAAAACTAGAAAGTCAGAACACATTTCTCCAGTTCTTAAGTCTCTACACTGGCTGCCGGTCTACTTCAGAATAGATTTTAAAGTTCCGCTGCTCGTATATAAGTCCAAACATAACTTAGCATCTAAATACCTAACAGACATGCTCAGTGAATACACACCAAACAGAGAACTGAGATCCCTCAGTTCAAATAAATTAGATCTTCCCCGAGTAAATTCCAAACAGGGAAAATACTCCTTTAGTTACCATGCGGCCCACAGATGGAACCAACTTCCAGAGGAGATCAAGGGTGCCAACACTTTAGTCATGTTTATATTCAGGCTAAAGAATCAAATGTTTAGTTGCGCTTTTGTTGACAGGGCACCAACGTCCGAACAACTTTTTTACCTCTGTACTTCACATCTTGATCTTTGTTCTAATAAATTTTTTTATTTATTTTTCTTGCCTGTTCAGGTATATTCCATTTTTGAGAAAAATAAAATTGTAGATGATAAGAAACTAGGAGAGAGTTATCCTGTAAAGAGTGCCGTTTCGTCCTTGATTAAATTTGAGTAACTCGCTCTGCAGAAGATCACGCGTATTAATAAGGGAGTTATTATACGGTGATATAAAGATAACGACGCATTTAAAGGGAGATTCGCTGGTGAATCCTTGTAATGTTTTTAATTTTCAGTTTTTAATCAATTTGATTTTATATGACTTTTTTTTTGCTTGATTTTATTAAATGTACTTTCTTTTTACTCTTTATTTCCCATGTAAAGCACTTTGAATTACCCTGCGTACGAAATGTGCTACAAATAAACTTGCCTTGCCTTTCTCTTCTCCCTCTTGTATCTTTCTCTCAACCCTCCATTTATTTCTCTGCTTATCTTTTCTCTTATATGTTCTTTTCTCTCTCTCTTACAGCGTTTATACACGTTCTAATATTCTTTCTAATCATTTTTTAATTAATACCAGTATTTCACTTTCTTGAAACAAAAAAAAAACAGTTAGTGCCTCTAGAGCCACATCGATCTTTCTCTAATCCAGCATGCAGTCACTGCGTCCCGATTGGTTGGTCCCTTCAAAGTCACGTGACGTGGTGACTGATGTGACCCATATAAACCCCGCCTCCGCTCATATACAGTACATTAGTGACAGGAAGTTCGGATCATTTTACCAACTCGGATCTTTGAGTCCCGTTCAGCAAAATTAACAAATCTTATTTTGAGTCATTTCATTCATTTAAGTAAAATACCAATAAAATGTTGTGTGTTTCTGCCCTAACACATTTATTATATAAACAAACGATAATCACGCTACAAATAAGACAAAACTATAATGCTATAAAACAAAAAAATATTTTACTTAAGTCTACCTGAGTCTTTTAGTCTGATTCACCTCAGCTTTGATCTGTGTTAGGTTAAAGTCTCATTCATTCCTCACATCACTTCTCTCTGATGAGATCGAGAGCAGTCTGGCACCGGGTGCTACGGTCACATGACACTCCCTAATATTAACCAAATGCAGTTTGAGCTGGACAATTAAAAGAACGAAAGGACCCAGAGGCCTCGAACAAAGAGAACTAATCTTTTCTGCTTCCGGCTCGTGGGCACTCTGTAATATTAACCAATGAAGTTTGAGCCGGAAACAGAAAAGATTAGATCTTTTTCGAATCCTTCAGCCAGAAGTATGCTGCACATGCGCCACTGAACGAACCCTCTCTGACATAATTCGTTCATACGGAGTCACATTAAAGAGTCGTTCAAAAAGAACAAATTGTTCACGAACGACTCATTACTACTGTACATACAGCAGATGGCAAAAAATAGCTTGCAGCCTTGCGCTCTAACACTCAGAGGAGTGCCGGAGCGAGGAGAACACACTCCAGTGCTTCCTGAACACACTCAGAGCACCTCTGTTTCAGCAGGAGAGGTGGATGCGGCTCAACTCCGTCCATCTAACAGCCACCACGATAGAGGTGGAGAAGATGGAGACTATCAGGATGAACGTGGACAATGAAAAGTCTACTCTAAATAAACTCTAACTCTAAAAAATGAGAGACAGAGGGGGAAGAGAAAGTGAGAGGTGGGAGAAGAGAGACAGAAGATGGAGATAGAGGGAGAGAGTAAAAAGAGTGAGGGAGGAGAGTAAAAAAATTAGAGTAGAAAAGAGAGAGACAGTGATGAGCATTTTCCCTCTTTCATTTCTCTTCACTCTCTCCCCTTTATCTCTTCAGCCTATACCTCCTCTCTTTCCTCTCAGTTTTTCTCTCACTCTCTCTCCCATCTATGTTCATCTTTCTCTCTCCTCCCTTCTCTCACTGCTCTCTTTTCCCTCTCTTCCATTCCTTTATCTCCTCTTGCTCTCTCTCTTTCCCTAGCTCTTATTTTCACTAAAGAAAAGAAAGAGAAGAGAGATGGGGGGAGAGAAAGACTTACAGTTTATTAGAAACACTTGTGAGATTATCAGCGCTTGACTAGAAAGAGTGAAGTTGAGCTGAAAGTGTATACAGAAGTAATAATGAAAAGAGGTAAAATAAGAATAAGAAGAAGAAAAAGAAGAAGAAGAGGTAGAAGAGGAAGAGGTAGAAGAAGAAGAGTTAGAAGAAAAAGAAGAAGAGATAGCGATAGAAGACGAAGAAGAGGTAGACAAAGATGAGATTGAAGAAGAAGAAAAATAGAGTAGAAGAGGGACAGAAAGCTGAAGGATAAGACGATAAGTACAGCTTGCTGAAGTTGCAGCTCATCGTTTCCCTCATCGTAGTAAACTCCAGATTTGAGCCACTCTGAAAGCCTGCAGCAGCCTCACAGGAGCCTCTTGAGCCGCCGCTCTGATCTGCTTACAACATCATCCATCGTTCATGGAGCTTACGAAAGACTTCTCCGAGGACGCTCGTCCTGGCTGCTAGCCACAGAGAAGACATGCTAAAGCGCTCCGGACGCGCTGGTTAAACCAGAGGAAGGGTAATGAGGACCTTCACCTGGAGCGCTCCCTTCACTAGAACACTCACAGCAACGCTCTAGAAAGCTTTAATTAAAACCTCAAGCGTCTGATTTTACACTTTAAAAGTTGTTTCAGGCGCAAAGAGAAGCCTCCAGAAACCTTGCAGACAAAGTTGGGTGGATGCCCTTGCTGCAGCATTTCCATGCATATTTAGGCCCGATTTCTGTCCGAGCAAACAGTGCAGCAGGTTTTAGATCCTTGTGATTTAATGTCTGACTCTGTTGTTGAGTTTGATACTCAAAGAGCAGCTTGATTATCCACTGCATGCAATCCCGCTGCAATGCTGTGAGCTGACTGCACCTGCGGACAGAATCCAACCCTATGACATGATGAAGACGGTGAAAAACAGCATCTAAAAGAGCATAGACACAGCTCAGCTCTCGTTGCTAACGGAAACCGCTGCAGATGGCTGCTGTTGTGCTGGTAATGGCTCTATTCTGAAAAGCATGACAGGAAGTCGGCAAAAGGCGAAACAAGAGGCTCATTTGGAAGCAGACAGCTTAGAGTGCGCTCCGGCTGAGACGCTCCAGAAGGCAGAGTAATGGCAGCCAACCACACGGATCGGGAGTCGACGCTAGAGAGCTAAGCGGGCGCTCGCTAGGAGAGGCACGGGAACGACGAGACGAGGGCATACCTGCAGCTGACCCTCTCTCTCTCCTATTCCTTTCTCTGATCCTTCAAAAAGTCTATCAATTTAGGTTGATCAATTAAAAGTGTGTAACCTACCAGATTCAGCCACCTCAGCACCTACTTAATTCCAAGCAAGGTCGTTTTTGTTTCCACATGGATAATAATAATAATAAGTTATTAATTCTGGCTGGACACAAACTGTGATATTTGTCTCCTCTATTGTTGCTGCGCTTCATAGAACAACCATGTAACTACAAGATCAAGCCCCTGATTGGTTGTCGCGCAAACCCACTTTCGACTGAATAGAACAAATTCCTACTTCCGGGATTAGTTCGGCTTGCCACACCTCGCCTCTCACGGCTTTTGCGTCTCCTGAGCCGTGTGGTCCGGACCCTTCGCGCCGCATGCAGCCTTATTGCGTCTTTACATAGACTTTACATTGAAATCAGCCGCTCTTCCTGATCGTCCGCGTTTGGTGTGTAGGCAGCAAAAAGGTTCCATGTTACGCCCGTGTTAAAGCTTTGAAAACTTACAAAATGCAATACTTTTCATAAAAACTTCTTTGAATCACCTCGTATTTTTGATTCGATGAAATGCGCTGTTTCCACCGGCCCCTCCCACAGACGAGCTTTCGGCACACCCCCCACTGACCAGCGCTTTCCAGTTTGTCCGGTCTCAGCAAAAACAGACACAACGAGCGACGCTTTAAATGCGTGTTAAGCAAGGCGAGTTTATTTTAGCACATTTCGTACGCAGGGTAATTCAAAGTGCTTTACATTGCAAACAAAGAATAAAAAGAAAGTACATTTAATAAAATCAAGCATTAAACAAGTCGTATAAAATCACAGTGATTGAAATCTGAAAATTAAGACATAGGTTAAGATGTTGACTCGCAGATGTAAAATAGTTGTTGGACGTTGGTGCTCAGTTGACAAAAGCTCAACTAAACAGGTGAGTCTTTAGCCTGGATTTAAACGTGACTAAAGTGTTGGCACCTCTGATCTCTGAAGCTGGTTAATCTGTGGGCCGCAGGGGAACTAAAGGAGGATTCACCCTGATTGGAGTTAACCCGGGGTAGATCTCATTTATCTGATCTGAGGATCTCAGCTCTCTGGTGTGTATTCACTGATCATCATCTAGGTGTTTAGCTGCTAAGTTTTGTTTGGACTTAAATACGAGCAGCAGAACTTTAAAATCTATTCTGAAGGAGACCCCCGCCAGTGTAGAGACTTCCGAACTGGAGAAATGTGTTCTGACTTTCTAGTTTTGGTTAGAATCGGAGCTCTGCATTCTGAATGAGCTGGAGATGTTTAATGGTGTTTTTGTGAAGAGCGCTGAGAAGAGCGTTTCAGGAGTCCAGCTGCATGTAGATGAAAGCATGTATCAGTTTCTCTAAATCTTGTCTGGAAACAAGACAACATTTGTTATGTTGTTTTAAACCATTATAATGAACAAACAGCGGCTATACATGATGTTGCAGCACCTTATATGTATGAACCAGCGTCTGAGCGGCGTTTGAGTCCACAGAATGAACCAGAAAACGGAGGAAAAAGTTGAAGCAAAAAAGTTTTTATTTCTTTCATTTTAACAATGCTAACTGTGATTAAAATAAAATGGATGGATTTCTGTGTTTTAAGGATTGATTTGCACACACACATCACTCAGCCACATTTCTGCACGAACAGCTGGAAATATTTCATCTGAGCTCTCCATCACCAACGAGCCAATAGCCTCCAAACAAATCGACTCAACTTTCATCACAATCATAGAAACCTAGCCCTAACTTCACGATGAACACCAAACAGCACAAACGAGCGCTGTCAAGGGCAAAACACTCAATAAACACTGATTAAAAATTTGTCTCGGACTCACATCGCTGAGGACGAGCGTTAAAAAAAACAGTACTGTTTATTCATTCAGAGATGCTCAGCGGAGCTCTACGTCATCCTCAACGATGAGACCTTGTGCAGGAAACTCATCTTTTTACTGATGCAACTGGTTCTTCTGATGCAGGGCATGCAGATGTTTGCCCTCGGGGGCATCCAGCCAATTAACTAATTAAATATTCATGAGTACTGTTTGTCACCCGCTGTTAGCATATGTTGTCTTTCTGTCAGTTACACAAACAACACTTGATTATAATTATTACTGGGTGTGTGTAAACAGCGTGTTGCACATTGTTTAAGCAAGCTGCGAGGCCACAGTCATCTTGGTTCTGAAGCCCTGCATTGGGTTAGCAGGGAGGTCACATGTGCATCAGTTATCACCCGGGCTGCGAGCGAGCTAGCGTTAGTTACAGTGGCTGAACACAGCTGAGCGCTCGTGGGAACAGGAGCAGACGCCCTCCATTGCTCTTGGGTCGCTCCCAGAGGATTCTGGGAATGCGGTTTATCACTTTATTTGCTCTGCACTCACGCTGGTGTCATTGTTCTTTTTTTTTGGCTGTTTTTTTTTAAGATGACTGAAGTGCATCCCCAAGAGAACACACTGTGATGTACTTCAACTAGGGATGAGCAATTAATCGAATTTGCAATTACAGTCATGTGATTAAAGGCAGTCATCTGATTAAAGGGGGTCCTGTGATGATTGTTACATGATTGTTGTAGTAATTTTAAATTAAACTGTAGTGAAACCATATGTTATGACTTTTAAAAATATATGTTTTTTTAATCTACAGCTTTTTTTATTACTGCTTGCCTAATTATCTCCTTTTTGTAAAAATAAATCATTGCAGGACAAACATGATTATAGTTAATAAATGGTCATTTTATTTATATCGCCTGATGCATTAAAATATAAAATATTTATTAAAATATTATATAGCTTAGTTCATTCAAATATTAGTTTATGAAGACTTCAATGATTTGTTACTGATCATTGTTGTAAATATATACACTAGAAAAGCTTTGGAAAACAATGGCAACAATTGATCTTGAGTTCGTATATTCTTTATGCTGAGGAGGTGATTAGCACCTGCCTCAGTCAGCCAAGCTCCCAGGGGCCTCCTAGAGGAACTCCTGTTCACTTTAACTCATCCTCACTAGGACTTCGTGAAGCTGCTTTGACAGCAACTGCCAAAGAAGCACTATATAAAAACTTGATTCATGATTACAAATCATCCAAAATCGTTCAGCCCTTCTTTAAATGGGTAGGTACTACTGTACCTGAGCTTTAAAGAGAGCTATTTGAAGCTACACAAAATGAATAAATAAATGGAGGAACTAACATCAGATAGAACGGACCGGAGCTCTTGGTTGGAAGATCTAGGCCACGTTTGTGGGTGTCTCCATTGGAGAGCATGTGTTAGATTGTATATTGACGCTTCCTCCTCTATTAGCCCTGCAGGAACTCTGAGTGTAGCCTCTCGTTCACAGGGTCGCTGTGTGAAAGAATGAGGCCAGCCGCTGTGATGGAGAGATCTGCGGCGCATCGCTGCACAAGAGTAAGGCGGACAGAGAGAGATAGAAAAAGAGAGGGTGAGCAAGGGTGAGAGAGGGAGAGAAAGGGTGAGCGAGGGGGAGATAGGGTGAGAGTGAGAGGGAGGGTCAGGGTTTTTTTCTCGAGTTAGTCTTCCTCACTTGAATGCACGGTGTGTAAATATTCCATACATATATATGTGCTTCATCAACTTTAATATTACTGTTTTTCAGTGAATAGTAAAAGTTAACTTCTCATTTTTTGAGTTTTTTTACTCTGTACATGGTCACCAGAAAATGTAGCCTAAATAGCACAAATGTCTTTCATAAATATCAAATTATCAATATCAATAGTTTCTTTTCTGCTGTGAGCGTGCGTGTCATCGGCTAAAAAGAAGCCAGTAAATAAGCTAAACTAGGAGAGTTCCTCATGAAGTACAGCTTCTGATTGGTCTACCAGCCAATTACATCATGCAACAGGAAGTCTTTCACAGACATAGACAGATGACTTCTGATTTTTATTTATAGTTTTATTTTATTTTTTGCAGAAAACAAAGATAAAGATTGCAGCGGCTCCAATGCAATGATACTTGTTTTCTTTCATGTTATGCTAATTAAGAAATAATAATTGTATTAAGTGAAAATGAAAATTACACATTCGATCAAGTAATTTTTGTTCTTTATAAGACAGCTCTTGAAAACAAAATATGAATGAATAGTAAAGCAGTACATTTTCAAAGACAGACTAATCCTTTAAAACAATCAGCATTTCAATTACTACCTAAATAGTCATGTTAGCCTCGATCCAGCACCTCCTGCTCATGTACAGCATCACACACTTTTCTCTTGTACTTCCAGGAAAACGCTCTCGAGGGATTTGCAGAGGAACGAGCAGATGAGACAGAGGCTGGAGATTAAAGAGGCAGATTTACAAACAATGCTGCCGATCAGCAACGGCAGACATCAGCAACTTAAAATGACACAAAACTGCTGCGCGTGTGTCAAGCTTACATCCGTCAGTGTTTAAAACACACGTGAATTACAGCTGCACTACCCAATCTGACAGCGCGACACCAATTAGTGTCTCCAGAGCAGAGGCCTGGCAGAAGAAATGAGCCTCTGAGTGAACGCCGGCTCGGATTGATGATGCAGCACCTCTAACGGGAGCCAGCGAATGTGCTCGCATGCTGAAATCCTCGCGCTGAGAAGCTGTAATATTAATAACACGGTCGAACGATGTTTGCAATTAGAACCTGGCAGATTATTCTGTAATCGCGCGGAGCAGTTGGGAACAAAGGAACAGCACAATTTAGAAAAACTCATTTACAGAAAAGGACTGTGCAGTTGAGGACGCGCCACCCTCATCATGCAATGGCAGTTTTTTTGTGAGGGTAATTAAAGAGTTTAAGTACTTTAAATGTTTTAAGCGTTCCCATTGTAAGTGATGAGTTTGCTTAAAGCTGCCGTATCTTGTAAACATGACTTCTCAGATATTTATCTCATGTTCTATTATCATTCCTCGTCAGAAACACTCTTCGAGTAGTTTTCAGATTGGCTCATGTTCCGGTTTCCTTTTTCTGGAGCTCAAAACGACTCGCTGGCTGTAACCACACCCCCTGACTGAAGCTTTGCCCCCTAACCAATCAGACGAAGCTCTAATGCAGCTCACCTCAATGAAGAACGTATGCCCTGAGTGAGCCGGAAGTGAACCGTAGCAGAGCTGCGTCGATACACGATGAAAAGTTTTTGGATGAAAAGGGTTTTTGTCTCCAGAAGATGAATGTATTGATGGGAAATTAGTGAATTTCTGTGCGAAACCCAGCAGGGGGCATGGTGGGAGGTTGACAGTGGGGGGAACAGGGGTAGACCACTCTTTTTGAGGAGCACAACCATTTCATGGAATTCAGAGAAATCATTTATGATAAAATACTGCCTTCTGAAGGTTAGTAAGAGTGCAGAGACAGTTTAGAGGTGGCAGATATTTTTTATGAATCATTTAAAAAAGACTTAATTTGACACTTAAGAATTTATCGACGCGTAACCAGCTCTAACGAAGGAAAGATTCCTTCCTTTGGTAAAGAAGTGGTTCCTAACCTTTTTCCCTGGGACCCCAAGTACAGATAGGAAAATTAGATTTCATAATATGTATAGGAAATATAAATTACTCAGTTTTACATTTATTAAAATGACATTCATTACATTTAAGTTTGCTTAACTTTTAACGCACCAAGCCACATAAAACACAGATTTGCCAAAACAGTTTTTATTCTCAAAATCCTTCATTGTACAAAAAAATCCAAAACTCGTTTTCAAAGCACAACAATAAACTAACACAATTCACTGTCAACAGGACTCAGCGAACATGTTTCAAAAGCAAATAACATTTCAAAACACAGTTTCTTCCAAAGGTAACATTTACTCAGTCAGAAGAGATTCTATCAGAAAACGATCATTAGCTGAAATAAAACAGAAAGACTTACTCTCTGAGTCAATTCTACCCTTATACTTGAACATTCTCTACGTTCGTGTTTTGTTGGGTTTAGTAACTGCAATAAATGCTGCAGAACTTCACCAAACTAAACGAATGCTCATCTCTGAGTAGCTTCATAAAATCTGTGTTTAACGCCCAAACTCGTTGATGAAATGCTCTCTCCGTAACAATGTTATTGCTTTAATGTTTGCTTGATTTTAAGGTCATCAACCTTGTTCACTACTGATATGCAGCAGCTTGAATTAAATGATGTCTGGATGCTTAACTTCTTTTTCCATATAGATGATGAGAGGCGAATAAATTATTAGATTCTACGATTTTCAAATTAATTGCAGAAAAATACATTATACCGATAAAATGCCAGTTGTGACCAAAAGTAGACTAAAATTTGTTTAATAAACGTGTTTTCTTGAAATAATTTTATCACATGGCCACCTTAAATCATGTGAGCACCTTCAAAATTTTAAAAAGTTTAGCTAAATATGATAAAAGGCAGCAGTCGTGAACACACTCCGATCTGTTGGACTGCAGCAGCTTTTTTCTCTAATCAGAGAAGCTCCTAAACCCATCAGACATGCAGCTGGATTGAATTGAAGCTGTAAACTGAAATATCTGGGTCTCACAAACTGACGGAGCAAAAATAGATGGTCTGGTTTTAGATTTCTGGCCTGCTTTCAACCCCAAAAAGCAAACGATAACAGTTTACAGGCGGCTCCTGAGTGACGGAATGAGCTCAGCGTGGTTTGCACACCTGCTCTGATCTGACAGGGCTTCTCATTAGCTGCTTTTCTTCTCAAGTGCGATTGCATTAATCACTAAACTAAAGGGGTGGGATGCTTCGAGAGCAATTTAGCCTGGAATGAGACATCCAGCGCTGACTAACTCACAGCTTGTTATTTCATCCTCAAAAGGGTTGCAGCTTGTGTCGGATTTCAGAATGAGTCAGAGTTAGTGCGCCGGGAACAAACTCTGGAGTTAAAACGCCACCAGATCTTCCATCTTGCATTTAAAGAAGAATTAACCAACGTCAAAAACAAAATGTTGGGTAGATTCTATTGTGATGCGTCTCCCTTCTGAAGCCGATTCTTGAGATGCTCCGTTGAGAAAAGGAGATGCTGCTAAGATGAGCAAGCAGAGGAGTCCTAGGGGGACACTTAAAAAACAATCCAGGAAAGACGTGATGTTAATCAAGGAAATGAGTTAGGGGGAGGAGTCATGAACAAGATGATGAGTAGAACAGGAAGTGATAGGGCAGGATGACCAAATATGGAGTGCAGACATTAAACGAGATGTGGAGACTTTAACTGAGTAATGAGAACCTAATAAAGGCATCAGGTGATGTTCATCTATGAAATTAGTTAAGGGGAGGAGTCTTGAAAAAGAGGTGACAGAACAGGATGATAATTTATGGACGACAGAGATAAAACAAGTGGTGGAGACTTAAATAAGCTAATGAGAAACTACTCAAGTGGACAGGTTGATGTTAATATATGAAGTGAGTTAGGAGGAGGAGTCATCAACATGATAGGAAGAGCAGGAAGCGATAAGGCAGGATGATCAAATATGGAGGACCGAGATAAAACAAGTGGTGGAGACTTAAATAAGTTAATGAAAAACTACTCAAGTGGACAGGTAATGATAATCTATGAAATGAGTTAGGGGGAGGAGTCATCAAGACGAACAGGAAGCGACAGGGCAGGGCGACCAAATAAAGAATACAGAGAATTATATAATATCCTGAGCAACAAAACAAACAAGTCATTTTAATCAAGGAAATGAGTTATGAGTTAGGGGAGGAGTCAGGAACAAGATAACGAGTAGAACAGGAAGTGATAGGGCAGGACGACCAAATATGTAATACAAAGTTAAAAATAAGTGGTGGATTAAACAATATCCTGAAAAATGAACAGGTGATGATAATCAAGACAATTAGTTAGGGGGAGGAGTCATGAACTAGATGACAACTATAACAAGAAGTGACAAGGCAGGATTATCAAATATGGAGGACCGAGATAAAACAAGTGGTGGAGACTTAAATCAGTTAATGAGAAAGAGGAGTCATGGAAAAGATAATGAATTGGATTACCAAATATGGTGTGCAGAGATAAAAAAAAAAGTGGTAGAGAATTAAATAGGGGAATGAGAAACTAATCATGGGAACAGGCGATGTTAATCAAGAAAATAAGCTAGGGGAGGAGTCAGGAACAACGGCACGCAGCGAGCAGCAAGTGACAGGTTAGGAAAACCTAATATGGAGTGCAAAGATAAAACAAGAGGTGAATAATTACATTTATGCATTAAACTAGTTAAACTAGGATATTAAACTAGGGATTGAGATACTAATCCAGAAAACAGGTGGAGTCATCGTGAACAAGATAACGAGAAGAAAAGGAAGAGAAAGATAGGACGAGCGAATATGGATTTTTTTCTATACAAAGAGTTTCTACCAAAGCAGTGTATATTATTTATAGGCAACAAACAACATATATAACATGTCTGCTGACGAGCATAAACTATAAACCGCTAAATAAACAATACATAACGGAGAAGTAAACTTTGACAAGGTAATCTTGTTGCATGCAGACCTATTTGAAATATAGTTATTCATTTGTGCATCCTTCAGTTTTTTGACAGCATTCCTCCGCCTTGCAACTTGCGCTCCCCTCAACAGAAACAAAAAAACCCTCGGGCTTCTCGACAGCAGCTGAATATTAGCGCTGAGAAGGGACGAAACGTCCTCTGAGAGACAAGAGCTGAGCGCTTTTTGATTGGTGTTATGTAACAAAAGCTCAGCGCTGCATCCCTGCAACCGCAGCGGCATGCTTACATGCGTGTTTGAAGATGCAGTCATGCATGCTAGAGTGAAAGGATAGTGTCTCGAGTGCCGAAGAGCGTAATGGCTCCGAGTGGAGAGATTCAAAGACTCTGAGAGACTGATGCATGCTGGGAAATACTCCCAGTGAAACACATTTGTGGCAATGGATGGAAGAGGTCTTGCTGCTGCACAGAATGATAGGAAACGGATGAAGAGATGATGTGATGCGAAGATTTGGTTTAAAGTTTAGGACATTGTGCTGTAAAAGCGAGGTGCATCCTTTGAGTTTAAGCTGGCGGTTTTGAGGAAGCCTCCATCATGCCCACCCAACTCAAACTCTTCGTAGAAACGCGATGAAAAAAAGCTACGACAGCTCTGGACGAGAGGAACTCTGTAAAGCTCAAACCAACAATTCCCAAATTATTTATATATATATATATATATATATATATATATATATATATATATATATATATATATATATATATATATATATATATATATATATGCTGATTAGATAAGAAAGTTTTTTTTTACTACAATGAGTAGTTCTTGCACCAATGGTAAACAACTGAACAAACCTTTCAGCCATCACAATTTAATTTTTTTCAGCGTCTTTTGTGAGGAAATAGAGCAGCTACAGACGGACACTTGACCAGTCTCCCCAAACGTGCAAACATCTCTAAGTCAACATTGAGATGCAAAAATAAAATAAAAAAAAAATATATATATATATATATATATATATATATATATATATATATATATATATATATATATATACACACACACACATATATATATATACAGCAGCAATCTATTGAGCCCTAAAACTATCATATCCACACTAAAACACATATCCACATATTCCACACTCACCCGCAAAGAAAGCTTGAAGATTAAATCCAAAAGGAAGAAGTGCTGGGTTAAAAACTGTGAGTGTATGTGTACTGCTTCTACTGTTTGACTGTGTGAGAGTGAGAGAGTGAGAGAGAGAGAGAGAGAGCGAGAGAGAGGGAGGGAGGGAGGAAGGAAGGGGGGTTTACAGGGTATGTCAGAACTGCCTTCACTGTCCCAGCCATGCCAAACCACCACCAGTTATGTTCTCTGACATCGCTACATGAGCATGAGAGAGATGGAAATAGAGAGAAAAAAGAGAGGGTAAGAGCTAAGAGAGACAGAGGGTGAAAAAGAGATTAAGAGGAGAGAGACAGGGGGAAAGAGAGTAAGAGGGGGAGAGAGAGAGAGATGGAAATGGAGGGAAAAACGAGAGCGTAAGAGGTAAGAGAGACAGAGGGTGAAAGAGAGATTAAGAGGAGAGAGAGAGAGGAGCGAGACAGAGAGAAGGAGAGGGAACAGGCAGACAGAGTGCGTGAAAGAGAGAGCATGAGGAGAAAGAATAAGATGAGAGAGGGAAAGTGAGGGTCCGGAACAGGGAAAGGAAACAGAGAGGGAGAGAAAATGGGAAAAAGAGAAAGAAGGAATAGAGAGAAAAAGAATAAGACCAGATATGGAAAGAAAAAGAGGGGAGAGGAAGATCGAAGAAACGTAAGAGAGTAATTCATTTATTCAGCTCAATTCAGCTCAACTTTTCTTACCCCCCCACTCTCACGCTCTCTCTCTCACAGTAGGTAACAGCTCTATGGGGTTTCTTACACATGACCTATAAAATCATACAAGCAGAGGAAGCTTTTCCTGAGAAGGAGATAAATGTACTAAATAGTAACAGCGTTGTGATTTTCCTGATTGGGACCAACAAGAAACTTAATGTAAACAATCGAAAATAATATCTCTCACTGTTAAACAGCTTTATAAACCAGATGCTGTAACAATGTTAAAAACTAAATTTTAATCTAAACCAACAAGGACAACAAGCATACTTTTAACTTTGTTCTGAGATAGATCTTTTGAGAAGAATTTCTAAAACTCTGGCAACCCTAACCATCACAATTTATGGCAAACCTAAAAACATTTATGAGTCTCATGTGATTATCTGGCAACCCTAACTATCACTTTCAAGATTTTTTTTTACACTTTGTAAAAAAAAAAAAAGGGTGTTTCAATTGAGTGTTTTCTCAAACTCTGGCAAGCCTAACTACCATTACACATTTGAATGTTTTATTTTTTACAAAATAGCGGTTTCTTAATCTCTGGCAACTAGACAATCTGTCTTGGGCACAAACATTCTTAATTTAAGGTCATATATACTTATTTTAATTCTAAATTTTCTAAGTTAGTCTTAAATAAAAGAGAAAGCATGCTAGTTTTAAGACAGATTGTCTAGTTTTAAGCCCACTAGAGACTAGATACAAGTTGAAATATTCTAGTTTCAGAGCAGTTTTACAGCTTGGAAAGAGTTAAGATCAACAGCTAGAATTTTTTTCTAATTTTAAGAATTCTTGCCAAGTCAAATTTGCTTACCCCATTGCCAGATTTTTTTTTGCTTGATCTAGGAAGAGCTTAACTTTATTTGAGGGTTTTTTTCTTGTTCTAAGAGTGCATTTTTTGCAGTACAGATTGGAATTAATTTGGTGTTTCAGTGGATGGTCAAACAAAGAAAGAGATCCAAATTTCAACTAGAAAGAGTAAATGTTTAACTTGTTTACGCCATCAACCGAGTCGAGACGGTGGTTTTGATCGTCATTTACCTCCGCTAATGCGAACGCACCCTGCTGACACCTTGACGAGTCTGAGAGACGCTGCGGGAGAGCAGGATTTCGTTATTTAAATCGGTTTGCATGCGTTTGCATGTGTTTTTGTGCTTGTCCCGGCTGCTCCAGTTCTGCTCGTCCCTCTGCTCAGTGCCATGCCTGAGAGCTAAAGCTGAACCCTCTCAAACTAGGTCGCAGATTGATGATCCAACAGGCAATGCTAGCGTACAGGATCCAGATTCAGAGGGGAAACCGTGAAGAAGAGAGTTCATCCAGACTCTGCGTTACCCATCGTGCTTGAGATCTTCACGAGAAACGCTAACTCTTTCAAACAAAACGATCTCCTTCACTTTGATTGATCTCCTGCAATTTTTCAGAGAACGTCTAGATTGCATTCGCTTCCCTTCTCAATCCTCCTCAGTATTACATTCACACTTGGGCAGGAACTAACGATTATTTTGATAATAGATTAGTTGGCCCATTATTTTTTTGATTAGTTGAAGCAGAGAGCGAGTGCAAAACAAAGTTGTTTAAACAAACACACTCAAACAATACAAATAATACACGATGAATGGCGTTGGACATCTCCAAACAAAACAGTGGTGTTCATTCTGTCCCTGCACAGAGATGTTTCGGCATCCGAAATGCCAACGTGTTTTCGTTTAAGGGCTCGTGCATCACCGTTGTGCTTCCATGCAATGAAAGCTTGCTCGGCATAGCCTGCAGCTCACCGTCTTCTAAGGAGCGTTCAATAGAAATGAGTCCACGCTTTGGAAGATTTTGAATGCACGCTTTATTCTGAAGAAAGCACTTCCTCCGCCGTCATTGTGTCTGTTTGATTTGTGCATCTTGGTGTCGCGCACCTATGTGACGTCACCCAATCAGGCCAACTAATCGATAACAGCATTCGTTGGCGACGAATTCATCATCGATAATTATCGATTTTATCAATTAGTTGTTGCAAATCTAATTCACACGCTATTTTTCCGATCTGATTTGGAGAGGCTTACGTACATACGTCATCGGAAAGACATTGCGTGGCCGGTGGAAGAAAAAGAGACGAAACTCTTGTGTCATTAGTCTGTGACTGCTCGCCCAAATATACAATCGTCTGAACATGACAATGCTGGTGACCTCAGAGTTTTGAGCGTCCTGTCGAGCTGAGAGACTGAGGCTCTCGTCTGCCCAGATCTCCATCAAACAATAGCGCTCCTCGCTCCTCCACGAAACGTCCTTCTCCAGCCGTGTTGATCTGTGAATAAAGAGTGCAAACGAGTCGAGGAGTTTCTACGTCATGTCGAGCGCAGACAGCTTCCTCTTCTGATCCGCAGGCTCAGCCCATATCTCCACTCGACCGCGGGAACCATTTCAGAGTTACTGTTTTACTTTGTTATGGTTGTTTGCTGAAAAGTGTCATCATTAAATGACAACAAATGAGCCTCCAGATAAACTGTATAGTTATTATTATTATTATTATTATTATTATTATTATTATTATTATTCCTAATACGGCTCTAGAAGACTAAATAACACCAACAACTCACAAATGCCAATATACAGCCAAGACACAGATTTTACTCTTAGAATAACACCGTGCAGAGCTCTGACATTTCATGAGTTTTTAATGAATAAAAATTTAAGACTGAATATTTTTTTTTTATCAGAAGCTGGCTTCCTCACAGAATGATATCTTCCAGATCAAGAGCCAGCTGTATTGTCCTGTTATGAAACAGTTGCTATAGCAACAAAAGGATGTCTGACTCCGAGGACGGTGAAATTTCAGATCCGTCATGGAACGATCACACTAGAGCAAAACAACTGCTGACCAGGCTCGGAGAAAAGCAGAATCCTGCAAAATAATTTTAGCACCTTCTAGATTACACAAGCTTCTGACAACAAGCTGTAAACTATTATATTTTGAAGAGAAATAAGCAGAGTACATTGGAATCTTGCAGCAGGGGAGAGCTGAAACCTGCATCAGCCAGCCAAAAGTGTGTTTCAGAAGCGTGCTCCTGAGAGCACCATTCAAAAAATGAACAACGTTGTAGCACTCATCTCCTTTATGAATGGTTTCTTCTTTAGAGAGCCAAAGTTTAAACCACATTAGTTGTGAAAAGCGAGTAGAGTCGAAAGGAAATAGATCTCAAAATGTAAGATTTCAGTTTCCTACACAAGGTGAGAGGGCACTCCTCTAGAGTGAGGAGCTCAGTCACGAACAAGGAACACCACATCCTCCACATCCAGAAGAGCCAGCTGAGGTTGCTCAGGGACCTGTTCCAGATATCTCCTGGATGCCTCCCTAGGGAGGTGTTACTGACATGTCCTGCTTGTAGGAGGGCCTTGGGAAGACCCAGGAGAGATTATGTCTCCAGATTTGACTGGGATCACCTTGGTAGAGCTGGAGGAAGTATCCTCTGTGAGGGAGGTCTGGGTTCCCTTGCTCAGACTACTGCCCCTCGACCCAGCCCCAGATTAGCAGACGAAGATGGATGGATAGATGTGACTTCAATAAGATCTCATGATGATTAAGTGGAAGAACAAGCTTCCTCCTCAGGGTTATGTGGAGATCTCTTAGATTTCAGAAGCTCCTTCACTCGGTAAGAGTTTGGAGTAGAGCCACATCGAGAAGAGCCAGCTGAGGTGGCTCAGGCTGCTGTTATAGATGCCTCCCTAGGGAGGTGTTCCAACCATATCCTGCTGGGAGGAAGACCCAGGACTCGATGAAGAGAGGTTGTCTAGAGATTGGCCTTGGAACGCCTTTGTATTCCCCCGGTAGAGCTGGAGGAAGTGTCCTCTGTGAGGGAGGTCTGGGTTCCCTTGCTCAGGGTAATGGCCTCGACCAAGCCCCGGATATGCAGAACAAGATGGATAAAAGTGATGTAAGGTGAAGCTTTCTTTAAATACAAAATAACTGAAACGACATCATAATCATGCTCACAGAGATGCAATGCAGTCAGCACTCAAGGAGAATTGCTTTTAAGGGTTTTCAATAGTCATAACATCAGAATGATGTCATTTATAGGAACACATCTTATGGTCACTACTTGATCTCAAGATCAAAGTTTCCTCCAAGGTGATAGAGTGCTCCCTTAGATCTACTAAGCTCCATCCCTTGAGAAGAGCATGTAGTAGAGCTACACTTCTCGGTGTGGAGAGGAGCCAGTTGAGGTGGCTCAGGCTGCTTCAGATGCCTCCCTAAGTAGGAGTTCCAGGTATGCTCAGTCAGGAGAAGGTCCAAGGCTTGATGGAGAGATTTTGTGCATGGGAATGCCTGTAGAGCAGGAGGAAGTGTCCTTAGGGAAGGGAAGGGCATAGGCTTGCTTGCTCAGACACCTGTCCACGTGACAGATTAAATTAGATTAGCTGCCCCATTAAAATCTCTAACTTAAACTCTAACTCCTCCTCTTGTAAGCCTGGATTTTATCAGAAAGTATTTTCCTGATTTATTCAAGAACCTCAGATTTTTGTGAGGGAGGCCTGGGTTACCTTGCTGTCTCCGTGACCCGGCCCCAGATGAAGATGGAAGGACCTTGTTTAGGATCTTCTAAGGCTCCTAAGCCTGTTCAAAATATTTTTGTTTGGTTTTGCTCTTTTAAAGATGCCGTTGCATGTCTATTTAGTTCTGAGTCTGGCACGTAAGATCTTATTCATGACAGAAGAAAAAATGTCACTTTAGGGTTCACTAAACCAAGTTATATTCCACAACAAACAATCCGACAACTAATCAAACTAATCTCAAAAGTGGAGGAGAAATTCACACAGGAAGCTCGTCAGAGGCAAGCACCTCCATCAGCTGCTTTGTGACAGGATTACACAACAATCGCTTGCATCAATCAGCGCTTCATTCACTCCCGCTTCAACCTTGAGCACTCATTCTGCTGCCAGAGCATCCAGCGCTGCAGGAGACCAGCAGCTTCGTGAAGGAATTACAAAGAAAAACTGTCCACTATAAAAGGATGCAATACTGATAAAAAAGGAAATTAATGCACAACCCTGTTTCTCTCTCTAAAAGCCTCCCAAATCAAGCCGCAGATGAGCTTTTACAACACACAAAAGCACAACAACCCCGCAGTAGCCAAACTAGCATTTAGATGCAAAATGCTCGTAAACCGAGATGTTACGAAGCAAACACAACCACATCCAGATGTGCCTCAACACAACCCTAATGATCCCAAGCCTCAGCTGATCCTCTTATGAACACATCTGCATGCTGTTAAAGCTCATCCGGAAGATTTAGCACAATTTATACAACGATAGAGATAGAGAGAGAGAGAGAGAGAGAGAGAGGGGAGAGAGGAATGGGGACTCACCTGCTCGTATGGCGAAGAGACGGAGGCGGAACATGGAAAACAGAAAAACAGAGAGGAGAGAGAGCGTTAGTGGATGAGAGACACCCGCTCAACACTGCCCTCCTCTGGACACACGCAACAATATTCACACAGGTCACATTTCATACAGGTCTGTATTGGGTTTGGCTGCAATTTAAAAGGTAGCTGTCCCAATCAGACTTGAACTAACAGATTTTAACTTCCATAAACACAGACATTAATTGTTTTTGAGGTTTCTGCAGCTTTCTTCCCTTTGATTAAACGAAAAATCTTCTCCGTGTAAGCTTTCCTGATGATTAAAACACGCTGAAAAGTGACTGAGGTACTGAAGGGGTTAAAGCCAGACTAGTACAGTCCTAGTGGTTGCCAGGTTGGAGCAATGCTGTTTCCAGATGGATATTCGTACAAATGGGAGAACTTAGGCTCTTTTTAGGGGTGCCACAGTGCCTTTAAACTTCAACTTCAAACTCACGAGAAAATTAAATGTATGAGAGTTTTAGGAGTTTTGAGAGGAGCTGAAACAGTTGAGTTTTTTCAGTTTTTTCCCCGCGCAGAGCCCATCCCCCACATCTCCAAACGAAACAGTTGAGTTCATTCTGTCCCTGCACAGAGCCCACCCCCCACATCTCCAAACAAAGCAGCTGAGTTCATTCTGTCCCTGCGCAGAGCCCACCACCACATCTCCAAACGAAACAGTGGAGTTCATGCTGTCCCTGCACAGAGCCCACCACCACATCTCCAAACAAAACAGTGGAGTTCATGCTGTCCCTGCGCAGAGCCCACCCCCGACATCTCCAAACAAAACAGTTGAGTTCATTCTGTCCTGCGCAGAGCCCACCCCCCACATCTACAAACGAAACAGTTGAGTTCATTCTGTCCCTGCACAGAGCCCACCCCCGACATCTCCAAACAAAACAGTTGATTTCATTCTGTCCCTGCACAGAGCCCATCACCACATCTACAAACAAAACAGTTGAGTTCATTCTGTCCCTGCACAGAGCCCACCCACAACAACTCCAAACAAAACAGTTGAGTTCATTCTGTCCCTGCACAGAGCCCAGCCCCAACATCTCCAAACAAAACAGTTGATTTCATTCTGTCCCTGCACAGAGCCCACCCCCGACATCTAAAAACAAAACAGTAGAGTTCATTCTGTCCTGCGCAGAGCCCACCACCACATCTCCAAACAAAACAGTTGATTTCATTCTGTCCCTGCACAGAGCCCACCCCCGACATCTCCAAACAAAACAGTTGAGTTCATTCTGTCCCTGCACAGAGCCCACCCCCGACATCTCCAAACAAAACAGTTGAGTTCATTCTGTCCCTGCACAGAGCCCACCCCCGACATCTCCAAACAAAACAGTGGTGTTCATTCTGTCCCTGTACAGAGCCCATCCCCGACATCTCCAAACAAAACAGTTGATTTCATTCTGTCCCTGCACAGAGCCCATCCCCAACATCTCCAAACAAAACAGTTGAGTTCATTCTGTCCCTGCACAGAGCCCACCCCCAACATCTCCAAACAAAACAGTTGAGTTCATTCTGTCCCTGCACAGAGCCCACCCCCAACATCTCCAAACAAAAGAGTGGATTTCATTCTGTCCCTGCACAGAGTCCACCCCCGACATCTCCAAACAAAACAGTGGTGTTTATTCTGTCCCTCCACAGAGCCCATCCCCGACATCTCCAAATAAAACAGTTGAGTTCATTCTGTCCTGCGCAGAGCCCACCACCACATCTCCAAACAAAACAGTTGAGTTCATTCTGTCCCTGCACAGAGTCCACCCCCGACATCTCCAAACAAAACAGTAGAGTTCATTCTGTCCCTGCACAGAGCCCACCCCCAACATCTCCAAACAAAACAGTGGATTTCATTCTGTCCCTGCACAGAGTCCACCCCCGACATCTCCAAACAAAACAGTGGTGTTCATTCTGTCCCTGCACAGAGCCCACCCCCGACATCTCCAAACAAAACAGTTGAGTTCATTCTGTCCTGCGCAGAGCCCACCACCACATCTCCAAACAAAACAGTTGAGTTCATTCTGTCCCTGCACAGAGTCCACCCCCGACATCTCCAAACAAAACAGTAGAGTTCATTCTGTCCCTGCACAGAGCCCACCCCCAACATCTCCAAACAAAAGAGTGGATTTCATTCTGTCCCTGCACAGAGTCCACCCCCGACATCTCCAAACAAAACAGTGGTGTTCATTCTGTCCCTCCACAGAGCCCATCCCCGACATCTCCGAACAAAACAGTTGAGTTCATTCTGTCCCTGCACAGAGTCCACCCCCGACATCTCCAAACAAAACAGTGGATTTCATTCTGTCCCTGCACAGAGTCCACCCCCGACATCTCCAAACAAAACAGTGGTGTTCATTCTGTCCCTGCACAGAGCCCATCCCCGACATCTCCAAACAAAACAGTTGAGTTCATTCTGTCCTGCGCAGAGCCCACCACCACATCTCCAAACAAAACAGTTGAGTTCATTCTGTCCCTGCACAGAGTCCACCCCCGACATCTCCAAACAAAACAGTAGAGTTCATTCTGTCCCTGCACAGAGCCCACCCCCACATCTCCAAGCAAAACAGTTGAGTTCATTCTGTCCCTGCACAGAGTCCACCCCCGACATCTCCAAACAAAACAGTAGAGTTCATTCTGTCCTGCGCAGAGCCCACCCCCACATCTCCAAACAAAACAGTTGATTTCATTCTGTCCCTGCACAGAGTCCACCCCCGACATCTCCAAACAAAACAGATGAGTTCATTCTGTCCCTGCACAGAGCCCACCCCCGACATCTCCAAATCGAGGGTTCTCTCACCTGAGTACTAAACTCTTCTCTCGTCAATATCTGCTCGTTTAGAGAAAAATAGAGAGCAGGTTCCAGTAGGGACGTACCCTTTAAATCAGTTTAGAAACAAGAGACGCTTAATTTCAATGGTATCAAACTCTGAACAGAGAAAATCATGAATGAATCCAAAGTTAAAATGTGAATCGCTCGATCTGAAAGGTATTTCACTGGATAAAATCCAAGTTATTATAATTATTCTGTAACCTTGTGATGAAAGAATCTTAGTATTTTTCTCTAGCCTACTAAAAAAAAACTTCTCACTTACTTGATTTGATCATTATGTTTTTTTGTTATTTTAATTAGATTTTATCTACATATTTATATCGGGTAACACAGTTTATAAAACAATGATATTATTTGTCTTAAATGGAGGCAAACATACATTAGCAAAGTTCTCATATTGTATTTATTTAATTTAAACTATTTCTCAGGAGACCATGCTTCAGAACAAACACTTTTTTTACCCACATTTATTTTTTATTACATTTATTTTTTTTAATCAAGAGGCTACAGGCCCCTGAACACAGCATGAACCCATATTTGTAAGCACTGAACCTGAGGTTCATGAGTAAATGACCAGAAAAAACTATATTAGAGAATAAAGTAATATAATTATTAGATATTAGAACGCTTACATTTTAAGCATTTAACTTGACATTCTTAAAACCTTGGTCTCAGTAGTCTTCATGACTGACATTTTTAACCCTTAATTCTTTATCTCAACCAGTTTTAAGTTCCTGGAGCGTTTTATCATTATTAGCTTTATTTTATTATTAAAACATATAATATAATGAGTTCTAGAAACACTGCTTCCCTCTGGTGGAAAAGAACTGCCATAACAACAACAAAGCATTCTCCTCTGGACCAATTCTACCTTCAGTGTTAAATGTAAATTCATGTTTTTTTATTGCACATGATATTTTTTGTTTGTGATGTTTTAAATATTTTACTTTGATGCTTTGATATTTCCATTTGTATTAATTAACTGTTTTTATTTTTTGTTCTAACGAATACAAATAACATTATTGATAACACTACTGAACTAAACTGAAATAGTTTATTTAATTATCTATATTATAATTATATAAATATATGTATTTATATAGTTGTAATATATGTATTAATATAAAAACATCATGAATAACTCAATTAAGTATTTATATTATAATGAATTTATTTTGACCTATATTCTTTATACTTGTTTTATTTTAGATAATATTTCTATTTTCATTATGTTTAAATCTATTATATTGGGGGATGTTTCTTTTAAATAATATATTATATAAAATTATGCTCTTATATTTTATTTGTTTTTATATTCACGCGTAACGTATTTCAAATGTACACGTTATGTTTTCATTTATTTCCTTTGTTTTCGCTTGTTTTGTGATATTTCTACGGTTTGAAACCAACTGTTAATGTTTAATGTTAATTATTTTATTTAACACTAAATGTGTAAGAAACTAATTGTAGTGTAGTTTCGTGTATTTTTATACTTTGTAGTTATTTTTTTATATTTTTTTTAAATACTTTTTTTATTGTTGCATATAGTAAGTGTATATTTTCTGGGATCAGGATCATTTATTGTAATCGTTTGGTTTTATTTAGATATGCTCCAGACAATTCAGTTCATTTATCAGCGCTCCTTAAAACACTTTCTGTTCTGCGTAAAAACGTAGATTTTACTTTGCAGCTTTTAAAAAAAATAAACATGGCTTGTTTATGACAATCCTGAACCAGAGTTTGTGATCATAACCCATTTCTGTGAAACAACAGTTTTTATAAAAAAAATTGCAATAAATAAATAGTGAACCCTCATTTTTACACTTCTAGGTTATTAATTACTCAATGAAAAATTGCAATAAATAAATACAGTGAACCTCATTTTCATGCTTCTAGGTTATTAATTATTCAATGAAAAATAGCAATAAATAAATACAGTGAACCTCATTTTTACGCTTCTAGCTTATTAATTATTTAATGAAAAATTGCAAAAAAATAAATAGTGAACCTCATTTTCATGTTTCCAGGTTATTAATTATTCAATGAAAAATAGCAATAAATAAATACAGTGAACCCTCATTTTTACGCCTCTAGCTTAATAATTATTCAATGATTTTCCTCAGGAACCTGAAAAATCTTCCAAATAGAAGCAAAAGCGCAAAGATAGCTGTGTGCTTCTGTTGATCCTTCACCAGAGAGTGCAGGGAATGCTAAAAAATAAATAAATAACAAAGCTGAGAACTCTAAGAGCAGAATAAGGGATAAACCATGTGTAAAAGTACAGCAGGGTCTCAAGCCTGTGCCAGTGGTGAAAGAGAGAACGCTAACAGCTCCTAATGCTGATGAAGCCGTGGAAACAGGTGCTCAAGGACAAACTATTGTGTTTCTAAGAGAATCTGGCTGAAGTAAACAGCCCTGCGACCATACGAGAGGCTGAGCGCTAGCGTGACGAGGGTTAAGAGTTCTTATTTACACTTGAAAGCGTCCTTGTTTTCCCCTCAAGTCCATTAAGAAGGTGACTCCAAGATGCACTCCGCAATTAAGCCTTGTCTTCACGTCTCCTGACGCTCATAATTACACAGCACTGCTGCCGGCGTGGTGAGAACGGAGAATTCATGGTTTACTGGCCATTCTTAACGATCGCTGATGCTTGAGATGATGATTCCCCTCATTCCTGTTTTCTTTAAAACTCTATGTTTTAGCAGCAATGTTGCTGTGCTGCAGGTTTGTTTGCCAAAAAAATATGATTTCAGGAGGATATTCTTTTGATATACTTAACATTTCAAAATAAAAGCTTAAAAATAAAATATTAAATTAAACAACAAAAAATTATCTTCCCAAAGAAATCATATGTTTTTCCTTTCAATGTGATTAAGTTTTAGTAAAAATAACTAACAATACTGCTATAGTGATAATGATTGTTAATATTTGATAGTTTCATTTTTGTTCTTTATGTTTAGCAGCATGTTCCTTGATAAGATTGCATTATAAGTACTACAACACCCAGAATGCTTACCCTTTTGCTAGCAGGTGGCATTCTTATCAAACCAGTAACATATTCATTTTAAGAGTAAAAGTATGATTTCTATAGAGAGCTTTGCTGATATACTTGACATTAAAAAAAGCTTATATTTTCTGCAAGAGTAAAAACTATGCTTTCTTTTATGCTTTCACAGGACTCAATGACTTCAGACCAGTGGCTCACACATCTGTGGTCATGAAGACATTTGAGAGAATGGTGTTGGCTTGTCTGAAGAACATCACTGGTCCTCCTTTTTGGACAATCGAACTTTGGTGTACGAGCTCAACGAGTTCTACAGCAGATTTGAAACCCACAGTCTGACATCCTCCATGTCATATGTTTATAGTCTCATATTTTCCGGGTCTCGTCCTCTGCTGTTCATCGTAGTTCTTTGGTGCTTTTTCTGTGGTGACATTGAAGCAGGAGTGAGTACCGAGCACCATCTAGTGGCTCGTTCATGTTCCGTTCACGTCACCAGAACAGCAGCTCTCCTCGGTTGTTCTTTTGTGAAAACACGATCCGTTATGACGGAGCTTAGCTCTCGTTTGCTCACACGAATCGCTCGTGCGTTCAAATCGAGGTGTGTTTACACACGAAACTTCGCACCGAATATTTCGATAGACATGTCACAGACTTCAATACACATGTTAATGTTCTGGTGTTTCATGAGTTAACAAGTGCACATACTTTAATGTGATTTGTATAAAGGCTCATAATTCTGCAAAAAAAAAAGCATGTAACCACCTGAGCGACAACTACAGCCTATCGCTGAGAAGAGAAGTTAAGGTTTGCTAATAGTTCCACTCACTCTACGGCCTCCGCGTAGATTAACAGCGATTCTCTCCACCAGGCCGATGCGTTCTATCAGTGCTTCAGGATAAGCAGGGCACGCTCATCAATCCCGAGACTTTAATTGAGCCGAGCTCTTGGCCGAACTAATTAAGACACAGGACACACAGCAGCGAGCGCTCGAGGACGGAGGGATGAAGCACACTTGCTGAAGGTGATGGATGGAAGAGAGAGGAGGAGAGCTGAGATTCAGGCATGAATAAATGATCCCCGAATGCTAGACGCCATCCGATGGAGACATGCTCAGAAGACCGGAGCCAGAGGCAGATGGAATGCAAACGATGAAGCTGTGAGAGTCTGAGAGAAACACAGGCACGGACGGATAACAGATCAGCGTTTTAGGATTGTTCTGGCCACAATGGAGACTTTATAAAGCTGCCTGGAAGGAGGATGAGGAAGAAGAGGGGAAGAAGGGTAAAAATTTACTTTTCTCTTGGAAATTAAAATGGAAGAAAGACAAAGGGAGCAAAAAGAAGAGGAAGAAAAATATGAAGGAAAAGAAAAATGGTAAGATGAGAAATAACGACAGGAAGGTGAAGAGGAATAAGGAGAACAGAAAGAAAATCAGGAAAACAAGGTGTAGAAAATTAAGTTAAGAAAGAAGAAAAAAGAAAAAGACAAAAATGGGTAAGAATAATAAAGAAAAGGAAAAAAGAACAAAGAAAAGGAACACGAAAAATGAGAAGGTAATGAAGAGGAATATGGACAATCGAAGGAAGGAGAATGGGAGAGATGGAAGGAAGGAAGGAAGGAGGAATAGAACAAAAATAGAAAGAAAAGAAGGAGGGAAGGAAGAAAAAAGAAAGAAGATATTGAAAGGGAAGATAAAAATGACAAGGGAGCTTTTTGAAAAAGAAAATTCGGGTGAAACAAGGAGAATGAAGAGGAAGTACAATAGGAAAATGAAAGGAAGGAAAGGAAGAAAATCGAGGACAAGACATGAGAAAAGAGGGATAAGAGGAGGAGGTATAATAGGAAAACAAAAAGAAGATGAATAGAACAAATTAAGCTCTGTGAAGGAAAGGGAAAAGAGATATGAAGAGGAAGTGGATTAAGAAAATGAAAGGAAGAAAAAGAAAAGGAAGAAAAAATCACTAGAGAGCTCTGTGAAAGAAAGGGAGAAGAGCAAGTTGAATACATGAGAGTAATAAGAAGAGAAAATAGATTACAATAAAATTAAGAGGAAGAAAGGGAAGTTGAAAATGACTAGAGAGCTTGATGAAGGAAAGAAGAACAAGGTAAAGACACTAGGAAAAGGACGAGAAAGGAGAGTAGGAATCAAAAAGACAAACATTAAATGGGAGTTCTGTGAAAGAAAATGAAAAAGAGAGGTGGATGAGGAAAAAGAAAAGGAATATGAAGAAAAAGAATGTTGTAGGAGAGAGGAGGAGGCAGAGGAAGTAAATGAAGAGGTAAATGAAAAAACTAAAAGGTAAAACAAGATGAGGAGGAAGAGGTAGATGAGAGGGAGAGGAAGAGGAAACGAGGAACTGGAGGAGAGAAGAAGGATTAAGGGGTCATGGGAAGAAAAACAAGCAGAGGACGTGAAGAAGAGGAAGTGGAGAGGCAGAGAGGAGATGGTTATTCTACATCGTTCTTTGTTGGTTTGGAGAGGGACGAGCTATTAATCGGTGATCGATGGCCCCTGACGCCCCCTGGAGGACCTCACACACAGCGAGCGGTGTCAGACAGCAGCCGGAGCAGACAGCAGCTAATCCTCAGAGAACCACGAAACTACGTCCTGCTGAAGCTCGCCAGCCACACGAGCAAACAGCCGTCGCTGTGAGCTGCAAACCAATGAGTGGATTCAGCCGGTGCATGAATGCATGCATGAGTGAACGTCGCGAACGGGTCGGTGGGTACATGAATGCAGTGATTACTGCGATCAATGCGGCCGGTCGAGGGTGCGGGGGCTTCAGGCAGGTCTCTATTGTGTTCCTGATGGCTCTCGTGCTTCCGCTGTCGGTCTGAATACAGCAGAGGGGAACTAGAAGCGTGCTGAACACAGAGAAACAGCTGAGTCAGAGAGAGACCTCGCTCCTCTATACCTCCCCTCTCTCTTTCTTTCGCTCTCCTATCTTTATATTTCTCTCCTATATTTTTTCCTTCTCTCATACCCTATATTTCTCTTCTCTCTAAACTCCATCTCTTTTTTTTCTCCCCCCTCTCCCTTCTTTACCCCCATTTCTCTATCTCTCTCTCTCCTATCACCTCTATATTTCTCTCCTCTCCCATGTATCTCTTTTTTCTCTCCTCCCTGTCTACTACATCCTCCTTCACTCTCTATCTATCTCTCTCCTTTCACCTCTATATTTATCTCCTCTATTTCTTTCTCATATCTCCACTGTCTCTCTCACTCTACATCTACACTCTTTTTATCTCTCTTTCCACTCTTATCTATCTTTTTCCCTCTCCTCTATATTTATCTCCTCTCTTTTTCTCTCTCTCTCTCCACTCTTATCTCTCTTTTCTCCTCTCTCACTCTCTCATATCTCCTCTATATTTATTTCCTCTCTCCTCGTCTAGACTCTATCTCTCCTCTACCCATTTACACTTGATCTCTTTTTTCTCTCCTCTCTCATCACTTCTTATACGCATCTCCTCTCTTTCTTTCACATATCTCCACTATAGCTCTCTCTTTCCCCACGTACACTTATTTTATCTCTCTTATGTCTCCCCTCTCTCAAATCACCTCTATATTTCTCTCCTCTCCATATCTACACTATCTCTTTCTCTGTCTTCTCTTCTCACTTTTTCTTTCTTTAGATCATATCAATTCTATATTTCTCTACACTCACTCTATCTCGTACCTCCACTATCTCTCTCACTCTTGTCTTTTTCTCTCCTCAAGCACACTCTTTCTATCTATATTTTGTCTTCCTTCTCTCATACCTCCTCTATAGTTCTCTCCTCTTTCCCCATCCATACTCTAGCTATTTTTTTATTTCTCTCTCATATCTCCTCTCTCCATATCTACACTCTATTTTTCTCTCCTCTGTCCTTTATGGCCTCCTCTTTCTTTCGCTCTCCTATCACCTCTGTATTTCTACTCTCTCCATCTTCCACTTCTCTATCTCCTCTCTCTCTAATAATAATATAAAATATAACGCTTTATCAGAGACGTGCTTCAGCTTAATTGTTTTAGACAAAAGAATAGAACACCCATCACATCGTCTAACAACAACAACCTCAAAGATAAAACCCTTCCATGGCCTTCCATGAAGGCTAAAAAGCCTTCCATGAAAGCAACCACAGAGATCTGTTCCAGACACTCATCAAAGTCCCTGAGATTCTTCTATGAGAATCCCTCAAGAGGAATCGACTCGAGGTGTATTCACATGCGCCGACATGACCCTCGCAGACTCACACCCTGCTGCACTGAGCTACACACTTTACTTTGAGCAGCGCTCAACAGTGTTTCTCCAGGGATCGGAGATAACAGAAATCAACACGATGTCCCCTCATGGGAAACTAAGGTGCTAGTACATGCATCTGATAAAACTGAGAAAAGCGTGTCACGAACCTTTGAGAACTCGTGCAGAAAATATAACCCTGGTGTCTGACTCCGTTTAGGGAAATATTACAATTCAGATGCTTTATTACTCTGTTTAGTCTTCTATTGATTAATCAGCCGTAAAACAGGACTGCCAGTCACAAGGAAAGCTGAACTGAAAGAGCCTGATTTGTAGGACCTAGTTCCTAGGTTGCAGTAATGAGTAGAAAAGTACTTTCTAGTTTAATTTAATAATGGGTTGCCTCCCTCAAAGCAAACTAAACTGTTATTCTTTATTTTTTGTTTAAATTACACATGTGGAGACAAACTGTTATATTATCTGTGTACAAGTAAACAGAAAAAAAAGAAGGAATTACGAAGCAAACAAATGACGATTGCCTCAGAGTTTCCTTCTCGTGTTTGCGTTTGTGACTTTGAACCGTGTTTAGTTGGCAACGTCTACAGAGCTTGTATACGTCAATTCTGAGCACGAAGTCATTTTGAGCAGGCGCGCGAATTAAGTTTCGTGAATACAATAATTTCCATATTTTAAATTAGTAAAGATATATATTTTGAAGGTAAACCATGTGTGTGTGTGTATGATCTCGCTCGAAAAACAAACCACGCTAACAATTTCCACAACTCCAGCCAATCAGAGAGATGTTTCTACACTCTGATTGGCTGGCCTGAAGCCCTTGTGAACACAGTTGTCACAAAATGTCCATTTAAAACTCTCATGTGTTAAATTCAGACGTAAACATACTAGATCTGCTAGCACAGCACGAGGAAAGAACTCTCTTGAACTCAAAGAAAGTATGCGTTTTTTGTTACATGGAATGAATTCATAAAACACTGAACAATAAAATAATAATAAATACAAAAAAGTGTGTTTTCACTCATTTTCCTGCGCACCAGCATCAAGGAGGAAGCAGCAACCTTAACTTAGCTTAATAGAGCAATGTAGTCCTACTAAATAGTTAAAATCTTCATAAATGAACTAAAACAAATTAAATTAAATGAACGCTGCAGCTTGAATCCTCACCAGAGAAAACTCAGAGATCTTAAAACGTCACCAACATGCGACTATTTACAGCATCACGAAATAGACTGGAGGGGGATCACACTGGTGTACTAATGAACCCACAGCAACCAGTGAGCGGAACGCTAGCGTGTGCTGGTCCAGAACTCCAGCGCTCCGGTACAGGAGCACAAGCACAGGATTATACAGAAACACAAAGTGCAAAATCCAGAAAATTTTATCGTCTGCATCACACGTTCAGATGAAACTGTGTGTTTATGAGGGCGTGCGAGTCCAGAGTCCAGCCTTTACATCACCTCAAAGCCATCCGGTGTTTACTCCACAAACAAACTCTACTCAGAGAGAGAGAGAGAGAGAGAGAGAGAGGAGGGAGAGAGATGGAGAGAGTGAAAGAGGGAGAGAGAGACGGAGAGACAAAGATATGAGAGAGCGAAAGGGAGAGATAGAGAGGGGGAGAGAGAGAGAAAAAGAGAGCGATATACAGAGGGAGAGATTCCTCATTCCTCTCACCCCCCCCCCTCTCTCTCTCTCTCACACACACACACACACACACACACAGACACAAACACACACACCACTGCTTGTGCTCTTGGCTGGTTCCCAGGGCTGGTGAGCAGCACGCACGCAAGGGGAGTCTGGACAGGAAATGACATCATCTCGACTCATTCATGAGAAACACAAGCTCTTTGTGCGCCGTGCTCTCGTTCAAAAGCTCTGGTGGGTATGAGGATCTGGTGGCTAAGAAGCTCCGGTGACTCCTAATTTTCTCTAATAAAAAAATAAAAGCTTATATTTACTACATGTTACAAGTAAAAATAATCTTCCCCGGAGAGTGGTCTCTTAATACAGTTGAAATGTCAAAATAAAAGCTTTAATTTGATACACATTAAGAGTAGAAGTTATCTTTCACACCCAGAGTAATAAATCTGATTAATTTGTGGTCATCATTTTAGAGATTAATTTAGAGTTAACACACTACAGCTCCTTCGTTTCTTATTTTAATTTTCCGTGCTTTTTTCACAAGTTCAGAACGAACAGGTTTAGTGTGTGATTTCATTATTCCACCTTAAAAAGATAATTAAAACCCGCGCCCCCTGGAGGAGGAAATAAAAAAAATCCCCTCCACCTGGACCAGCATCTCCTCCACCCTGAAGCCATCTCACACCGCTTTGCGCCAGCAGATGGTTGACAGGCTCAATGCAGGATTATACCCAGAAAATTGCCTTTAAATCGCTGAAACATATGCCGGCCTGCAAAATCTGGCTCTGCAGCCTCTGACAAATTAATCC
Organism: Danionella dracula; assembly: GCA_900490495.1. Taxonomy (NCBI): domain Eukaryota; kingdom Metazoa; phylum Chordata; class Actinopteri; order Cypriniformes; family Danionidae; genus Danionella; species Danionella dracula. Next base: position 1,786,511 of record UELW01000889.1, read on the forward strand.
CATAATCTCCCGGTGAGCGATGGAGAGATCCGATTAACTCAAACAAACCAAAACACCCCGCATGCCCTTCCTTCATCTGGAACTTGGAAGTCCAGCTCTGTTAGGACTTCACAGAGGAACAGAGGTCAGGTGTGGTCTCGGAAAAGAACGTTTTTATCATCATCAAACAGACGCAGGAATGAGCACAAGAATGATCCTCCTCCAGGGATGGTTTTAATGTTTGGAATTGATGAAGTTTTTTAAACTTTTAAAAGACTTTAAACAGAAAAGCAATACTTTTTTACTTTGTATGGTCGGTCTGCTATTGTTATTGGTAAATTTATCGAAAATAAAGTCAAATAACGCAAGAGATTTAATAACAAATCTAATATTCACAATAAATCATAATATTTGCTTAATTATAAATCAAAATTATAATCTTTCAGGCCCAATATACAGCAGTTACCGCTTTTATTGTTTTTTCAATGCTTGCAACTTATTTATTTATTTAGTTAATTGAACAAAAGTTTATTACAATGCTATGATTTTAGCAATAATAATACAAATCTGTTCAATCATGGCATATTTTGTTTAAATTATAAAAAGGTTTACATTTATAATTATAGAGTGAGTTTTTTTTAATCGTGTTGAATATTATTCAGCTGTATTAATAAAAGTAGTTTATTCAATTCATGTTTTTGTGTTCTGCTTCGGTACGGAGAACCGTGGGTCTTTGCTGATATCGGGATCAAACGCTGACATTTTGTTACTTTGACGACCCTAATACAAACACTATTAAGCTTTGTGCGATCACCTCAATATGTTTTAACCAATCCGGTCTTCAGCTTGTAGCAAACTTGGTCTCTCTCTTATCAACATCTCATCTAATCTAATCAACATCTCTGCTCTAAAACAGTCCAAACTCAGACACCTGTCCGGCTAAAAGGAAGCTCTCAATCTCGCCTGCACAAACCCCACAGGAGCGTTCCTGGCCACACAGGAGCCCCGGCTTGGGTCTGCAGAAGAGCGTTCCTGGCCCCACAGGAGCCCCGGCTCGGGTCTGCAGAGGAGCGTTCCTGGCTCCTCATCCTCAATCGATCTTGACAGTTGATATTTCAAAATAAAAGCTTCAATTTGCTACATATTAAGAGTAGAAATTGTATTTCAGCAATGTTGAATGAAAGACTTGTTGAGGACCCGTTAACATCCTCATCCGAGAGCAGACAAGGCCGCCATCCAAAAACCCCAAAGAAGCCCCAGCTCGGGTGTGCAGAGGAGCGTTCCAGGTTCCACAAAGCCCCACCGGCTCCTCATCCTCCATCACTCTTGATATAGTTGATATTTCAAAATAAAAGCTTGAATTTGCTACACATTAAGAATAGAAGTTATTTCACACCCAGAGTTAAGAATCTGATTAATTTGTGGTCATCTCAATCTCGTCCACAAAAACCTCTCGTCTGGAGAGAATCCCAAACACACGGCCGCAGCCGAAGCCTCGCTGTGTTTTAATCCCTGTTTAACATTCAGATCAGCGCTACCGCGGCGAGACGGTGATGGGCACAGATCTGATGCGCTCTAATGAGAGCAGCGGCGCTCACGCGGGGAAAGAAAGGAGCGGGAGCGTTTCTGGAGCTCCATACACGAGCTTTGATGATGTTCTCTGCTGGAGTTGAGGTCACCATGCGGTGCAACGAGGGGGGAGTGAGTCAGCCGTTAGAAGAGGAGATCGAGTGGACATTTGGAAGATCTGATGAAGCTTCGGAGAGCCTCTGGGTCTGCCGCATCCACATAATTAGTTTGAGTAAACGTGCGCAGAGATGCTGGACACGCTAAGGGTTTATGCAGAGGCCAGGACCTCTCTGCTGGAACCTCCAGGTTCTCCACAAGCACTGGACTAATAATCAGATATTTCCCAAGAGCTATCGCTAGCAGAGGTTACAGAATCCATATTAATAAACCAGGAACTCTCAATGAAGAGAAGATAATTCTTACGCATTTCTTTCCTTTATTGGGACTTAGTGAGTGACTGCTGCTCAAACATGAATCAAAAGGTTAGAAAGTGTTGCGTGAGATCCATAGAGGGAGAGAAAGGGAGAGAGAGAAGGCGAGAGAGAAAAGAGAGAGAGGAGGAGGGAGAGAAAGAGAGGGCGAGAGAGGAAGAGGAGAGAGAGTGAAAGGAGAGAGAGAAAGGAGAGAGAGTGAAAGGAGAGAGAAAAGAGAGAGAAAAAGAGAGAAGAGGAAAGAGAGAAGAGGAGAGCGAAAGAAGAGTGAAGGGGAAATCTGGACGAGTCATGGAAGAGTGCTGAAGCTGCCCGAAGATTAAAAAAAAAAAGTTTTTCTAAAATGATTTTACAAAAATAAACCTGCATCTTTGAGGTTGACTTAAGTCACAATTGTGAGCTTGAAAAGTCATATTTTCAAAGCGCAAAAAAGACACTTTACACGCACACATACTGAGCAATGGGGAAAAATGTTTGATCCGATACCAAATAATTTCAGGCTCAGTATTGCCGATACCAATACTAATTATTAAAAAAATGATTGCATTTACACTAAATAATGTTGGGGCGCCACGGTTGCGCAGTGGGTAGCACGATCGTCTCACAGCAAGAAGGTCGCTGGTTCGAACCTCAGCTGGGTGAGTTAGCATTTCTGTGTGGAGTTCTCATGTTCTCCCCGTGATCACGTGGGTTTACTCCGGGTGCTTTGGTTTCCCCCACGAGTTGAAAGACATGCGGAACAAGAGAATTGGGTAAAACCAATTGTTCATAGTGTTTGAGTGAGAATGAGTGTCTGTGGATGTTTCCCAGCGATGGGTTGTGGCTTGTAGTGAATTTCTTTATCCCAAGCAATAAGTTAACCCACACCAGACATCCGCGAGTATGTTTCACCTCAAACTTTTTATAGATTTGGACCAAGCAAAAAAAAAAAAATTTATAAAAAAAAGCATCTCCCCAACACTTTTGTAGACTTGAAGATCAATGTCCACGCAAAAGAAGTCCACTGTCCAAGCAGCAAGAGAAAAGTTCTAACTTGTAATAATTTAATTTTTAAAAAGTACAACACAAAGGTGAAGGTTACAAACTCTATTGATGGAGCAAAGACAAAAACAAGTTCAGAAACTGCTTTCCTTCATGTGTAACTGCTGGAGTACATGAGAGTGGAGTTAGGAGAAGAGTAGGAGTCTATGGTTGACTCCTCTTTAATACAGAACGTCTGTTGTTCGCTCGTACACACGGTGTTCAGGGTGAACACACATTTCTTCCTTCCTGTTTTCATTTGTGGTCAAGTCAGCACCAGACGTTAAGACAATGAAAATTTCGACACCATGGAAGTTTCAGCAGCAGGAGGAATACTTTTGTAAGACTAACACCACACAAGTATCCACATCATTTCAAATTCATATAATTCAGAGTGTAAAAAAAACCTCATCTGAGCCATCTTCACCACTCAGTAATTCAATGGAAGGCGTAATGACACATACATAATTTATTCCAACAGCCTGGAAGGGCATCTGCCTTCATAAAACATATGACAGAAAAGTTGGCAGATCACTCCGCTGTGGAGACCCCGAAAGAGAAGAAAGCCAACAAGGTGATGAATGGATGGACTAAATAAATTCATCAAACTATTTTTCAGGAGAAATGCTTGGGAAAACAGAATAAGACAACACCACTGCTGCAAGTCCTTCCTCGGTTCCTCTGAGCACACAAGTTTCCTCAGCTACTCCTACATACCCTCCAGAAGCTCCTCCACTCTTACATGCCCTCCGGAAGCTCCTCCACTCCTACATGCCCTCCGGAAGCTCCTCCACTCCTACATGCCCTCCAGAAACTCCTGCACTCCTACATGCCCTCCAGAAGCTCCTCCACTCCTACATGCCCTCCAGAAGCTCCTGCACTCCTACATGCCCTCCAGAAGCTCCTGCACTCCTACATGCCCTCCAGAAGCTCCTCCACTCCTACATGCCCTCCAGAAGCTCCTCCACTCCTACATGCCCTCCAGAAGCTCCTCCACTCTTACATGCCCTCCAAAAACTCCTACATGCCCTGCAGAAGCTCCTACACTCCTACATGCCCTCCAGAAGCTCCTCCACTCTTACATGCCCTACAGAAGCTCCTACAATCCTACAAGACCTCCAGAAGATCCTACACTCCTACGTGCCCTCCAGAAGCTCCTACACTCCTACATGCCCTCCAGAAGCGCCTACACTCCTACATGCCCTCCAGAAGCGCCTACACTCCTACATGCCCTCCAGAAGCGCCTACACTCCTACATGCCCTCCAGAAGCGCCTACACTCCTACATGCCCTCCAGAAGCGCCTACACTCCTACATGCCCTCCAGAAGCGCCTACACTCCTACATGCCCTCCAGAAGCGCCTACACTCCTACATGCCCTCCAGAAGCGCCTACACTCCTACATGCCCTCCAGAAGCGCCTACACTCCTACATGCCCTCCAGAAGCTCCTACACTCCTACATGCCCTCCAGAAGCTCCTACACTCCTACATGCCCTCCAGAAGCTCCTACACTCCTACATGCCCTCCAGAAGCTCCTACACTCCTACATGCCCTCCAGAAGCTCCTACACGCCCTCCAGAAGCTCCTACACTCCTGCATGCCCTCCAGAAGCTCCTACACTCCTGCATGCCCTCCAGAAGCTCCTACACTCCTGCATGCCCTCCAGAAGCTCCTACACTCCTGCATGCCCTCCAGAAGCTCCTACACTTCTGCATGTCCACCAGAAGCTCCTACACTCCTCCTGTCCTCTTGAAGTACATTATTAGACGAGTAACTTTACTCTTACTTGAGTACAGCATTCGTGGATCACTCCTGCTCTGCAGCAATCAACCGATCCGTCAAAACTCAGCAAGACCTTGAAGCACCCGAGCCATCCTTCACTCTGATGCATGACCGGAACGCTCGTCCCCGCGCTCTTTTAATTCATTGAGAATCTCAAGGGTGAGCTCGGCAGAAAGCACAGATGGGAGTTTGTGGTTTAAACTCAGCTCATGATTGAGACGGAAACTAGTTCCTACGCAGGCGAACACTTCATTCGAGTCTTGAGCTTACTCCGAGGCCCCACACACACACGCACACACACGCACGCACGCACACACACCGCTTCATAAGCAACGTATACTCCACCTAATCCTATCAACCTCAATCAAAGCAGTTAAACACCCGCACCTTACCAGCACACCTGCTTCAGAGCAGCGTTAGGCTCACGCGCAGCACTCCGACGGGCGGAGAGGAGGCTCTGTAAATGGTGCTATCGTTCCTGGAGCAGAGACAGGTTTAAGCACAGGATTATCTGTTGCCAGAGATTAATGGCTCCGTGTTACAACAGGGCGTCCATTGAGGAGAAAGAGCTAACGATGTTCATCTTCAGAGATGACGCGGAAGGGCTGGAAGACATTTTGGAGGGGGAAGGTCAGACTTGGGATGGAGCAGTGAAGGTCCGTGTTGTGTTGGCGAAAATAATTAGTGTGAATTTTTGAGAAGATAACAGTGAAATCTATTTACCCAGATGGAGTATGTGGTCACAGACATCTGCAGAAGACGTTCTGCAGATTGAAGAGCCAAGGAGCGAGTACCAATGTAAGGCGCATACAGATAGTGCTCAGTGAAAATGTCTGCCTCAAGGCCACGGGAGCTGTGGGAAAAGGATCTCCATCTCAAAAACGAGCAGACGGTAAACTAAAGTTAGTTGAGCTCTAAAAAGTTAATCTAAACTTAACATTACTTCTTCATAAGCCTTAAGATAGTTAATCACAGATAGTTTTATATAGAGGTAGAGAAAGAGAGAGAGAGAGAGGGAGAGGGAGAGAGAAAGAGGAGGGAGAGAGAAAGGGACAGAGAGATAGAGAGAAAGAGAGAGAAAGCGAGAGAAACGGAGAGAGAGAGAGCGAGAGGGGGAGAGAGAGAGACAGAGGGAGAGAGAGAGAGAGAGAGAGTGGGGGAGGGGGGGCATTTAAACTCTGTAGACCCTAACCATATCTTTTAACATTTTTATAGCATATAATAGCATTTTCTCAAATTATTTTTCCAAAGCTCTCGCCAGAGGTTAAGACCAAGAGTAGTGACTTTAAAACAGTTTAGGTCCTAAGATTTGTTCTATTGCTTCTTTTTTCCTCAGCAGGTCCCAAAGCCTTGTAATTGTTCCATTTTGACGGTTGCCCTCTATAAATAAGCCCCTCTTTGATTAGCGGTTAGAATGTTTGTTCTGATGTCAGAAGAAGGACCGCATCCATTCAGAGCATTTTGGAAGCATGTGGGATGTCAGCGTATGATGCTGAAAACAATGCTAACAAATCCCTGTCAAAAACACCGGGTTATAAACCTACAACACAACATCTCCTCTTCATCTACTCCCTGCAGAGAGCACGCTGGGACGCTGGTCAGCCACAATGCCAGAACAACACATTTGTGGTCTGCTGACGGGAACATCACACGATGCATCAGCTCTCATACCGCATCAGGAGAGAGAGAGAGGGGGGGGGTCGAGAGAGATAGAAAGAGAGAGAGATAAGAGAGAGAGGGAGAGATAAGAGAGAGAGGAGGGAGAGGGAGAGCTAAGAGAGAGAGGAGGGAAAGAGGGAGGAAGAGAGAGAAGGGATAGAGAGAGAAGAGGGAGAGGAGGGAGAGAGAGAGATGGGGGAGAGAGAGAGAGGATAGAGAGAGAGGAGGGGGAGAGAGAAAGAGAGGAGGGGGAGAGAGAAAGAGAGGAGGGGGAGAGAGAGGAGGGAGAGAAGGAGAGGGAAGAGTGAGGAGAGAGAGGGAGATAGAGAGAAAGAGGGGAGAGAGGGATCTGGATGAGTCAGAGAAGTGCTGATGTAGCAGGAAACTGAGCGGCTAGCCGCGTGACTCCGCTCTGGAAGGTTAAAGAGTTAGCAGATGATTTCAGCAGACTCAGAGCTCAGAGTTTAATACATTACTTCTATTAATGTAAACTCCTACCACTTTTTGGTTATTGTAAAATTACCATTTAGAATAAAAAAATATATATTTTACAACAGACGATTAAAGTTCCCACACTCCTGCAGGGCCTCCAGAAGCTCCTACACTCCTGCAGGGCCTCCAGAAGCTCCTACACTCCTGCAGGTCCTCCAGAAGGTCCTGCACTCCAGCGTGTCCTCCAGAAGGTCCTGCACTCCAGCGTGTCCTCCAGAAGGTCCTGCACTCCAGCGTGTCCTCCAGAAGGTCCTGCACTCCAGCGTGTCCTCCAGAAGGTCCTGCACTCCAGCGTGTCCTCCAGAAGGTCCTGCACTCCAGCGTGTCCTCCAGAAGGTCCTGCACTCCAGCGTGTCCTCCAGAAGGTCCTGCACTCCAGCGTGTCCTCCAGAAGGTCCTACACTCCAGCGTGTCCTCCAGAAGGTCCTGCACTCCTGCATTGTCCTCCAGAGGCTCCTAGACTCCTGCATTGTCCTCCAGAGGCTCCTACACTCCTGCATGTCCTCCAGAGGCTCCTACACTCCTGCATGTCCTCCAGAGGCTCCTACACTCCTGCATGTCCTCCAGAGGCTCCTACACTCCTGCATGTCCTCCAGAGGCTCCTACACTCCTGCATGTCCTCCAGAGGCTCCTACACTCCTGCATGTCCTCCAGAGGCTCCTACACTCCTGCATGTCCTCCAGAAGTTGATGTTCTAAGGCTCAGAATGTCTTTTTTAATGTTTTGCTATAGATTAGATAGATTTAGCCGGAAGTTATTGACTATCTTCAGCAGTGAAGAGCATCGCGCACTGCTTGCAAATATAACCACTGATTACTTCACCAGCTTGAACCGATGGCCAATTACCGCTTGTTCACGCCTCGGCAGGAGGTCCAATCGTGGTCAGAAGCAGCCCAAAGACGCTTCCATATTCACTGATTGAAACCAGACCACAAAGGAGCTGGTCCTTAATGGCAGCCGCTCCCCGAGGACACGCCAAGGGCCTTCAATCAGGGGGCGACGGCTCGGGGCAGCAGCTCGAGAAGGAGAGAGTCATTTCAGATGCAGATCTCCGCGAAATTCGCTGACTGCTGGTGCGCCGCAACGAGGCGTTGCTGTAGTCGGACATGATTTGTGGAGCAAACTATGGCTTCGGAGCTTCATTTGGCTGTTGATCAAGCTGCCTGCATCCATTTTAATAACATCTTTCTCTATAAATATATATATATATACATATATATCTCTATAAATATATATATATATATACATACATACACACATCCACACATCTATCCATTTTCATGTCGGCTTCTTCCCTTTCGGGGTCGCCACAGCAGAATGAACTGCCAACTCCTCTGGCGTTTTACGCGGCGGATGCCCTTCCAGCCGCAACCCATCGCTGGGAAACATTCACACACACTCATTCACACACTAGGGACAATTGTTTTTTCTCAATTCACTTATATCGCATGTCTTTGGACTTGTGGGGAAACCGGAGCACCCGGAGTAAACCCACGCGATCACGAGGAGGACATGCCAACTCCACACAGAAATGCCAACCAACCCAGCCGAACCAGCGACCTTCTTGCTGTGAGACGACCGTGCTACCCACTGCGCCACCGTGACGTTCCCTCTCTCCCTTTCTCCTCTAATCTTTCTCTCTGTCTCAAACCTCTTTGTCTGTCTCCTTTCTCCCCTTCTTTTTTCCCTCTGTTTCTCTCTCTCCCATTCTCCTCTAATCTTTCTCACTATCTCAAACCTCTTTCTCTCTCCCTACCCCTCCCCTATCTCTCTCTCTCTCTCAACTCAACTCAACTCAATATACAAAAAACCAACGACATCTATTAATATCATACAACTAAAATACAAAACTACGATCAGTCAAAAAATTATAAACAATTTGAAACAAATAAAAAATATCTTTAAAAAAGTTGCATATGTTCACAGCAATCACTCTTCTCCTCATTTGTTAACTTTCCCAAAGATCCTTTTTTCTTGTTAATAGAGCGCGCAAAAGATCTCCAGCTGAAATAAAGCGGCGCTTCTGATCTCGAGAGTTTAAACCAACAGAACTTTTGTGTTCTCTAAAGGAGCAGGTGAAAGCTTCACCGGCGTTTGATGTTTGTTTGCTCTGAGAGCGCACGGACCGCGAGCGGAGATTAAATCAAGAACACTGTCAGGAAACCGACAGGATTACACAAAAACAGCAGCTTTCTGAGCGTCCTACACCCTCAGAGACCCTTCGGGACGCTGTGCTCTCCCACCGAGCGGAGTCGAAGTAGGGTTTCCTGGAGCTGTGGAGAGATGAAACAGGTTCTCTTGCATGCATGCTGAGAGCGGATGCTGCTGGAGAACCTATGCTCCACCTGCTCCACCACACGTAACAAAGATACACACACCATACCAAAAAAAAGAGATTCAGGGCCGGGGTACTGTTAAACTCTCCAGGCGGGAGCACTGAGCTCTCTTAGAGAACTTATCTGATGGAGTCCAAAGTGACAGAAGGTTCTCCAGCTGAACAATTGGGTTAAAAACAAGCAAGCATACATCCCCCATATTTGTTTTTTCATCAGACACAGAACAATAGCATCAAATAAAATAGCTGAGGCTGCGAAATAAGAGCAAGCAGCTCCGCAAAACCAAACTCTCCTCGCTTAGTTCCTTATAAAATGTTCTTATAGCATCATATGTTTTGCCGTTTTTAAAAGAAATCATGTTTTACATTTTAAATCTATTTTTAATAATATCGTTTAACACCGTTTAATAGGAAGTTTATTTTATTCTCACTGATCAAATCAGAGCGTTGTTCTTTCTAAAGATCTCTCTAGCGGTCTGCACGCCGCCGGCAGAGAATCTCATCCCAGCCAGATCCCAGCCTCCTCCCAGACGACAAGCAAGCGATCGGCGCTGGTATCTTGTTGCAATCTCCGCGAAAGCCTTCAGAGCCTGTGAGCTGTCCCAGAAAGCCACGCTCAGTCCCCCGAGCCGGAAGATCACCGAGGCGTCTTTGAGATATGAATCATGGGTCTGCATCAGCACATCCAGCATCCACCAGCTATTGCGCACTCCATCTCCCAGGCTTTTCAGCTATCAATCAGCGCAGCACACAACACTCGGATTATGTGTCTAACAGTCGAGTAACACTTAACTCCTGTTGGCGTCTGGGATGATGCAGCCACAGAGCTAAATTCTTCAACACGAGAGGTTTCAATCAGAGTCTGGAGCTGAAGAACTGCCAGAGATCAGGGAGAGCTTCTGTCTGAACACTCACTCTGAAACCTTCCTGGATTTCAGTCTCCAGGAGAAAAATACATTTTTAAGGAAAGTATAATGAGACGTAAAGACGATGACACATTCAACAAACTCAGAATCTAAATGTGTCTTATGTGTAGAGCAGAGGTTTTCCCTGAATAAATTGTTCACAAACAACTCAAAAGTTATGCAACATGTCTTTCACAGCACTGTACAAAGCAAGCTGTACATAAAAACAAGCTTTTCCAGTTTTCTGTTCATCATCTCACGGCAAAGCAATGCAAGATCACAAGGAAACAATATATTTACAGCTCATTCCGAGCAGATCAGATTTGTTTGACTTTCACTGTGTGTAGTTTTGATGTTAAAGTGGTCATGAAATGTGAGATAGCGAAACGTTGTGGATGCATTTTAGTGCAACAAAAACACAAGTTCATAAGTTTCAAAGTTCAAAACACTGAAAAACAGGGACATCACAGACAAATGCTTCCACTGCCCTGGAAGTGACCAGCGCAAGCCCCTTAACACTAGCAAGCCTAAGGTGCATTCAAGTGACTAAAAACAAAAACAGAGTGAACACTGGAGCAAAAAAACTAAAGACCAAAATGAATCGCTGGACTTCCAAACGATCAGACATCTTTATTAGCCGGAGATTCAGGTCCTGGGTGCTGTTACTCTTCACCAAGCTCTCTTAAAGCCCTCACCCGGTGATGGTACCATAGCTCAAGCTGGCTCAGCTATAAAGGGGCTCTAGATGTCAATGAGGAGGTTGTGAATACATGCAACCACAGGATTGTCGACCCATCAAACATCTTCAATGACGGAAGAGATTCAAAGCCTGAGTACTGTAAACCTCTGCTTTAAGTGACATTTTTGCTCTGGTTTCCACTCACCAGGTTTAGTCTAGAGTGAGAATGAGGTTACTCAGCAGAGCCCTTCTGCAAAAAAAAAAAAAACTGGATCAGCTATAAAATAGTCTAGATGTCAATGAGGAGATGCTCAGTGCACCAGGCTTTGAACAAGTTCAACCACTGGACTGTTGCATCATCAAACATCTTCAATAACAGGAGATTCAGAGCTTGGGTGCTATTACCTCTACTTCAAAAAAGGTTTGTGGTCTGGCTTCCACTTACATGGTTGAGTCCAGATGTCAAAAAACGGTACTCCAACTTTTTCCAAAAAAAAAATGGTGTATATGTTTGATGGTGTGGCAGTTCAGTGGTTGCATGTATTTACAGTCTGCTGCAATGACCATCTCCTCATGTTCAATATCAGAGGAGATTCAGGGCCTGGGTTCTGTTAAACCTCTGCAGGCTGGAGCACTGAACTGTCTTAGAGTGACAATGAGGATACTCCACCTAAAATAATTCTGTAATAAAAAAACAACAAGCTGGCTCTGCTATAAAATGGTCTAAAGGGTAAATGAGGAGATGCTGAGTGCAGCAGACTATGAACACATGCAACGACTGGACTGTCACACCATCAAACATCTTCAACAGTTGATGTGAGGCTGGTGTGCTGTTAAACTCTGCAGGTCTCTCTTAAAGCATTCACTCTGTAGAGTCCAGAGCAAGAACGAGGGTACAGAACTCTGGTTAAAAACAAGACAACACAACTCTGAGATGTTTTAGATGTCCAGTGAGTAAATTCAACCACTGGATGGCCAATCCATCATCAGTAAAAGGAGATTTAGGGCTTGGGTGCAGTCAACCTCCTTGTGATAGATGCAGGTGTGATTTTAGAGAGCTTTATGCTCTGAGGTCCAACCGAACATGTGTGTGCTCCAGCTGAACACTGATCCCTTGAGTTAAAAGAAAAAGACGCTAGCACAGCTTTAAAATGTTCTAGATGTCAATGAGGAGATGTTCAGTGCAGCAGAATGTGAACAAAGTAAGCAGCTGGACTGCCATACCATAAAACATCTTTACAAGCAGTGGATGTTGATTTACCATTACTTACTGTCACCCTGCTAATGCAGCAAAATTCCACTTGAGCGGGAGAGGTCACCTTTAACATGCAGTTACTAAAGAATCCTACAGAAACCTTCTCATAACAGTTTAGTTAAATGCCCAAGTTGTATGTCGCAGGTGAGTGAAAGGATCTTATGAGGAGGTAATGTAATCTGATGAGATAAAAACATGTTTTTCCATCTGCCGTGTGGCAAGCATTCAGGCGTGCTCTTTAGTTTGGAAATTAACATTTGGAAGTTAACAATAGAAAACAACAAAAAGTAAAATTCAGCACTCTTAGAATCTTTTGAGCAGTCAAAACTCAAAGTAAAAATATAAATAAAAAAAGGAACATCCAAATTGGACATCCCTTTAAAGCCAAACTCTCTTATTTCATCCTCGAACCACTCAAGCGGTGATCCGTGCTGTCAGTTTCTTTCTCGAGTGTCAAAACAATCTGAGAGCCAAGAGCCATTTATCCTTTCACGCTCTTTCTCCTCGCCTGTGGCTCTTCGAGTGAGTGAGCGAGCTTGAGAATGAGCATGCAACAGAGAGAGAGAGAGAGAGAGACCAAGATGAGAGAGAGAGCAATAGATTGAGGGTAAGAAAGACGAGAGCGTAAGAGAGAATGAAAGAGTGAAAGACAGATAGAAGAGAAAGAGAAGAGAAAAAATTATAAGTGAGAGAGAAAGAGGTAAGAGAACACAAAGAGAGTAAGAGAATAGAGAAAGAGGAGAGATCAAGTGGGGGAGAGAAATAGGACCGAGTAAAAGGAGAGATCAAGAGGGAGGGAAAGAGAGAGAGAAAGAAATAGGAGAGGAAGAGGGACAAAGAAATGAAAGAGAAAGAAAGAGAGAGGAGGGAGTGAGAGGAGAGAGAGAGAGAGAGAGGAAAGAGATACAGAGAAACATAAAGGGGAAGAGTGAAAAGGAGAAAAAAAACAGAGAGAAGGGGAAGAGAGAGAGAGAAAAATATTGATAAGCAAGAGAGTAAGATTAAAGCGAGAAAGAGGGGGGGGGGGTGCAGGTCCCGCTAGATTCAACAGTCATCGGAAGCTTTTCCTCACAGCGAAGCCACTCCACCCTTCCATCGACCCACTTAACTGTCCTAAAAGCACCGTGGCTCACGTTCCTGCTGCTCTGGAGAGGAGGAGGCGAGGCACAAACACACACAGCGCGTGTACTCTCATTCAAGAGCTCTCCAAGAACAGCTTTGTGAAGTTCTGGAGGAACGGCTCCCAGCTGAGAGATAAAAAGGTTGAGAGCGGAGAAACCTGCGCAGCACACCTACGGTCCACGCTTACAGGAGAGCTGGACGCGTTTTAACAAGTGACCTTTGCTACGTTCCTCTCTCCTCACATCTCCCTCACACCGCAGCACTCCATTAATTCCCTGCTCCAGACAGATACACCGTAGAAATGCATCTCGAAAACAAGTAGCGTTAAATAACAGCACATTAAAGAAAGGTTATTCCGTCTGGTCTGATGCACTCTGGCAAAGAGACCACTGAGGCTCTGCAGTGCGCAGGATTTCAACATGTCGCCTTCTGAAAAGATGCACGTTTGCAGACCTAAGTGCATGCTTTTTGGACTACTGCCATCATAGAGCTGCTCGAGTAAAGTGAAAATGATTCTAATGATCATTTTTTCAAACACTATTTTTAACAGATTACTCGACTTTGGAGATATTACGTGTCTATATGTATCCATACATTTTCTAAGTAGCTATATTCCCTTGTTTTATGAATCTCGGAGAACAAACTGGTCAAGTCCAGAGCAAGAACAAGGGTCCTCCAGATGAATATTGAATGGGAAAAAAACTGCACTAAAATGCTCTAGATGTCAATGAGGAGATGCTCAGTGCAGCAGGCAGTGAAAAAACTTAACCACTGAACTATCAAACCTTCACACATCTTCAACAACAGGAGATTAAGGGCCTGGGTGCTGTTAAACTCCACGAGACGTAGCAACAAGCTCTCTTAAGGCACTCTTACGGTTGAGTCCAGAGTTTGAACGAGGGTACTCCAGCTGAAACCTTGTTAAAAAACATACTGGCTCAGCTTTAAAATGGTCTAGAAGAAAAGAAGGAGTTCTGGAAGACAAAGAGGAGTTCTAGAAGACAAAGAGGGGAACTAGAAGGTCTAGAAGACAAAGAGGAGTTCTAGAAGCAGCAGGTTGTTGTAAACTCAACTACTGAAAAAACCAAACTATCACACATCTTCAATAAGCACAGATATCCAGGGTTTGGGTGATTTTAAGTACAGCAGCCAAGAGCACAGAGCTCTCTTTTGGAGTGCTCAAAAGTCAAATCCAAAGCGAGAATTATGGAACTGAAAACTTAACACATTTCAGTGTTGTTTCTGGTTGGCTTGGAACATATTCAATATTTTAAATGTACAGCTTGCTTGATATACAAAAAACCATACGAAGGCCACCCCGTAAAGGATTAATTTAGTATCTTGAGGTATCACTGTAACCCTAACTCAGTTATCATGCAAATCAACAGATATTTCTACTAAGATTTGTCGTCTCCAGTCCACTGAAAGTAAAACTGTGCTCCAATGTGGCTCTCAAGCAGAAATGAGACAAACTCTGATGCAAATCCAGGTCATAGATTCTTTTTAAGACATTAAAACAGGGTTGGCTTAATCATCATTTCAAGCCTGGAGTTCAGATGCTATTTCAGTCAACGCACTTCCAAACTTTTGATTGCTGGCGTATGTTTTGGGTGTAATATCCCTCTGCGCACATTACGAGAAAGGAAGGGAGTTGGTCCTCCTCCTCTGCTCGTGTTGTCTAATCTGTAGGCAGGAGCTAATGACCGACATGAGTGTGTTCATCAGCTGTTTACTCAGCAGCATTCCCAGGACACGGCAGCAGCTGCCAAGCACAGGCCAAAAAAAGAGAACCGTCTGCAGCTCGCCACACAACAAACATAGCTCTGCTTTAAATTATTTCCAAAGGTGCGTAGAAGGTAAATCCCATTATTCGTGGGCTTGGAGAAAACTACAATTAGTAGTTTAGCAGAACCTCATTTAGAAAGCCTCAGTCACACGTTTGTGAAGGAATTAAGTTTCAGAAAACTGTGGTGGCTGAGAGGTGCAAACCAATTAAAAAACAAGAAAACAATTAACAAATTAGTGCCAAGTTGTTGGTTCTCAAATGGTGCAACTCCTTTCCTCTTTGGCCGGAATGTCATAGTTTTTCCTGAATGAGCCGTTGCGTTTCCTGAACGAGCCGTTGCGTTTCCTGAACGAGCCGTTGTTTTCTGCAATTTGCAGTTGCGTTTCTGGAATGTGAAGTTGCGTTTCTGGAATGTGACGTTGCGTTTCCTGAACGAGCCGTTGCGTTTCCTGAACGAGGCGATGCGTTTCCTGAACGAGCCGATGCGTTTCCTAAACGAGCCGATGCGTTTTCTGGTTCAATTCTGAAGACCAGATCGATGAACGCTCAACCAGCTGATTTTACCCACAATCCCTTGCACTCGGGCAGAAGGAGTCTTCTTTTGGACACATACAAACGATCTCTCTTTGTAATACGACTCGTTAAAAAGAAGAAGCACAGACATAAGTAATGGCAACATAGAGAATGTTTTATATATTTTTAGAAAAAATTTTAATGAAGGAATGGGAAAGAAGAAGTTCTTGCACACGTCGAGTGTAACGACATGATCACAACTACTCTCAGAGCATCCCAGATCAAGCTCACTCTCGTCTCACACACACTAAAAAGTATGTATATTTTCTTCTGAAAAAGAGTTTCTACTTTCAGAGCGCAGTGTAAGTGTTCGGATTGGGACGCAGCAGTTCAGTCTAACTGATATCAAACAACTCGCAATAAAACATGAGCGAGGTTCGCAAACTTGGTCACGAGACTATATCTGAGCAATGCATTGAGATGTTACAACCAAACTTTGTACATTAGATGTCATAACCACAATCTGTGATCGCTTGCAGGTTTGACACATTGCCCCCTAGTGGTCTTCAGAAACAAACCAAGTTATCACATTTTATCACATCAAGTTAGCACCATTTCTTTAAAATGCTCCACATTTGTTCAGAAGCTCATCCTGAGATTAACTGGGTCCAGTTGTACAAGGTCAGCTTTGTGGGTGTTGGCTATTTCACAATTAGTCATTCTAGTAGTCAATTACTCAAACTTACAATTAGTCAAAAGGGGATATAAAACACTGCAAGCACACCAATGTGTTATCTAATGATCCACATTCTAAAATGGACATCCATCAAAGAGGCCCTCACAGAATTGAACGACCATCAAAACAGATGCTTAATCACGTTAAGTGAATAAATGTATATAAAAAGACATGAAACTCCATTGGAGACAAGTCTGTCAACATCACTCCCGGAAAAAACTACATGATCGAAATGAACACGCTGCAAATCCAGCATCCCAGCCTCTCCGTGCTATTCCGGGGTGACACAGAAAATCCTCTACGTGCTCTGCAAAGGAATTCAGACAGGCTCTGGATCAAACGAGCAGCCTCGCTCCTCCTCCCGTCTGCGAGTGATAACCAACGACCCCACATCGCTCCCCTCTCTGGCTGTTCGCCATCTGCTGCTGCGAAAAAAATGAGCGAGTTACATCCCTCAGAGAGCCTCGTCATGCAGGTGTTACATCATCAAGACACACAAGTGCAAACCTCCTAATTTGACATTCCCAAGCAACAGTTTTGGCCCTGCAGGCAGCGTCCGCACAGAAGAATCCAAGGAGAGCGTACACTTGGAGAACAATAATCCAGCAATGGGTGCATTCAAGCAATAAAATTGATGCGTGTGAGCCCTTTGCTTGGGTTTTCTATCGCAGCTGTTTCACCCGAGGGTTACATGGGCCGACAAAAGCAAAGCAAACAGTGATCCAGCGTCCTCCGAGTCAGTCAGCGAAGGAGAGAAGGTCCTGATGGGACTGAGCGGTCAGTCCTGACGTGAGGAGATGCATCTCTGGGATTACAGGACTCCGCTGAGAACAAGCATCCCTGCGGATCACGCACTTAACGCAGGAATAAAAGGGCTTTCAGAGGAGTGCTTTTGTACATAATCGCTGGTATTTGTTTGTAAACAGCTGTCGATATCAACGAAGATTGCCTTCTCGTGCAAGGCATTCACAGAGATCATCAACGGTCGCTATCTGGAGTAAACACCGGCTTCAGATATGGCTCCCAATTAAACATAATCACAAAAACTTAGCTAAACCTGTAAGCACAAGGTGAAAAGAAATCGGATAAACATTTGTTAAACATTTGGTCACCAAAAAAAAAGTATGGAGGAACTGCAGCCGCGTCACTGGAGTCATTTAACTGCAGAACGCTCTTACGATTTTTATGGAAATTAATACTCAAGAGACATGATTTATGAACACAATCGCAAACAGCAATTTATTACTCATTCCAAACATGAATTCAGCTCATACCTTGATATCAATGAAGCATGTGATCACATTGCAAGCATCATGGAGAGAGAAAGGGAGAGAAGAGAGAGGGAAAGAAGGGAGGCGAGAGAGAAAGTAAGCAGCCCTTCTGCGAGCAGAGCCAGAAAATGGATCATCCCTTGAGATTCCTTTCGGTATAACCCCGCCCCTCTACATCACTTCCTGTTCAATCCCAAGTAAACATAGGCTTATACAAACTCAATCTTAACTAATACAACTAATTACATGATAACTAATTACAATGATTAAACATTCTATAACACGATCAAACTCAGATGAGCATGTTAACAGCCCTCTCCACTCTTATTTTATCTTTAAATCTCTCGTTTATGATGTTGATGCCTGAAACAGAATTTCAGTGAAAAAAAAATAAACAAATTTCGGAAGAAATGACAGAAATGTGACAATCACCCCACATCTCCCTGTTACCATAGCAACTGACGTGAGGTCCTCATTTTGGCCAATATGTAGATGAGCGTCAAACCTACGAATAGCCCAATGTAGAGATTTTGGGGTAAATTTGATAATTTTGGGACATTTTGCTTGTAGTAGTAATAATAATAATAATAATAATAATAATAATAATGCCTTCAATTTATATAGCGCTTTTCTAGACACTCAAAGACGCTTTACAATTATCAGAGCACTATTCATTCAGTCCAAATTCACTCTCTGGTAATGATGAGCTATTTTGGTAGCCCTCAGCTGCTCTGGAGCAGTCTGACAGAACGTGGCTGCCATTCTATGCCAACGGCCTCCTGCTCACCACCAAACACACCCCACCAGTCACTCACATCCACTAAACACTCTCCACCAGTCACTCACATCCACCAAACACACCCCACCAGTCACTCACATCCACCAAACACACCCCACCAGTCACACACATCCACCAAACACTCTCCACCTGTCACTCACATCCACAAAACACTCTCCACCAGTCACACACATCCACTAAACACTCTCCACCAGTCACTCACATCCACCAAACACACCCCACCAGTCACTCACATTCACCAAACACACTCCACCAGTCACACAAGTCCATACTGGGCAATGTGGGTGAAGTGTCTTGCCCAGGGCCACAACTCCAGAATGGCCCTAGCAGGATCAAATCACCAACCTTCCAGTTATAGAATTACCAAATCCACCACTGCACCATCTTTCCGCCCCAAATGTTGAAACAAAACAAACGACTCCTGCAGTGTTACTGCAATGGCATCACTATCGGCAGCAACTAAGGCACTAACGCAGCACTTGTTAAATAAACTAACTCGGTTACAGTTACTGTCTGCTGCCCTAGTGCGCTACTTTGTGTTTTTATTCCTACTTCATCGTGTTGCGTGTTGTTGAAAGCCACATGAAGAGGAAGAAAGCTCATTCAGCAATTGGTGTACAACGCCGGATATAAAAGAAGAAGAAGAAGAAGAAGGAGAAGAAGAAAAGGTGTCATGTGATTGGTGGTGGTCACTCGCCTAAAACATCACTTTGAGGCAGCGTTAATCGAGCGTGATCGGGGCGAATCGAGAGGATAGAAAAACCATAGACTGTATATAACCTGCACAATGTTTCGTTTGAGCGGGAGAACAGTAACAAACAGACACGTCTTAGCTTGCATCACTTCCTGATGACCAAAATGGGACATGGGCGTAGCGAAGACATCTGAGCATTTAATGTTTATTAAATTGAATCATTCAGCAAAAGCAAAAAAAAAAAATTCACCCCCTCAGAGTGTTCATGAAGGTCAAAACTAACAATCTGAATAAAATACATTGCAGCAGCAAAGGTGAAAACGTGTTTTTAGACTCCAAAGCTGGGCATTTTTAACATAGGAGAAAACGAGAACCTGCTCCCTCCCCACTTCCTGTTGCGCTCGAGCAAGAAGAGCCTTGAGAAAAACTCACTTTTATAAGTAGAAATTTTTATGGAAATATTGATACTCATGAGACAAGATTTATGAACACAATTGCAAACAGCAATTTATTACTTATTCCAAACATGAATTAAGCTCCTACCTTGATATTAATGAAGAATGTGATCACATTGCAAGCATCATGGAGGGAGAAAGTGAGAAGGAAGAGGGAAAGAGTAGAGAGAAAAGAAGAAACACATCCACCCGCTAGCAGGGGAGAGAGAAAGAGCCCGTGAGAGAGCGGAAAGCCCCTAAACCCTTGAGATTCCCTTCAGTATAAATCCCGCCCCTCTAGGTCACTTCCTGTTTCATCCCAAGTAAACATAGGCTCATACAAATTCTATCTTATTTGAGAATTACTTACAATGATTAAATATTCTATTACAAAATACACACCAGGGGTCATCAAGAATGCATTTGTTTCCTTTTTAAAGCCCTGACGGCAGCACGGCCATTTCTTGGCTATCCCCGTTTTAAAATGTTGTTAATTTTTCAAGTTAAAAGCTCATGGGATCAGTAAAAACTTGGTTTAAAACGAAGTTACAATTTCCAGTACAAGTCTGTTCTTAGTCAAAACTTTTTTTTACCCCCTTTGGGTTAGCATGGACTTCTTTCAGATCTTCTCAGGTTCCTCTTCATGGAATTATTTGTATTATTTTTTCAAGCCACAGCGACGCTCAGCTCAAACCAGTACTGAAGAGGTTCACCGAGGAAGCACTCACAAGAAAACAACAAGCGGAGCCTGTTCCTCCAGCAGAGATCTGAATCACGGAGGCCTGCCGAGCCCTGCGCCACCCTCACCGCAATCACTCCGGTAAAACGAGGAGGGACGGGCTTTAAAGGGACAGCGTGCACATGCATGCACACACACACACACACACACACACACACACACACACACACCAGAGTTTCTCAAGGTTCCATAAACCCTGAAGCCTTCTCAAAAAGGAGTCTGGAGAAACCCAGAGCTGCTTCAGCCGCAGACGTTCTCTGTTTTGGAGATCTTTCATAACATCCATGTTTGCAGAACACAACAACGTGATGAATATTGCATCTCAAAGCTTAAATTTAGACCTCGAGATCTTGTTCTGGCACTTCACACGAGTCTTTCCGAGGGACTTCAGCCTGATGTGTGCAACATTTGTACGATAAATAAGAGAAAAAATACTTTTTATGCATTTTAATTTCCTTTACTGGGCTTTGTTTTTGTCAAAAACTTTCTGACTTTGATTGACAATTAGAACAGTAAAGTTTTGTTTTTACTTCGCTGCTAATTCATTTAATTTTCCGAACACCAATTTTATGACAAAAGGTAGTTCTGATTTATTACATCACAACCCAAATGCATGTTTTTTTTTTTACTTTTATATCACACTAAGGTCTCGTAATAACGCTCCCTAACAGAGTCTAGTAATGTCTTCTCTGAAGAGAGCTGCCTTCAGTTACGTTCAGAAGCAGTTGTTTTAATGAACAGGTGTCCTGTTTCAGCTCTTCTCAACATACGATGGATTGATTGATTGATGGAAGATCGCTGAACAGATCTGCCTCTAGAGGAGCTTAAAAACACAAGCTTAAACCTTTCAAACCTTTAATTTATATCTCTCCCTCTTCCTCTCGTTAGAACTTTCATTTCCCCTTTCTCTCTTCTGCTCACTCGCTCCTCCTCCCTTCCTCTCTTTTCTTTCTCCCAAACATTTCACCATCTTCATCTCTCCTCCTCCACCTCTCCCCATCGTCCCTCTATATCCCCGTCTCCCTCTCTCTTTCTCCTCCTCCTCACTCCATCGTCCCCCTATATCCCCATCACCTCCCTCCTCCTCCCCCTCCACCTCTCTCCATCACCCCCTCTCCTCCACCTCTCTCCATCTTCCTCTCTCCTCCTCCTGCTCTCTCCATCTTCTCTACAGTATGGCTCCAGCGAAAGATTCGCTTTTCATTCTGAGCATGAGCTGGTTTTTTAATCAGAGGGCTCTCGAACCTCAGAGAGTGATCAGAAGCTTTTCTGGAGACACCAGGAGCCGTGTGACCGGCTGCAACACGAAACCACTACGGCTTTCAACAACCAGCAGAAGGAGAGAACTCCTCTTCACGTCAAAGAACTCGAGCGCTGACTTACTTGATGAAGCAGCGTGCTCCTTCGAAGGTGTAGCCCTCCTCCCATCCGGTGGGTAGATCTGAAAGAGACAAGTGGAAGTTAGTCCCATCTGTCCATCAGCAGCAGCAGCTACACCTAAGAAATCTTTAGCGCTCTGTAGAAAGATAGGCAAGCTCTCCATAGCCACTTTTACACCACTGGGCTGGGGCTAAACATCTGGCCTGGGCATCCGTGGCTTTAGCCATTTTTTTTATAAGTGAAAGGTTTTTGAAAACGGAAACTTTTTGAAAACGAACTCTTTTAAAAGAGGATTTTTTTTTTTAACTTTTTGAAAACGAATTCTTTTAAAAGAGGATTTTTTTTTAATGGAAACTTTTTGAAGTGGAATTTTTTTGAAAACGGAAACTTTCTGAAGTGAATTTTTTTGAAAATGGAAACTTTTTGAAAACGGCCGCCAAGTTGATTTCTTGTTGTGTAGACAACGTCACCTTGTTTATTCTGGTTCACGGCGGAGTTATAAGAGCTTTTTAACTGATGCAGTAGCTCACAGAGCTCCTGATGTTAATAGGGACAGAGTGAGAGCTTGTGCTGCGCTTCTCTGAAATGTACAGGGGCAGATGTTTTTATACATTGGTTTTCTGCTTGTGCACGCATCTAGCAATCAACATATTATTAAAATGCCCATTTTGTATTGGCTTTGTGGTCAATTGTATACATATATTTGCTGCAAAAACCTTCCAAACAAAGCCAGATATTGATGCTCAGCACGTTTTCTGTCTTGGACAACAAAACGCAGACGTGTAACAGGCGCGATCGCGTTCTAGAAGCTCAGCGTGATCTCGCGAACACGTCTAGAATCACGTGAGCATCAGAAGGGACAGGAGTCGATCAAACCAGCGGTCAGAAGCATCGCTCAGGTGAACCGCAGCAGCCGCAGCGCGCGACGCGAAAGCCATGGCGTCGCTCGCGTCGCGTTCCGCCACAGCTGCGGTTCGGCAGCTGCATCGATAGCGTTCCTCCACCGAGCAACCCCACACCACCGAGCAACCCCATACCGAAACGAGCGCGGACAGCGGCCGCCTCACCTGGAGTTTTCCTGTGTCCGGTGATCACGGCTTCTCCCGTGATTGGATGCAGCCAGCTTGTGCTCTTCGCTTCTTCACTGTGGGGCGAGAAAAAGAGGGGGGTGAGAGAAGGCGAAAACGCGGCCGACTTGAGCATTTCCGACCCCGGTGAGGCCCGCCGGAGCCTCGCGCGAATATTTACTTGATAAAGAACAAGCGTCCGTCCCGGGTCACGCCGTAACTCCACGAAGAAGGCAGGCGACTCAGCCAGTCCGCGTTCAGCTCCGCCGCCATGTCTGTTCACTGATGCGCGCCCCCGAGCCACGCGCGTTCTCGGGATTCCTTAGCAACGGACTCTGGGGTGCGCGCGCAGGCTAACGTCAGCTAGCGACGTGATTCGTTTGTTTACGTCTTTCGATACAAATTTTATTTGTTCGTTTACAATATTTAGAGTCTTTATTTCTGAAATATATTGCTTAAAAGCAACAAATAAACTCAAAGAAAAATATTTGTTTGCAAGTGAAGGAAATAAGCATTTTGAGGCTAGTTTGACTAGCATAATGTCGTCGTATTGGTGAAGATTTACAAAACTTTGCTGCGCCTACTTAGTTTTTTGTTTATTGTCGTTTTGTACATGCTTATTAAAGTAGCAATAATTTCTCAAAATTAGATGAAATCCCAAACTGACGTAAAACAACATCTGTGGTCATGACGTAACCTCCACTATTAGCAATATATTAAAAAGTATGACAAGTAAAGAAAGTAAACCAAAAGAAAATAAATTAGTTTGCTATAAAATTCACAATTTTTTCACAATATTTTTGTCGCTTCGTTAAGTTTAAAAAAAACCCTATTGAGGCATTTAAGTCAGATAATCTTTGCGATATAACAATCTTTTGAGGACATAAAGGGTCATATTTTGGTTTGATCATGAATGTTTGAATATATACTTTTGTTTGCTATTCAACTCGAACTTTTAGAAATCAAATGTTTTATTGCACTAATTTTTTTTGAGTTTCCGAATCGATAGGGCGCAGCTTATGTACGAAGAGTTGTAGTTTATTCATTTTAGTTGCTTTGATATTGCTCTGATGTGTGTGGTAGTTTGCTATACATCTTTTAAAACAAGTAAAAAGGCAAAAACACTGATTAAATCACAATAATGAGGTCAAAACATTGAGATTCTGGGATAAAAAAGTAAGCATTCTATTATATCATTAGAGGGTTTATGGCATAATTTTAAAGATAAACACACATTTTAAGTGTACCAATACAGTTATAAATCAACAGAAATACTAAAATTAAAACGTAAAGTAATACAGATTTTTTTACATTGAAGCGTCATAATCAAAAGTGAGATATCTTTATTCTGGTGGACTTATAATCTACACCTTTCAATTTTGATCAGTATACTGACACACAAGATCGTTTTTTATAATTAACTAATCAAACAAGTGTCTTTTAAACCCAGAAATCTGAATGTACGTCCATCACAACAGCACACACTTCCTAATCTTCACACGCTCTCCGTCCTGCACACAGATGAAACCAGCGTTTCCTCGGCAGCTCCGGCGCCTTTCTGACCCGTCTCTGAACCTCTAATTAGAGTCTATATCCTAATTATTCCTTCATCGTCTGCGAATCCACCAGTTTCTGATCCAGTCTGAGCAGCAGCGGATTAAGCAGATTAACCGCAGCGTCTGCACGAGCAGAGGCCCGTCCGTCCATCCATCCATCCTTGCTCTGATCCTGCAGCACTAAGGCCGACATCTGCAACATGACGAACGAAAAAAGCTCAGAAAGGTGAATGATTTTCATGAAATGTTCAAAACGTCTGGATTTCAGGAAGCACTCAAGGAGACCCTTCAGCTGGTGAAACAGAGAGGAACAACAAGGGAATCGTGAAAGAGAAGCTCTTCTGTGGTTCTATGGTTCATCAGAGAGAGAGAGAGAGAGAGAGAGAGAGAGGAAAAAGGAGAACGAGAGAAGAGAGAGATGAAAGAAGAGAGAGGGAAGAAGGGAGAGAAACAGAGAGGAGAAAAGACCAGGGGAGAATGAGAGGAGAGAGAAAAAGAGAGGAAGAATGAGAACGAGAGGACAGAGAAAGAGAGGAGAGACCAGAAGAATAGAGAGAGACTGAGAGAGAGAGAAAAAGAGAGAGGCAGAATGAGAGGAGAAAGAACACAAAAGGGAGAGAAGAAAGAGAGAGAAAACAAGAGGAGAGGGAAGGAAGAAGAGAGAGGAGAGGGAAAGAGAGAGAAGGGAGAGGAAAAGGAGAGAGTGAAGGAGGGAGAGAGACTGAAAGAGAGAGATAAAGAGATGAGAGAAGAAGGAAAAGAGACTGAGAGAGCGGGAGAAAAGACGAAGAAAGAGAGGAGAGAAGGAGGGAGGGAGACTGAGAGAGAGGGAGAAAGAGAATAGAGAGAGGAAAGAGGAGAGAGACTGAGAGGGAGAGAAGAGAGAGGAAGAAGGTGAACGAGAGGAGAGAGACGAAATAAGAGAGAGGGAAGGAGGGAGAGAAACAGAGAGGAGAAAAGAGCAGGGAAGACTGAGAGGAAAAAGAGCGAGAGGGAGAAAGAGGAGATAGCGGAAGAATGGAGAGAGACTGAGAGAGAGAAAAGAGAGAGGTAGAATGAGAGAAGAAAGAAAATGAAAGGGAGAGAAGAAAGAGAGAGAAAAGAAGAGGAGAGGGAAAGAAGAAGAGAGAGGGAAAGAGAGGTAAAATGAGAGGAGAGAGCAAAAGAGAGGGAGAGAAGGGAGGGAAAAGAAGACTGAGAGTGAAGGAGGGAAAAGAAGACTGAGAGTGAAGGAGGGAAAGAGACAGAGAGAGATAAAGAGATGAGAGGAGAGAGAAGGAGGAAAATAGACTGAGAGAGAGAGAGGAGGCCATTTCATTTTTACTACTATCAACTTTTCAATGGCTAACCACTAGCAGCGCTCGCGTCACAGCTTAAAGTCTTTTTGGGGACAATTTTCTCTAATTTGCTTCAGTTTGTTTTAATTTTAAAGAGGCCTCGAGGATTGAGCTGTGTTTAACCAATGTGTTTATGTTATAATTCTAACTTAAGAGAGAGGAGAGAGGGAGTAAGAAAGAGAAAGATAGAAAGAGAGGAGAGAGAAAGAAAGAAAGGGAGAAGGAGAGAGCGAGAAAGAGGGAGGGGATAAGGGAAAGAGAGATGAAGGAGAGAAAAAAGGAGAGAGTGAGGAGAGAGATGATAGAGAGAGGAGAAACCGAATAGAGCAAAGAGAGAGGAGATAGAGAGATGAAAGAGGGAAGAAAAGGGAAAAGAGAGAAGATAGAGCGATGGGGGAGAGAGAGAGGGAGGGGGAGAGGGAGACCAACCAGGGCAAGAGAGAAAAGAGGGGAATAAGACTTGAGAGAGAGAGGAGAGGGGGAAAAGAGGTAAGAGAGGAAGAGAAATAGAAGAGAGAGGAATGAAGAGAGAGGAATTAAGGGAGAAGCAAAAGAGGAGAGAGATATGAGAGTCTTCTGCAGGATGCATTTACAGTGGTTGCTGGGTCTTGATGCAGCGCGCTGGTGATCTCTGTGGATTGCTCTGTTCTGTAGAACATCTGAAGGAACAATTGCACGTTTAAATTCCGTGTTGCTTTCAAAGACGGACCCGAACCCTTTTAAGTCAGGAGGGAGAGAAGGAGCGACTCAAATAGCTCCTCGAGTGCCGCTCCAAAAATGGCAGGTGAGTGAAAAGAGTTGATTTAAAGCACCATTTGCTTTCTCATCTAGAAGAGTCTCTGTGAGGTCAAGAGGTCACGGGGTCATGAGGATTAGGGTGCTAACTGCAGCTGCACGGGAAAACTCAAAAACCCATCTCTCAGTGCCACACTTCGGAGTGAATCACATCGTTTGAGACGATTTAATTTCACTGAGTGGTGCGCAATGCATGATGGTATTTCCTTCAGGGTGCAAACGCTTACCCCGGTCACTCTCTCCATGATTTAAGAGAGACGGATGGAAGCTAAAGAGGTCGGAGGTCACTGGAGACGAGCTCAGATGAGATGAGTGGAGCTTACGGAAGCTCGCGGGGAAACTTCGTACAAAAGATGTGATTACGTAACCATAACGATGGAGAGACCACCACGCTCAGCCACACCTCCAGTTTCCAATCACCAGCCCCGCCCACACGTACACGGTTATTTTATAAACACACTTTTTTAGAGATGCTCCACAGAGAGAGAAAAGAGGGAGAGAGGGGAGAGGGATAGAAAGAAAGTGAGAGAAAAGGAGAGAAGGGGAGAGAGGAGAGGAGGAAAAATGAGAGAAAAGCATGAGGAGAAGGGAGAGAGTGGAAGAAAAAGAGGAGAGAAAAGAGGGGATAGGGAAAGAGAGAGAAAGAAGAGAGGTGAGAGAGAGGGAAGAGGGAAAAAGGAAAGTTAAGGGAGAGAGAGCGATAGAGAAAGAGGAGAGGTGAGAGAGAGGGAAAGAGGAGAGAAGGGAGAGAGAAAGAAGAGAGGTGAGAGAGAAAGAGGTAGAGAGGTGAGAGAGAGTGAAAGTGGAGAAGTGAGAGAGAGAGAGAAAGAGGAGAGAAGAGAGAGGGGGAGAGGAAAAGAGGAGAGAGAGACAGAAGAGAGGGGAGAGAAAGAAGAGAGGTGAGACAGAGGGGAGAGGGAAAAAGGAAAGTTAAGGGAGAGAGAGCGATAGAGAAAGAGGAGAGGTGAGAGAGAGGGAAAGAGGAGAGAAGGGAGAGAGAAAGAAGAGAGGAGAGAGAGAAAGAGGAGAGGTGAGAGAGAGTGAAAGTGGAGAAGTGAGAGAGAGAAAGAAGAGAGAGGGAGAGGGAAAGAGGAGAAAGAGACAGAAGAGAGGGGAGAGAGAAAGAGGGAAAGAGAAAGGAGAGAAGGGAGAGGGAAAGAGAAAGAGGAGAGAAAGAAGAGAGGCGAGAGAGAGTGGAAAAGAGGAGAGAAGAGAGAGAGGTGAGAGGGAAAGAGAGAGTTACTGAAAGACATTTGATTAGTAAATTATTGAATGACTCAAAAATACTTTTCTCAAAACGTACAAAAAAGTTTGTTTCGCTATATCTTTGAGATATTAACCTGAGATCCCAATCTTGATCTTAGGTTGCCTGCAGCATTTCAACACAGTGCCACCTAGTGGTAAGGAGATATAGATATTGATTATTTTGGGACATAATTACCGGTTGAGCATTCATCGATCTGCTCGTCAGAATCGCACCGGAGAACGTTCTCATCCGAAGCCGCTCGGAGACTTGGGACGTAACATATGTTTCCAAACTCGACAGGAAGTCAGTTATTTAGCCATTTCCTGTACAAACAAAGCACTCAGAAATGAGCCTTTAGCTTTTATAAACTCAGAAAAAAAACAGATTTAATCCAAACATCTCCAAACTTCTTCAGCATCATCATATGGCATAAGGCATGTTAAATTGCGTAGATTTTTTGGCTACGATAAATGGCGTTGCCATGGTGCCCGCCGAATATTCTATTCAGAATGTTGCAGAATGCAGTCACGTCCTGTAAATGTGGAGTGAATGAATAATGTTCTGATAATTGTAAAGCGTCTTTGAGTGTCTAGAAAAGCGCTCTATACATTTAAGGCATTATGGTTATTATTATTGTTATTATTATTTTAGTCCTTTTTTTTAGAAACTGAATTAAAATATTTCAGGGCCCCCGCATGCTTAAAATGAAGCAGCTAGGCATGCAAAAGTGAAAATAAATAAAGTGAATATTTGCATTATTTCAAAGATTCTCAGGACTCACGTGACTTCTGCACTCTGAGTAATTAGCATAATAGTGATGCACAGAGGTGGAAAGTATGCACGCTTGCATCGCATGCATTCCTGCGAGCATTGAATGCTTCACATTCAGCTCATGCATGCAGAGAATTTGCATAGCACCAGAATAGCCGGAGGAGAATGTTAGCATGCAATGCTTTGCTCCAGGCCCCCTGGCAGCTCTTGGGGCCTTTCCTGAGAAGCGTAATGAGGGATGTGTCAGTTAAGTTTTACAGTCCGAGAAACTTTCCTCAGATGCTGCACGATCGTAAACAAGAAAAAAAACACAAGCAGGTCCCCCTGGTGGAAATAAGAGGAGCGCATGGAAGAGGACGAGTCTAAACAACTCAAAGAGCAAAGTCTAAAGAAAAATAAAGTCCAAATTAAATAATTGTCGACAAAAAAGTAAAAAAATGGGAAAATTAAAAAAAATATAGTCGTACTTTAAAATTTTTTTAAAAGACAAGATTATAAGTGAAATAAGAAAAATATACATAAAAAATAAATTTTTACAATAATTAGTTTATTTAATAAAAAAATAACTAATGCAATTAAATACAAAACAATTTAAAATTTAAATTCAAAACATAAAATAGAGTAAAAATAATAACGAAATAATAAAAATCATGATAAAACTAAATACAAAAAAAAATTATGGAATAATACAAAAATATATTTATCTAAATAAATAATACAACTAAAATATATGTAATATATTGAACATGTACAAAATAAAATCCTGACACAATTTCATGGGTCACGGTGGCGCAGTGGGTAGCACGGTCATCTCACAGCAAGAAGGTCGCTGGTTCTAGCCTCGGCTGGGGCAGGTTGCATTTCTGTGAGGAGTTTGCATGTTCTCCCCGTGATCGCGTGGGTTTTCTCCGGGTGCTCTGGTTTCCCCACAAGTCCAAAGACATGCGGTATAAGTGAAATGAGTAAGAAAGATTGTCCACAGTGTTAAAGAGTGAATGTGTGTGTGAATATTTCCCAGCGATGGGTTGCGGCTGGAAGGGCATCCGCTGCGTAAAACATATGCCAGAGAGTTGGCGGTTCATTCTGCTGTGGCGACCCCAAAAGGGAAGAAAGCCAACATGAAGATGAATGAATGAATGAAAAAAAATGGAATAAGAAATTATAATAAAAAGAAAGGTGATAGTTCAGCATAATTTATTGCTGTGTTTTTACTTTTTAGTTGTTTTTTTATATTATTTCTATGTATTAGCAAGAAAGAAAGAGCTCAATGATTTCAGGGACATTCTCCAGAGGATCAAAACTAGCAAATCAAGTCCTAGCCAATAATCAATTCAGCTCCAGAGTTAATCAATAGCGTCTATCCATTAGCAGTATTGGATGTTCCCGGTGCAGGAGGAGCTTTTACTTTCAATTCAAAACACTTCATTTATGACATCCACAACAGTTTGAATTGATAAGAGTGTTCATTCTGCGATACTCAAGAGTCAGGAGCTTGTTTGCAGGGTTCTGGAGATTCGAAACACCTCCTTTCAGAACAAAATAATCTGAAAATAGAGCTGAGAAGTTTCTGTTTCATCGTCCAGGCCGCCACCTTCAAGTGTTTCACAGAGAACTCGATTTATTATGGAGCTGGAGACCTGACGAAACAATCTGAATTTTAATTCCATTTATTTCTGGTACTGACATTTGTAATTGGGGTGTCACGGTGGCATGGTCGTCTCACAGCAAGAAGGTCTCTGGGTCGAGCCTCGGCTGGGTCAGTTGGTATCTCTGTGTGGAGTTCTCATGTTCTCCTTGTGATCATGTTGGTTTACTCCGGGTGCTCCGGTTTCCCCCACGAGTCCAAAGACATGAAGAATAAGAGAATTATGTAAAAAACGATTGTTCATTGTGTTAAAGTGTGAATGAGTGTGTGTGGATGTTTCCCAGTGATGGGTTGTGGCTGGAAGGGCATCCGCTGCATAAAACAAATGAAAGAAGAGTTGGCGGTTCAATCCGCTGTGTGTGGAGACTCTGAAAAATGAAAAGGGACAAATCTGACAAGAAGATGGATGGATCGTTTACCATCGCTGTAATTAAAGTTTAAACATTTTCTCAGTGTTTCAATATAAGGAATTAATAATACTTTGTTACTGTACTTAGATAGAGTGTTGTGTTATTTACCGAAAAATAGTAACTAATTACAGTTACTGGTTACTTAATTCAAAAAGTAATTAAATTACTTTACTTATTAGTTACTTTTAAAACTAGTTTTGATGCAATAATCAAAGCCTTATTATTTTACTTCACTGCTGCGTGTAAAATAATGCTTTTATTGATCAACTTAACTATTTTAATTAATTTGTTTAATTGTTTATTTTACACTTTGCTAATCATTACAGTCAGTATAAACTGACAAACACATTTAATAACACTGTGTGCAGAATTATTAGGCAAATGAGTATTTTGACCACATTATCCTCATTATGAATGTTGTCTTACTCCAAGCTCTATAGGCTCGAAAGCCTACTACCAATTAAGCATATTAGGTGATGTGCATCTCTGTAGTGAGAAGGAGTGTGATCGAATGACATCACACCCTATATCAGGTGTGCATAATTATTAGGCAACTTCCTTTCCTTTGGCAAAATGGGTCAAAAGAAGGACTTGACAGGTTCCGAAAAGTCAAAATTTGTGAGATATCTTGCAGAGGGATGCAGCACTCGTAAAATTGCTAAGCTTCTGAAGAGTGATCATCGAACAATCAAGTATTTCATTCAAAATAGTCAATGGGGTCGCAAGAAGCGTGTGGAAATACCAAGGTGCAAAATCACTGCCCATGAACTGAAAAAAAAGTAAAGCGTGCAGCTGCCAAGATGCCACTTGCCACCAGTTTTGCCATATTTCAGAGCTGCAACATCACTGGAGGGCCCAAAAGCACAAGGTGTGCAATACTCAGAGACATGGCCAAGGTAAGAAAGGCTGAAAAACGACCACCACTGAACAAGACACACAAGCTGAAACGTCAAGACTGGGCCAATAAATATCTGAAGACCGATTTTTCTAAGGTTTTATGGACTGAAGAAACGAGAGTGAGTCTTGATGGGCCAGATGGATGGGCTCGTGGCTGGATCGGTAAAGGGCAGAGAGCTCCAGTCTGACTCAGACGCCAGCAAGGTGGAGGTGGAGTACTGATTTGGGCTTGTATCATCAAAGATGAGCTTGTGGGGCCTTTTCGGGTTGAGGATGGAGTCAAGCTCAACTCCTAGTCCTACTACGAGTTTCTGGAAGACACCTTCTTCAAGCAGTGGTAGAAGAAGAAGTCTGCATCCTTCAAGAAAAACATGATTTTCATGCAGGAAAATGCTCCATCACACGCGTCCAAGTACTCCACAGCGTGGCTGGCAAGAAAGGGTCTAAAAGAAGAAAAACTAATGACATGGCCTCCTTGTTCACCTGATCTGAACCCCATAGAGAACCTGTGATCCATCATCAAATGTGAGATTTACAAGGAGGGAAACCAGTACACCTCTCTGAACAGTGTCTGGGAGGCTGTGGTTGCTGCTGCACGCAATGTTGATAGTGAACAGATCAAAACACTGACAGAATCCATGGATGGCAGGCTTTTGAGTGTCCATGCAAAGAAAGGTGGCTATATTGGTCACTGATTGGTTTTTGTTTTGTGTTTGAATGTCAGAAATGTATATTTGTGAATGTTGATGTTGTATTGGTTTCACTGGTGAAAATAAATAATTGCAATGGGTAAATATTTGTTTTTTTGTTAAGTTGCCTAATAATTATGCACAGTAATAGTCACCTGCAAACACAGATATCCTCCTAAAATAAAAACTACTTCCAAAAATATTCAGCTTTGATGTTAATGAATTTTTTTGGGTTCATTGAGAACATGGTTGTTGTTCCATAATAAAATTAATCCTCAGAAATACAACTTGCTTAATAATTCTGCACTCCTTGTATAAATGTCAATGCATTTAAGTCAGACTAGCAGAAACTAAAAATATATCAATAATATATTTAGACCATAAAAAAACTAGTTATTTCAACCTTTAGCCCCTAATGTCATCTTTAGCTCAGTTAAAAAAAATTGGGGTTGTGGCTGGAAGGGCATCCGCTGCGTAAAACAAATGCCAGAAGAGTTGGTGGTTCATTCTGCTGTGGAGACAAGAAGATGGATGGATGGACAATTATAATTGAATAAAACTGAATATTACACGCCCTTAAAGTAGATTTAAAATTTTCACATTTTAATTAGTTTTTTTTCTTTGAATTAGAATTTTTTTTATTAGAGTTAGATGTTTTTTATTAGAATTTAAATTATTAAAATAAATTTTAATTTCTTAATATGAGTTTGAATTTCATAACTTGAATATTGAACTTCTATTGGATTTTCTAGATGTGTTTTTAAACTTCTGTTTTTTCTGCAGAAATCCTGTTAAATTTGGAACAACTAATTCAATATTGTTAAATTCAAACAGCAAATTGCGAGTATGTGAAATTCAGACGTGATAGGAAGTAGGTCCGAGGCATCAGCAGGATGATGTGAATGTTTAAATAAAATAAAAATAAAATTCAAATAAATTAATTCTAAATTCAATGGAAAAAGTCTAAATCTGTGTTTGGCCATGTAATATATATTTCTATTAAATGATAATTTTATTAAATTATAAGTTATAAATTATACAGTTAATTTTATTGAGCTACAATTGTATATAATGCAAATCTCTAGCTCCATATATTTGGGGAGTTAAACTCTTACAGTAATTTGTAAACCATGAATAGTCACAATGATTTAAATATTATTTTCATCACTGTTTGCACATTATAAGCCGCGCATAGTTCAACATTTTTCTGAACTCGCTCCTCTGAGACTAAATGTCTGGAGCGTGAATATTCATGAGCTGCTTTCAGAGGCTGCAAATAAATCAGCAGGAATGGAAAGATTCCTCAAGTTTCTGGAGCTGTTGAAGCTGCTAAATCTGTTGGAGCTGCTCTAGCTGCTGGAGTTGTTGGAGCTGCTGAAGTTGCCTGGAGCTGTTGAAGCTGTTGGAGCTGATGACGCTTTTGGAGCTGCTGAAGCTGACTGGAACTGCTGAAGCTGCTCTAGCTGTTGTAGTTGCTGGAGATGCTGAAGCATTTGGAGCTGCTGAAGCTGTTGGTGCTGCCTGGAGTTGCTGGAGCTGCTGGAGCTGCTGAAGCTGCTGGAGCTGCTCTAGCTGTTGGAGCTGCCGGAGCTACTCTAGCTGTTGGAGCTGCTAGAGCTGCTGAAGTTGCCTGATCTGCTGGAGCTGTTGGAGTTGCTGGAGCTGTTGGAGCTGCTGAAGCGTTTAGAGCTGCTGAAGCTGCTGGAGCTGTTGGAGTTCCTGGAGCTGCCTGCAAAAAGTTACATACTTTCTAACATTCTTACTGTATTCTGCCTTAGCGCCAGTTGGGCAATGCTACATGTAGATTGGAGGGACCTGTTGCCATGCATTTTTCACATTTTTCTAACAAAGTGTGTTTAGAGATCAGACGTCCCTTTGATTTTGAGATTAGCTTTTGGGTTTTTGCATGAGAAACGTGTCTCTTTCTGCTCCATCACCCCCTCGCTCTCCCTCTCTCCCGTCCCCTGAAGTTGTGCACCCTGCGTAAAATTGCATTATTCCATCTCTATTCCAATTGCTTTTCCTAAGCCGGATCACCCTGGAGATAGACATTATATCAGAGCAGACGAGATGGTGGAAATATTCATCCATGAGAGAGATTTTTCCTCAAAGACTGGGTTTTTCTTTAATGTCTCGTTTGGTTCAGAATAAATTGCGGCGACTGGGAGAAGGCCACAGAGAGGGTTGCTATCGTGATTCTCGCCACATGGCACAGCTGCCACCTGCAGATAAAAACCTGATCTACTATCTAGTTTTGTTTCCGCTGTAGCCCGGTTCACCTCTCGCCCTTAACTCTTTGCCCCCGCGTGATCATTCTCAAGAGGGAGCTATTCAAGTTCTCTTTGAAATGAGGATGAAGGTTTGAGGAGCACACTCTCTTACATCAGCACAGCTTCCACTGGCCAACATAGCAGCCCCTATGAATATTCAAAACTGTCAGCCAATCAGGGCAGAGAATGATTCATTTCAAGCCTTTAATCAAATGTACATCGCTTGTTTTCAATTACTGATCCATGGAAATCTTGTTTGAGGAGCCGTTTAGTTTTGGATGGACATGTCTTCTCTTCTCTTACACAAAAAACTGCAATATATTGCCCCGATGTGCTGTCGTTGTTTTTATTGGAGCCAAACAAAAATTCTGATTCTATGAATCATCCTAAAGCCATTGTTTCTCAAGGGGTCCCCCTAAAGTCAAGGAACGGTAGTCTCTGTGAACAACAGTTATATTTATTTTTTTGGCGAGCTGTTTTCTTCGTGTTTCCTGCCTAATCAGATTTTCCTATCACCTTAAAACAAATTGTATCGCACGCTGAAAATAAACTTCACCTTGCATCGCATCTCATCCTGCCAGCAAGCACAGAAGCAGCATTCAAAACAGTAAAAAGGTGGAGTTGTTTTTGTTTACCAGCTTAATCAGCTTTCATAGTGCCACTGTAGATAATACTGGAGCAACACCAGATGCAGACGGAGACCGACGGACCGCACAAGCAAATCTGGCACAAAAACGTGGCACAATGAGCCCTAGATTTTCAACAGACATTTTTGTGTGTCTCCTTCACCTCATACTGGTGATGAGTTAGGACATCAAGCTTCGGATTGGTCGATAAATCTTCAGGGTTTGAGCCAACTGCCACCTATTGGATTGGAAAGGAACATTTGGAGGGAGGTCTCAATGAAAAAAAGTGGGAAAAATTAAAGTCGCAGAGTGACTGAAAAAGGTTCATGGACTTAGATCCTGACGTTCCAAGAGCCAGACTAAAAACAAAGGCGGCTTAATTTTCCTTTGGTCCTACACATGAGGAAATCCATAATTCGTGGCACTGGTACGGCTGTGCAGATGTGGTGAAAGGATAACCGAGGAAGACGGTGGGTGACATGATGACAGCAACTGATAAAAACAGCACCAAAGTCAGTTAATTCTTTCCCATTTTTAATTAGACCATCGGCAGAGAGTAAAGCGCTCCTAGCGGAGTTCCCTATTCGGTGCTCTAAAAGATGAATGTATTAATCAGAAATGGGTGGATTTTGTGTGCCAACAAGCAAAACCCAGCAGGGGGCGTGGTGGCAACATGGCAGTGGGGAGAACATGGGGTACACGGCTAATTTTGAGAAGAACATGTAAGGTGATTCTAAAACATTGTTTAGGGTAAATACTGCCTTCTGAAGGGCATTAAGGGTGCAGTGATATTATAGAGGGGGCAAATATTTATCAAGAATCATTTAAAAGGAGAATAATATGGCACCTTTAACAAGGAGGTTGAGGAAACAGAGGCTCTAGAATCTACAATCAAAGTCTGGTGTTTAGCTAACAGATCTTTAAACATACAAAAATAAATATTCAGAGTCAGACCTACACGGCAAAGGAGGCTGGGATCTATGTGACCTGGGCTTATAAATAGCCATCTGGAGCATTTTTAAGCTAATGAAATCAGCAATGTCCTTTTCTGCTGCTTTCCTGACAGGGAAAGCTGGCGAGGCACCCTAATATCATGCCGACTCACCTCCGGTGACAAACACTGGCAGGTCTAGTGTCACTGTTCCTGAGACTCAAGAGCTAGTCTCAAGAGAGCTGATTGGTTGAAGGAACTTCTGAATTCTCTGCAGTGTTGCCAGATTGGACTGCTTTTTACTTTTGGTTATGTTGGGCTGGGAAATGTGGCATTAATAGTAGTAACAGTAACTGAATAACGCTAAAATTATAGTTTATGGATGTGTTTGTGTGTGTGTGTGTGTGTTTATATATATATATATATATATATATATATATATATATATATATATATATATATATATGTTCATCTGAAGCTTGTTTGTGTGTTTTTCTGTCTTTATTTTATAAAACCATTTAAAACCTTGTCCTCTTTAAAAATCTGTGTTTTTGGGATGGTTTTTATTGAGGTGTGCAGGTTTTCCAGAATACGCATATATTCTTGTTGACTTTACATATAAAACATCTGCCATTCCTGCTTTTCAGTGTGAACAAAGCAAAACCAGAAGGACAAGTGTCTTACATCTGAAATATTTCACTTACTTAGAGCTCTTGGTGAGAGATTCGAGGGAAGAAAAGTACAACTCCCTCTGTATGCATGCCTTGATTCAGCTCCGCTCCTCAGAGAAACAGAGGGTCAATACATGCTAATACAGCTGTAAAAAAAACATCTGCAAATACCAGTGACAGCCTGAGGCCGGAAATCATATTTACCCTCTGACTCTGCAAACGGCCAGATTGTGGCACAAAGCGTTGTATGGTTTCATCACACGAGCGACATCTGCTCGACACTGAGTTGCGTGTAAAATTTCTCAGATGGACCTTCTCCAAGCTCTTCACGGATGATCTACGGTGCTCTCGAGGAGCCCAGAGCGCTGCTCAAGCATCCCGGTGTCTGAGAGGTGTTTCAGTTTGTGTTTATTGGCATCTGAAGGGGTTCGTAAAGACCTCCGTGGTGCATAAACCTCAATCGAGCAAACCAGCAGACGCTTTACTGTTCTAAAACTGTCAGATTTAGATCCTCCACGGGTGAATAAAGGTGATAATTAGTGAGGTGCTATTAAATACAGGAAACTACTTTGCTCAAAAAAGATATCTACCCACCAAAGCAGAGGTGTGTAGTAACTAGTTACATGTCTTACATTTTTAGTACAAGTAGCACTTTTTGAGTACTTTTAGAAATGTCTACTTTACTTTTACTCAAGTAAATCTTTTGTGAAATATCTGTAATTGTAGTTACATTTGAGTTACATCTTTGTTACATCATCATTGCATCCAAGTTACATCGTTAGTTACATTTTAGATGCATTGTAGTTACGTCTGAGTTACATCTTAGTTGCATCCAAGCTACATCTTAGTTACATTTTAGTTACATCGTAGTTATGTCTGAATAACATCTTAGTTACATTTAGTTACATTGTAGTTATACCTTAGTTACATCTTAGTTACATTTTAATTACATCGTAGTTACGTCTGAGATACATTTTATTTAGATTTTAGCTGCAATCTCCCATCACTAACATGATGGAAATAAATCTAAACTAAGCTATTTTTGACGTTAGTGAGGCTTGTGAGATGTCGAAGTGTTGCATGTATTGTTGCATGTACCTCATTGGTAGGTTTTATTATAGTTTGCAATCGACTCTACATTATTTTCCCCTAATAAACTAAAGTTTATCTATAGGAAATATTATGAAATAGCTAGCATTTCTGCTTCAGATCAGAAGTAACTAGTGGCAAAGTACTTGAGTACAATTTGTTTATATACTTTTTTACTCTTACTCCAGTAAATTCCAAAGTACATTTGGAAGTTACTTTTACTCTTAAATGAGTAAAAAAAATTTAAATACTATAACCAATTCTAAGTGAGAAAAAGGGGTTTACATGGTCATCAAACACCCCTTTATCAGGGTTATTTTTTAACTCAGCTGCTGGGTTGAGCATGTTAGGTCATTTTTGTCAAATAAGGACAAACCCAACATTGAGCTATTTTAACCCAGCTCTGGGCCAAATATAGACCAACCTAGCATTAAGTTATTTTAACCAAGCGCTGGGTAAAATAAGGACAACCCCAGCATTAGGTTATTTTAACCCAGCGCTGGGTCAAATATAGACCAACCTAGCATTAAGTTATTTTAACCAAGCGCTGGGTAAAATAAGGACAACCCCAGCATTAGGTTATTTTAACCCAGCGCTGGGTCAAATATAGACCAACCTAGCATTAAGTTATTTTAACCCAGCACTGGGTCAAATAAGTACAAACCCAGCTTTGAGTTATTTTAAGCCAGCGCAGGGTCAAATAAGGACAAACCCAGCATTGGGTTATTTTACCCAGTGCTGGGTCAAATAAGGACAAACCCTAGCATTGGGTTAATTGAACACAGCGCTGGATCAAATATAGACCAACCTAGCATTATGTTATTTAAACCCAGCGCTAGGTCAAATATAGACCTACCTAGCATTAAGTTATTTTAACCCAGCGCTGGGTCAAATCAGGACAAACCCAGAATTGGGTTATTTTAACCCAGCGCTTTGTCAAATATAAACCAACCTAGTATGAAGTTATTTTAACCAAGCGCTGGGTAAAATAAGGACAACCCCAGCATAAGGTTATTTTAACCCAGCGCTGGGTCAAATATGGACAAACCCATCATTATGTTATTTTAACCCAGCGCTGGGTCAAATAAGGACAAACCCAACATTGAGTTATTTTAACCCAGCTCTGGGCCAAATACAGACCAACCTAGCATTAAGTTATTTTATCCCAGTGCTGGGTCAAATATAGACCAACCTAGCATTAAGTTATTTTAACCCAGCGCTGGGTCAAATCAGAACGAACCCAGCATTGGGTTATTTTAACCCAGCGCTGGATCAAATACAGACCAACCTAGCATTAAGTTATTTGAACACAGCGCTGGATCAAATATAGACAAACACAGCATTGGGTTAATTTAACACAGCGCTGGATCAAATATAGACCAACATAGCACTGTTATTTAAACCCAGCGCTGGGTCAAATATAGACCATCCTAGCATTAAGTTATTTTAACCAAGTGCTGGGTCAAATATAGACCAACCTAGCATTAAGTTATTTTAACCAAGCGCTGGGTAAAATATGGACAACCCCAGCATTAGGTTATTTTAACCCAGCGCTGGGTCAAATATAGACCAACCTAGCATTAAGTTATTTTAACCCAGCGCTGGGTCAAATATAGACCAACCTAGCATTAAGTTATTTTAACCCAGCACTGGGTCAAATAAGTACAAACCCAGCTTTGAGTTATTTTAAGCCAGCGCAGGGTCAAATAAGGACAAACCCAGCATTGGGTTATTTTACCCAGTGCTGGGTCAAATAAGGACAAACCCTAGCATTGGGTTAATTGAACACAGCGCTGAATCAAATATAGACCAACCTAGAATTATGTTATTTAAACCCAGCGCTAGGTCAAATATAGACCTACCTAGCATTAAGTTATTTTAACCCAGCGCTGGGTCAAATCAGGACAAACCCAGAATTGGGTTATTTTAACCCAGCGCTGGGTCAAATAAGGACAAACCCGACATTGAGTTATTTTAACCCAGCGCTGGGTCAAATAAGGACAAACCCAACATTGAGTTATTTTAACCCAGCTCTGGGCCAAATACAGACCAACCTAGCATTAAGTTATTTTATCCCAGTGCTGGGTCAAATATAGACCAACCTAGCATTAAGTTATTTTAACCCAGCGCTGGGTCAAATCAGAACGAACCCAGCATTGGGTTATTTTAACCCAGCGCTTTGTCAAATATAAACCAACCTAGCATTAAGTTATTTTAACCCAGCGCTGGATCAAATACAGACCAACCTAGCATTAAGTTATTTGAACACAGCGCTGGATCAAATATAGACAAACACAGAATTGGGTTAATTTAACACAGCGCTGGATCAAATATAGACCAACATAGCACTGTTATTTAAACCCAGCGCTGGGTCAAATATAGACCATCCTAGCATTAAGTTATTTTAACCAAGCGCTGGGTCAAATCAGGACAAACCCAGCATTAGGTTATTTTAACCCAGCGCTGGGTCAAATATGGACAAACCCAACATTGAGTTTTTTTAACCCAGCGCTGGGTCAAATCAGGACAAACCCAACATTGAGTTATTTTAACCCAGCTCTGGGCTAAATACAGACCAAGCTAGCATTAAGTTATTTGAACACAGCGCTGGATCAAATATAGACAAACACAGCATTGGGTTAATTTAACACAGCGCTGGATCAAATATAGACCAACCTAGCACTGTTATTTAAACCTAGCGCTGGGTCAAATATAGACCATCGTAGCATTAAGTTATTTTAACCCAGCGCTGGGTCAAATCAGGACAAACCCAGCATTGAGTTATTTTAACCCAGCGCTTTGTCAAATATAAACCAACCCAACATTGAGTTATTTTAACCCAGCGCTGGGTCAAATAAGGACAAACCCAGCATTATGTTATTTTAACCCAGCGCTGGGTCAAATAAGGACAAACCCAACATTGAGTTATTTTAACCCAGCGCTGGGTCAAATAAGGACAAACCCGACATTGAGTTATTTTAACCCAGCTCTGGGCCAAATACAGACCAACCTAGCATTAAGTTATTTTATCCCAGTGCTGGGTCAAATATAGACCAACCTAGCATTAAGTTATTTTAACCCAGCGCTGGGTCAAATCAGGACAAACCCAGCATTGGGTTATTTTAACCCAGCGCTTTGTCAAATATAAACCAACCTAGCATGAAGTTATTTTAACCAAGCGCTGGGTAAAATAAGGAGAACCTCAGCATAAGGTTATTTTAACCCAGCGCTGGGTCAAATATGGACAAACACAGCATTGGGTTAATTTAACACAGCGC
Source organism: Danionella dracula (assembly GCA_900490495.1). Taxonomy (NCBI): domain Eukaryota; kingdom Metazoa; phylum Chordata; class Actinopteri; order Cypriniformes; family Danionidae; genus Danionella; species Danionella dracula. The sequence continues at coordinate 1,827,368 of UELW01000889.1, forward strand.
TGGATCAAATATAGACCAACCTAGCACTGTTATTTAAACCCAGCGCTGGGTCAAATAAGGACAAACCCGCCATTGAGTTATTGTAACCCAGCGCTGGATCAAATCAGGACAAACCCAGCATTGGGTTATTTTAACCCAGCGCTTTGTCAAATATAAACCAACCTAGCATTAAGTTATTTTAACCAAGCGCTGGGTCAAATATGGACAAACCCAGCATTATGTTATTTTAACCCAGCGCTGGGTCAGATAAGGACAAACCCAACATTGAGTTATTTTAACCCAGCTCTGGATCAAATATAGACCAATCTAGCATTAAGTTACTTTAACCAAGCGCTGGGTAAAATAAGGACAACCCCAGCATTAGGTTATTTTAACCCAGCGCTGGGTCAAATATGGACAAACCCAACATTGAGTTATTTTAACCCAGCGCTGGGTCAAATAAGGACAAACCCGACATTGAGTTATTTTAACCCAGCTCTGGGCCAAATACAGACCAACCTAGCATTAAGTTATTTGAACCCAGTGCTGGGTCAAATAAGGACAAACACAGCATTGGGTTAATTTAACACAGCGCTGGATCAAATATAGACCAACCTAGCACTGTTATTTAAACCCAGCGCTGGGTCAAATATAGACCATCCTAGCATTAAGTTATTTGAACCCAGTGCTGGGTCAAATAAGGACAAACACAGCATTTGGGTTAATTTAACACAGCGCTGGATCAAATATAGACCAACCTAGCACTGTTATTTAAACCCAGCGCTTTGTCAAATATAAACCAACCCAACATTGAGTTATTTTAACCCAGCGCCTGGTCAAATAAGGACAAACCCAACATTGAGTTATTTTAACCCAGCTCCGGGCCAAATACAGACCAACCTAGTATTAAGTTATTTGAACCCAGTGCTGGGTCAAATAAGGACAAACACAGCATTGGGTTAATTGAACACAGCGCTGGATCAAATATAGACCAACCTAGCACTGTTATTTAAACCCAGCGCTGGGTCAAATAAGGACAAACCCGACATTGAGTTATTTTAACCCAGCGCTTTGTCAAATATAAACCAACCTAGCATTAAGTTATTTTAACCCAGCACTTGGTCAAATAAGGACAAACCCAGCTTTATGTTATTTTAACCCAGCACTGGGTCAAATAAGGACAAACCCCGCATTGAGTGATTTTAACCCAGCACTGGGTCAAATATAGACCAACCTAGCATTAAGTTATTTTAACCAAGCGCTGGGTAAAATAAGGACAACCCCAGCATTAGGTAATTTTAACCCAGCGCTGGGTCAAATATGGACACACCCAACATTGAGTTATTTTAACCCAGCGCTGGGTCAAATAAGGACAAACCCGACATTGAGTTATTTTAACCCAGCTCTGGGCCAAATACAGACCAACCTAGCATTAAGTTATTTGAACCCAGTGCTGGGTCAAATAAGGACAAACACAGCATTGGGTTAATTTAACACAGCGCTGGATCAAATATAGACCAACCTAGCACTGTTATTTAAACCCAGCGCTGGGTCAAATATAGACCATCCTAGCATTAAGTTATTTGAACCCAGTGCTGGGTCAAATAAGGACAAACACAGCATTTGGGTTAATTTAACACAGCGCTGGATCAAATATAGACCAACCTAGCACTGTTATTTAAACCCAGCGCTTTGTCAAATATAAACCAACCCAACATTGAGTTATTTTAACCCAGCGCCTGGTCAAATAAGGACAAACCCAACATTGAGTTATTTTAACCCAGCTCCGGGCCAAATACAGACCAACCTAGTATTAAGTTATTTGAACCCAGTGCTGGGTCAAATAAGGACAAACACAGCATTGGGTTAATTGAACACAGCGCTGGATCAAATATAGACCAACCTAGCACTGTTATTTAAACCCAGCGCTGGGTCAAATAAGGACAAACCCGACATTGAGTTATTTTAACCCAGCGCTTTGTCAAATATAAACCAACCTAGCATTAAGTTATTTTAACCCAGCACTTGGTCAAATAAGGACAAACCCAGCTTTATGTTATTTTAACCCAGCACTGGGTCAAATAAGGACAAACCCCGCATTGAGTGATTTTAACCCAGCACTGGGTCAAATATAGACCAACCTAGCATTAAGTTATTTTAACCCAGCACCGGGTCAAATAAGGACAAACCCAGGTTTATGCTATTTTAACCTAGCGCTGGGTCAAATATGGTTTCAAATCTGAAACAAATTCAGACTAAACATTAAAATCTTTTGATGATGTGTCTTTGAAACATTTTATTCATTGTCCCTGAAGTCTGTCACCTGTTCCCGCCTGAAGCCCTTTGTTTGCTGAGTGAAGCTGTTTTTGATATCTTTTGTGGGGTGTGCTCTCTCCAACATCTCAAAACAGACTAATGTAAACTGCTGCAACCTTGAAATTCCTGTCACTGCTCAGCTCACTTTTATGACAGTGAAGAGTCTCAGTTTCGTTTGCAGCACTCAGAATAAAGTGTGTTTGTGTTTGTTTGGACTCGGTTCGGACTCATTCCCACCGGCTGAGCTGACGTAGAGTTTGAGACCAGAAAATCAATACAGAACACAGAAATCATTGACTGGCCCCAGGATGCGAGGAGCCGGCAGTATATCTCCAGCTGTCCTGCTCAAACACCTACTGGGTTTTAGAAAGCACTTCATCCGCAGGGCATCTGGCAGCGGATCCATTCAAGCCCTGGGATACAGCCTAGTTTTTGCACACTTCAGAGTGTTTACTTGGTGACAGTTGAAGTCAATGCTGGACTTTTCGGCTCGCTGTTTCACAGAGCTGAGTTTAAAAGAGTCATTCACATCACAGATTTTAATGCTCAACCTCACTTTTTTTCAATCAGGGTTTCCGTGTGGTGATAAGAGGGCTGAAATGTAAAAACCCAGAATTAGGACTTAAAAAGTCTTAACTTCTTTCATTTTAGGCCTTAAATTAAATCTAAACTTTTTTCATAGCCCTTATGTTTCAGATGTTCTTGTATGTTTTTGCTTGGGGTTGCCAGAGATGCACATTTTTTTAAGAGATGGTTAGGGTTGCCAGAGTTTGAGAAAACCTCAATAAATGCTCAAAAACCCAAAAGTGTTTTTTATTATGCAAAAAAGTTTGTGTTTGTCCTCTATATCTTTCCTATATTTCTCTCCCTCCCCATCTACTCTCTCTATCTCTCCTCTCCCTTTCCCATATCGCCTCTCTTTTTTTCTCTCCTGTCTCCACTAAATCTCTCTCTCTCTCTCTCTCTCTCTCTCTCTCTCTCTCTCTCTGTCTCTCTCTGTCTCTCTCTCTCTCTCTCTCTCTCTGTGACAAAAACTTCTCATCTACATAACTGAACTCCACACATCAAGATTTCATGTTCCCGTGAATCTAAACAGCTCGTAATGTTTAATTTCAGGTTTGATTGCAGCGCATCGGTGGAGCATGCGCACTCCTCCTTCTTTCCAGCAGAGGAGCAAAGCATTAAAAATGTGCAATAGTGCAGGATGTTTGTGCAAACAATCCTAGCGTTATAGCCTCAAACGCACACAAACACACAGACCCCTGTAGTTCCAGGCATGAAGGATGCGTCCACCCCCCTCTGAGTCCTGCAGCATTTCAGGAAAAATTTAAATAATTGCACCAAACAAAACAACAGATGGCTGTTGTTTAGCTTGTAAATGTTTGAGCTTGTGAGAAGCATTTAAAGTCATTTTTCAAGCTCAGATCACAACTGTTCAGCAACAGCCACTGAAGATCTGCTCGTGTCTGCTTTTGATGTTAGTTCGGACCAAAGCAAGGTGCAGAGCAGAGGTCAGGAACAGACGAGCAGTTCGGTTTTCTTCAAATCTTTAGATATGATTTCTATGATAAGGGAACAAACGTGTTCTCGGACTATGGTGTGTTATTAGGATAAATTATTAGGCTCCTCCTGGCTGTGTGCAGTCACTCACAGGCTCGTTGGTTTCCTCCCCAATGTATATATCAGAGAGGAGACCTGCTGTTTGCCATGTTCTCTCTTTTTTTTTATTTGTCCTGTCTGACTTCAAAGCAGCCCCATGAGAAGGGAGGTGCTTCTAATGAGTTGGTCAGTTTTGCTCTGTCCAGGGAAATGAAGATATGATATAGTGACTATTCCTCTGGATAAAAGCTATTAATTAGTTTGATTGATAATTTATTTATTTCACATTATTTATACTTAATTAATCATATAAACATTCATCAGGACAGCATGGTGTTCTCATTTTTGCTACTCAATTTTCATCCTTTCCCTAATAAGGCCCTTACACACCTGTGCAGCGGCTGCATCGTCATCTGCCTGTGTGCATTCTCTTGAGGTCAAAACTGAGCCCACCGACCCTCTAGATGGCTCTTCGGTGAATTGCAAATCAACCCTGGCCACACGGTGGCTTAGCATCACCTTACTTTGCACATGAGGCTGGTTTATACAGAAGAAGAAGAGCGTTCACCCCAAATACAACCCCAAACTATTGGTTACTTGGCAAACAACCCACGTATAGCTCCATTCCTAGTTCTTTGATGCGGGGTTTTTATCTCTCCACGATGCTAGATGGAGCGTGGTTGGACCAAGAAATGAATGGACACTTGAATGCATTTTTTCACTTTTGTTCATTCTTATGATGAAAGTGAAAGTGACTAGTCAGCCAGATATGGATTGACCCATACTCTGCATTTAACCCATCCAGTGTACACACACAGCAGTGAACAAACTCACCATGAACACACACCTGGAGCAGTGGGCAGCCATGACTGCAGCAACCGGGGAGCAGTCCGGTGCCTTAACCAAGGGAACCACAGCTGTGGTTGTTGATGATGGGAGAGCAAGTATTTCATCGCTCACACCAACTTCAACTCGGTGGATCTGGGAATCAAACCCAGGACCTTCAGATCAGAAGTCGATCTCCTTATCCACCATACCACAACTGCCCCCACAAAGAGCTTTATTCATTACTATTTGGAACATAAATGGCAAAAGTTTAGCTGTGGAGCAAGATATCTCCTCTGATTTAGAGCGAGAGGCTTTATCCTCACAGAGATCCAGAGACAACACTTCCACGATGTGTTTCAAATACTCCTTCACAGTAAAAGATGTGTTTATGTGAAACGCAAAAATAGGCAAAGCATGAAAGTTGAGCTATGTGTTTGAGAGAATAAAACTTTATTATATCACATCTCTATTATGAACAAGAGAGTTTATGTCCCTTTGGAGTTGTCGAACCAGCCAGTACTTCAACGTAGCTTTTAAAGCACTCCGTAAAAGATGTTTCTTTATCAGTTAATGGAACTCAATATCACACAAAAAGAGAAAGGAGAGCTGTGTGTTTGAGAGGTTAATAATAATAAGATGTAACATAATTATAATAATATAGTGTTGATTGGCTTGACCCATTCATTTTCATTGGCAATGTTAGGTCAATGGTGACTTTTGACCCCTTGTAGAGCCTAGGGATCAAATACTTTTTAGCCATACCCAGCATGGTGTTGCTCAAACTGTGTTAAGTGTTGTGTTAAGTGTTGTCCTTAAGTGTTAAGAGTTGAGTTTGAAGTTTCTACGAGATTCTCAGTTTGGCCCCATGTTAAGTCAAGGTAAAATTACCCAGCATTCTTAGGGGTTTCCCAGAATCCTTTAGTGGTAGCAGTACGAGGAGTTATAGCACCCCGAGTCAGAACAGTCAGTAGATTAAAGGCACTAGGAGAAGAAGCAGTCAAAAACTTAATCAGAATATTAATAATAGGTTTAAAAGCTAAAATGGTTTCTCATGCTGACATAATCACAAGGAAAAGTGAACATAAATTATCTGATAAAACAAGACGGGACACTGTACACCTCAGTCAAAGTGTAACATCATTCAAACTCAGGGTTTCCCAAAAGTGCACACTAAATACAGAGCTGTAGCGCACTCCAGGACTCAGAAACCCTTCGTCACTGACAGACACATGGCGTGAGTGTGACACAGTTTACTTCCTGATCCTACCTTCATCTATTCTTGCCATGAAAGCCTAAATATTATGAGAACTAGTGCATTAGTGAGGAGTGCGATGTTTGGACACACAAAGACGAGCGAGGGGACGTATCTATTCACACACCGGTAGTAAGCTCCCTCACAATCAAGCAACATCCCACATTAGGTTTCTCAGATTAACTTACAGTAGACTCTCAACAAAAGCAGGGATTTCTGTCATCAGTTTCCATGTTAAACGATAAGAAAGCATTAAAACGGGATCATCCAGTGGTACTTTTTATTATAGCGGGATAATCTTTGGCAAAATTAAAACTGGGTCATCCTTTTATAAATGTGCTAAAAATACAGCTACAAAGTTGAGAACAATGCTAATTGAGGGCTTTTGAGAATTACATGAAATCAGAAAAACATTAAGCATGCCTATTTTAAGATTCTTGAGAGCCTAAAACTAAACAAAGGCAGGTAACACATGCTGTAAGGGATTATTTATTTATGCTGTAAGATGTATGTTTTGAACTAGTGAAAGACAAATCTGCCTCAGTCTTTTTCATGCATTTAAAAACAACTAAAACTGATTAAAAGCAGAAATCTTTTCACCCAGAACACCACAGTCTTCTTTTAGTCAATGGGGGAAGTTTTCAGGGTTTGGGAGATGTTGAACATTTCCCCAAAACTTTAAAAAAAATTAACCCGTTGGCAGCAGAGACTTACCTCAGCATTCCTATTTCTCCACTTCCGAAAATCATAGCAACCTCTACTTAGCAACCATGTTGTTTACCCTGGCAACCATATCAACAACTACATTTCTCAACTTCAGAAAAAGCTAAACACAGAGATATTGGTTTATTTCAGTTAATGTGAAAAGATAAATATTATATGACGTCACTTTTCACTCCTTAGCAACCTAAAAAAAATTTCTAGTAACCGTATAAACAGATTTTTATCTCAACAAAAAACCGTAGCAAAGTAGGGCTTGTGTATAGCCTGTATTGGGCACATATTAACTTTATTAAACATAACAGATACCTACCTAGCAACTATGTTGCTTATCCTAGCAACCATATTAACAAATCAATTTCTAGACTTCAGAAAAATGCTACACACACAGGTGTTGGCTTATTTCAGTTATAGTGAAAACAGGAATATTATCATACATCAATGGCCCCTCCTTAGCATCCAAATCAATTTCCCCAGTAACCATATGAACAGACTATTATCCCAGCACAAAACTATAGCTAAATAAGGCTTGGTGTGATTTGGGTATTGAGTATATATAAACTATATAGTACATAACTGATCACTTCTCAGCAACCATATTAGCAAATCAAGATCTTACCTTCAGAAAATGCTAAAACGCAGAATTTGGTTCATTTAAGTCATGCTGACAAGGGAATTTTTTAATACACCACTGATCTCTCCCTAGCAACCTGAGTGTTTGCCCTAGCAATCATATTACAGGTATATTCTCCCAGCTTCAGAAACTGCTACACTGTGTGCAGAGTTATTAGGCAAATTATATTTTTGAGGCAGCATCAAAGTGGCGCAGTGGGTAGCACGGTCTCCTCACAGCAAGAAGGTCGCTGGTTCGAGCCTCGGCTGGGTCGGTTGGCATTTATTTGAGGAGTTTGCATGTTCTCCTCGTGATCGCGTGGGTTTTCTCCGGGTGCTCCGGTTTCCCCACAAGTCCAAAGACATGCGGTGTAAGTGAATTGAGTAAGAACGATTGTCCATGGTGTTAAAGTGTGAATGAGTGTGTGTGAATGTTTCCCAGCGATGGGTTGCGGCTGGAAGGGCATCTGCTGCGTAAAACATATGCCAGAGAGTTGGCGGTTCATTCCGCTGTCGCGACCCCGAAAGAGAAGAAAGCCGACTGCATTGCGTGCAGCAGCAACCACAGCCTCCATGACACTGTTCAGAGAGGTTTACTGTTGACTGCATTGCGTGCAGCAGCAACCACAGCCTCCCAGACACTGTTCAGAGAGGTGTACTGTTTCTCCTCCTTGTAAATCTCACATTTGATGATGGATCACAGGTTCTCTATGGGGTTCAGATCAGGTGAACAAGGAGGCCATGTCATTAGTTTTTCATCTTTTAGACCTTTACTGGCTAGCCATGCTGTGGAGTATTAGGATGCATGTGATGGAGCATTGTCCTCCATGAAAATCATGTTTTTCTTGAAGATACAGACTTCTTCCTGTACCACTGCTTGAAGAAGGTGTCTTCCAGAGACTGGCAGTAGGACTAGGAGTTGAGTTTGACTCCATCCTCAATCTGAATAGGTCCCACAAGCTCATCTTTTATGATATCAGCTCATACCAGTACCCCACTTCCACCTTGCTGGCGCCAAAGAGCTTTCTGCCCTTTACTGATCCAGCCACGAGCCCATCCATCTGGCCCTCAAGACTCACTCTCATTTCATCAGTCCATAAAACCTTAGAAAAATCTCTTGAGATTTGTATATTTAGATATATTTCAGTCTTGACGTTTTATCTTGTGTCTCTTGTTCAGTGGTGGTTGTTTTTTAGTTGTCCTTACCTTGGCCAAGTCTCTGAGTATTGCACACTTTGTGCTTTTTACACTCCAGTGATGTTGCAGCTCTGAAATATGGCTGAGCTGGTGGCAAATGGCATCTTGGCAGCTTCACGCTTGATTTTCCTCAGTTTTTGGGAAGTTGCTTTGCACCGTCTTTTTTCAATGCGCTTGTTGCCCCTGTTGGCTATTTGTCATGAAAGGCTTGATTGTTCTGTGATCCCGCTTCAGAAGCTTGGCAATTTCAAGCTGCCTAATAATTATGCACACCTGATATAGGGTGTTGATGTCATTAGACCACACCCCTTCTCATTACAGAGATGCACATAAGCTGATATACTTAATTGGTAGCAGGTTCTCAAGCCTATACAGCTTGGAGTAGGACAACATGCCTAAAAAGGATGATGTGGTCAAAAAAAGTATACACACGGTGTAAACACATGGTTTGATTTCAATCAAACACAGTGACAAAGTGAACTTTAAAATAACACACTGATGCATCCCCAGTAACCAGGCTGTATACCTTAGAAACCATAATACGATTTATTATCTCAGCTTCAGAAAATGCTAGAGACACATGGATTGGATTAAATCAATCACAGTGACGAAGGGAGCTTAACACCAAACCACTGATGCCTATCTAGCAACCAGACGGTTTGCTTTAGCAATCATAAACAGATTTATTATCTCAGTTTTAGAAAATGTTATAGACACATACATTTAATTAAATCTATCACAGACTGGTTGCCCTAGCTACCCAAATACGGTTTATTATCTCAGCTTAAAAAAATTATAGAGACACATGGATTGGATTAAATCAATTGCAGTGATGAAGGGAACTTTACACTAAACCACTGATGCCTCCCTAGCAACCAGACTGTTTGCTCTAGCAACCACAACTTAGCTTTATTATTTCAGCTTCTGAAAATGCTAGAGACACAGGGATTGGATTATATCAATCACAGTGACTAAGAAAACTTTGTACTGAACCACCGATGTCTCCCTAGCAACCAGACTGTTTTCCCTAGAAACCATAATGTAGGTTTATCATCTCACCTTCAAAAAATGATGGAGACACAGGGATTGGATTAAATCAATCACAGGGATGAAATGAACATTAATCTAAACCACTGATTCCTCCCTGGCAACCAGACTGTTTACTCAGGCAACAATATACAAAGCTCTATACTGAGCTATTAAAAATATCTAGCATTAAGGAACAAAGACCACAAAGTATGTCAACAAGCTTTCCATAGTGAATAAAATATTTACTTTAGCAACCCAGTTGACGCTCCTCATTTTCAGCTAAGACTCTTTATTTTGCCATCACTTCAGGGTTGTTTTATATTCTTCAGTTAAAGGTGAACACTATGATGTTGCACCTCAACCATAGCAACCAAACCGAGTACCCTAGCAACCATAAACAATGCCTATAATTGACACGAAGGCCTGGAGTTTAGCTCGTACGACCCTCATCTCTTGTGCCTCATCAGTGAATAATGCTGTGCTGCACTCAGGAGTCGAAAACACACTGCATTCTTAAGTTCCGAAAAATGGAAAGACCCTAGATACTAATCCACATTTATTCTATTTGAAAAGGGTAACTGTACTTAATTATTTTAGGTTTAGGTGTGTTAGCACTGACCATACTTCAGGTCTGATCTCTGAGAAACAGTGAGGCTTTTTTCTTGCTCGCACGCTCACCCACACACCCACCCACATCGATCGACGGTGGCACTGAAGGATCATGGGAAGGTTTCAGCTTCTCCTCGCTGATCATAAACCTCCGGAGTCTGGGACCTCTCTCTCTCTCTCTCTCTCTCCCTTTTCTCCCTCTCTCTCTCTCTCTCTCTCTCCCTCTCCCTCCCCCCCCTCTCTCTCTTTCTGTGCATCCATCTCCAGCTTCCCTCCAGACTCGCAGACAGCACTCTTTAAATACACGCTCTGCATTGACGTTTAAATCTTGGGAAGACTATGAAAATCAAAATCAAAATCATAACAAAATTAACTTGTTCACACAGTAGTTTATTTTCTTTCTCTTAAGCCCAAAAAGAGTTCCCTTTCTTATCTTTGCATGTGTTTGATTACTCTTTTTTTACAACATTTTTACAACGTTATTGACTTTTTTTTGTTATTTACTTATTTATTAATCATTTTTAATATTTATAGTTCCATAGAATCCAAATTTTGTTCACTATACATTTATTGAAAGTATTATAGTTAATTTACTTTATTGTTCATTTGGTGTCAATAATTAAAAAAAATATATATATGATGTTTGTTTTTTGCTTTTTTCTACTAGTTTACTAGTTTTAGTTATTTTTTAAATTAAATGTTTTTGCTTTACTCCTTTTGTTTACTAGTTTTTTTTACCTCTTTCTTTGTTTATTCATTTTTTTGTCTTTAATTTTAGGGAGAGTGTGGAGAGAGAGAGAGAGAGAGACAGAGGAGTGAGAGAGAGAGAGACAGAGGAGTGTGAGAGAGAGAGAGACAGAGGAGTGTGAGAGAGAGAGAGACAGAGTAGCGAGAGATAGAAAGAGGGGAGAGAGAGAGAGATTCGGAGGATAGAAAGAGTGGTGGCAAAGAGAAAGGTTTGAAAGAGAAAGGGGGAGATATATAGAGACAGGGAGGAGGGAGAGAGAGAGTAGAGAGAGATAGAAAGTGGGAGGAGGGAAAGTGAGGGGAGAAAGAGAGAGAGAGAGAGAGAGAGAGAGAGATCCGGAGGAGAGAAATAATGGTGGCAGAAAGAAAAAGTTTAAAGAGACAGGGGGAGATATATAAAGAGGGGGAGGAGGGAAAGAGAGAGAGAGAGAGAGATAGCAAGAGAGAGAGAGAAAGAGAGAGAGAGAGAGATGTCTCAGAGAGTATGAGCCATGCTTAATGTAATTACTATGTTTACCTTTTTAACTTACTTTTAAAAATGGTCTCTTTTGTAAACCACCATCTAAAGTAAAGAACAAAATAACATTATTGTAATTCTAATTAATCATGCACATAATATTGATACAGTTGACTTAACCCATATTTTGTCTCACAGGCTCTGGCATGGCTCAGTTTTGGCACGTCTTGGATAATGTCCGGCGTTCAAATGAGATTGTATTGTTGCAATTTGGCATCTTCATCTGGTCCAAACATAGGTCCATGAGACTGGGTCAGAGCTGGGCCAAATGAAAATAGCTTAGTCCGTTTTTGCATTGTTTACTTCTAAATCTTACTAAAACAGCGAGCTGATCTCAGGTCTGCTACTAATTTGCACTAAAGCATGCTCGGCTCCGTTATGATCATGCAGATCTGATCCCCGATGCCTCGAACCCTCATTTAAGCAGGTTTCACTCGAGTTTCTAACGCGATCGATCACCTCTACTGCCTCCCATCAGCTCTAGCTCTATGAGCAGGTCTAGGCCTGAGTCGTGCGCCGGCACTAAACATGATTGAGCCATAAACCACGGGTGACAGCTAATTAGCATCAGTGCTGGAGATGTTTTTAGAGAGTGTACGTTGTGAAGGTTCCACCATTGATCGCAGTGTTCTTGAGTAGGTTCTGCAATTGTGAGGGTTGCGGAGGGATTGATGCAGCCTGAGCCGGTGCTAAACTTGTCCAGAAACTCGCACAATTTAGTGTTTGTGATCCTAAACCTGTTTAGTTTTTCTGTCCATTTCTGTCTCATGTTTGTAGCTGCAAAGACTGCGATCGTCCTTTGAGAAAAGTGGAATTGTTTATGTTTGTTTGAACCCCCATTTTTATCAAAACATTTTTAACCCAGGATTGTTTTGTTGTTTTTGTTTTCATCCACATTTTAAACTAAGAATTGGTTTTATTTATATGTCAACACAAAAAAAGTTTTCAAAATTTTTCAAACCATTATTTATTTTGCTTTTGTTTCAGTCAAATTTTCCAACATTTTTAAAGTCATTATTTAATTTATTTCTTTTTCAGCTAAATTTTCAAATTTTTTTAAACCCAATATTTAATTTATTTATATCTCAGCTCATTATTTATTCGATTTATTATTTATCCCAAAATTTTTAAAAACTGTAATCCAAAAATTTTATAACTTATTACTATACTTAATAAAACACATATTCATTATTATATATATATCATGAAGTAACTAATCTAATATTCCTGCTCTCTCTCTCTCTCTCTCTCTCTCTCTCTCTCTCTCTCCTCCTCTCTCTCTCTCTCTCCTTTCTCTCTCCCTCAGCTCTTTCCCTCTCTCTCTCTCTCTCTCCATACTCTCTCTCTCTCTTCCTTTCTCTCTCCCTCAGCTCTTTCCCTCTCTCTCTCTCTCTCTCTCTCTCTCTCTCTCAGCTGTTTCTCTCTCTCTCAGCTCTTTCCCTCTCTCTCTCTCTTTCTATTTCAACTCTTTCTCTCTCTCTCTCTCTCTCTTCTCCAACTTTTTCTGTCCACCTAAATGGTTCATATTTTCCTCTTCCACCTTTTCTTCTTCAGCTCTTCTTCTCCTTGTTCTTCTTCTTCATGAGATTGACACAAGTGTGTATGGAGCGCCACCCAGCTGCCCTTTTACTGTAAACACAAAAAAATCAAAAGAGCCAGTTTTCATTGGCTGACGGTGAGATCACCCAGCACACACAAAACTTTAAACCGAAAATTAATCTAGATGTGATGCCTTTAACTAAAGTGAAGTAAATCAAAACAGTAACATGCAGTTACTGTTTTCGACTAAGTAACTAGTTACTGTTTTCAGTGACTAGCTCAACACTCCTTCCAACATATAGTTTGTTTAAATTATTCATAATAAAACAGATGTTTCATTAAAAGTAAAATAATGTTTTCATCCTTAAACTCGTCATTAAACTCAGATCTCTCCTTCGGATGCCAGTCGTGTGTCCACAAAGACCGAACAACCAGTGCAGTGGAATCTCTGCACGGTGACATGCTATTCCTAGCGCTCTGGGGACTCGTATCAGAAGAGCGCTTGCAGCAATTTCTGACTTCTTCTTATGCCTGAGCCCTGGCAGCTACAGGGTTAAAAGGAGAGAGAGATAGAGAGAGAGAGAGAGAGAGAGAGAGAGAGAGATGAGGACAAAGTTCAAAAACCCACCAATCAGGGGCTTCCTAGAGTAGTCACCTGATGGAAAGATGGAAACCAGCGATGGCACAAACATTGACCGTATATAACATGTCCAGAGTGTTTCTGGCAAAGTTGGCTCAAAGTGGGTGGAGCCGGTAATCCAAAACCCGTACACAGAGGCGGGACATAGCCGAAGCGAAGACGTCTAATTGGCTGAAGGTTCAACTTCAACAAATATTTAATTTACCAACCTCATTTAAGTGTTAATGAAGGTGAAAAGTAGCAATCAAAGTTCCAAAGTTGGTAAGTTTTAACATGGGAGTGAATGAGGAGCTGCTCCCTTCTGGAGTCAGCCTCCAGAGGCCGCTGGAGGAACTGCAGCTCAGTCACTTACTGTTACGCTGCGAGAGAGTGAATAGACATCTTCCGGCGCACAAGACTTCCACTCAAAATTCCTGAAGTCATTCCAATATAACAAACAACATCCAAAAGGTTAATAAAACACTGTGACGGCATTCATCTCAATCAGCGCTCTCCTGCTCACAGACTACGGACACCTAGGAGGACCAATCAGCGTGGCCCAGGCACACCTGCCTCTGATCAGCAGCGGGGGATAAAAGGGGCCCAGAGGTGCAGAGGAGGGATGACTGACACTGATGAACCCTGAGGTTGCTAATCGTCAGTTCCTCTTTCTCCGCCTGACAGAGAGCAGGTGAGCTGGGACCCCCTGATCCCCTCACCACTCCACCTGCGGATGACCGAGAAGAGGACGCACCATGAGCACCTGCATCAAACCTCACCAGAGACCAGAGCTCCTGAGCACCAGACCCCTGTCTTCACCCCTCACCCTCACTACCCCCCGGATGCACTGAAAACCCCTCCGTGTGATTCTTCACCTCGCTGCAACACATTGATCTGTGGTGAGTAATTTCTTTCAATTGCATCTAAGTTTTTATTTTGAAGCCAAAAAGCATTCCCAAACGGTTTGGTTTGTGGCATCACTGAGCTCAGTCAGATGGATATATTTGTCAGGGGCCGAGTTACCATTAGGAGAAGGTAGGCGAATGCCTCGGGTCCCCTGCAAAGGGTTGCATCCATCCTTTGACATATAGAATTAAAATATAAAATTTATAATGATTGAATTTCTTAGTATCCATTCATTTTTGTTCTTCAGTCTCTTAACATTCTTTGTTATTGCCACCTTTTCAACACCAAAAGAGAATCTAAATGACTTTATATTAAAACACAAATTTGACCAAATATAAGCTTTATTTTGACATTTTACGTATATCGACAGACCACGCTCCAGAAATAATCATTTTTACTTTTAAAATGTAACAAATTTAAGCTTTTGTTTGAACATTTCAAGCATAGAGACCATGCTCCAGAAATCATAACTTTTATCTCTTAAAATTGAGGCTATTTAAGCTTTTATTTTGAAATGAAAACTATATAAACAGACCCACACTCCAGAAATAATAATTTTTACTACTAAAATTGAGAAAATGTAAGCTTTTATTTTGAAATGAAAATGATCTCAACAGACCCACTACCCAGAAATCATAATATTTACTCTTAAAATGTAAGCTTTTATTTTGAAATTTCAAGTATAACGAGACCACACCCCAGAAATCCTTATTCGTAAAATGTTGAAAATATTAGCTTTTAACTTAGCATTTAGCATATAAAGCACGCTCCAGAAATCGTCATTTTTATCTCTTAAAATCCAGCAAATTTAAACTTTAATTTCTTTCATTTGTATCCAAGTATTTATTTCAGAGCCAAAATGCGCTGCCAAACGGTTAGTGGCATCACTGAGCTTAATTGGCTCCCTCAATGCCTCGTGGACCACTGCTACCCTGGCACACGTCCACGGTAGAAACAGAAGCACCATTTAACACTCCCAGGGCCTGCTATTTAGCTGTGAGCTAGGAAATCATCGGCGGCTTACTAGCCGCTGCCATCTGCTTGCCGCGGGAGAATGATTCAGCAATTTCAGCAGATGTTAAGAGTCAAGCACGACTGATTCTGATCATACGAAGGTTCCAAAGAGCGCGATTTGGAACACTGTAAATCACTGTTGCCAACTTCTCAGTAAGAAAAGTCACTATGGGATGGCCTAAAAGTCGCTAGATGATGTCATCATCTAATTTGCATAAATACCACGTGATGTGCGTGATATACAATTCGCCCCCCATTGGGTTTTTATCAATGCACACATAAAAGTATTGCAGACATGTGTTTCATGCCATTAAATTAACACATATGGCGTTATAAAACAAACATTTAATGATAAATAAAATTAAATAATTATACAAACAATGAGAACGGAATAACATTTTACTGTTGCTTAAAAATGAAACGTTAATCATTTTTTTAATTTAGCACAAATTATATGTGTAAAATAATACATGTAACGTTATTATGGCTGAGGCTTAGGTCAGCTGTGGACCTTTTCTCAAATCAGTTCAACTGGGTTGTTGGAACCAAGAAACATGTGTGACCTAAATTCAGCAATTTTAATATTTTGGAGCTGAATAAAACATTTCACAGCTTAGCTCTAACAGCCTAATAGTCTCTCTGAAGCGTGATTGGTAGAATTGGAAAGTGTACTCTGTGAGCTGTCTAATGGAGGACTCCCCAAACTTGGGCCACATTTGGCAATCATCTGACATTATCAAACAGTTTGTGGGTCAAACCTAGTCTGAGTCCTGCAGAGGTGATGGTGCTTTTATTGCAGTACAGAAGATATGAGTCTGAGAGTAAATGTATTTGCTTGTTATTATGGCTGAGACGTGGGCCAGTCGTGGCCCATGTGTGGCTCATGTCTGGAAACAATTTACCTATGTTACTTGGGCCAAGCAAAACGACCTGAATTGGTCAGAGATGGTCCAGTAACGATTTCATTTATTTTAGATTTAAAAGCATTAATCCAGGTGTGCAATTTAGGAATTGTTATAACTGCGCTTGAACTCCCCCAACAAATAAACTCAGGACCAGATATCCTCCTGTTTAACCTTAACAACCTCCTTTTCCCCCGATGCAAATCGTAATAACGCTTGTCGGTAAACGTTCCAATCCCCATCAACACAAACACACCACAGAGGCAGACCGTAAAGCGCTGAGGCTTCCACGCTCAAATGCTAAATCACCTTCTCTTTTCCTTAAAGTAAACTGAAGCCAGCAAATTATGGAAATCGGCTGGCTGAGTTTCTTTGAGTGACACGGCTTGTTTGGCTTCACAGATTAACGGTGGCAATCTTTTGAAGCGGTGATGTATATGGAAATCGTAGCTGTGACTTGCATCTGAAACGGCACTTTTGAGTCGATTGTTAAGAAGCCTTTGTTGTTGATTATGTGAATTTGTCAACACACACTGCACAATTGGAGCCTGTTGCATCGGATTTGCATGATTTTGACATAACTTTCTGCCTCATGATCAACACCAACAGAGAATAAAAATGACTTTAAATTAAAATGTACATATTACCAAATTTAACCACCAGTTTAATAAAGTAATAGGTAGCTTAAACCCCAGTTTAATAAAGTGATAGGTCGCTTAAACACCAGTTTAATAAAGTGGTAAAGATCCAAAAAAAGATTTTATAGTTAAAATGAACATATGTTCAAGGTACAGTAGTGTATATTATTGCTGAAATGTATCTAACATATGTTCATTTGGCTATTTTCTGACACAGTGATATGATATGCCATATGACGATTATATGACACAGATTTGGTTTAGTTCTGGCTAAAAAGATGTAAACCGTGTCTGGCCCGGTGAACATGATCTAATGTGGGTGTTACGACCCCAAAATGGTGGTGGTGTCTAGGGTAGGGGTGTAACTAAAAGGTGGAGGAGCAGAAATGAAAACGGGAACAACAGGACACAAACAATAACTTGACAAATCAAATGTGCTTTAATGAACAGAACTGTGTGAAGAACGTGTTAAACAAATCAAATACAAATACACACACTCCAGGGCCAGAGACTAAGGGACGCCAGGTAAAACAAAACATAAACTAACTAGAAAGTGCAGACAATTTTAAGCTAACTAAAGAACACACAAAGCTAGAACTAATCTACACTAACTAGAAAGTTATACAATAAACAAACCTGACGCACACCGCTAAACTAGTGTGTATAACAGAAATGTCTCTGAGACCCTGGAAGTCAGAAGAGAACATACGTGACACACCGGGTAGGAAACAGAATTAAACTCAAATGGCAACATAAACGGAGGCAAACAAACAGGGAGCACAAACTAACAAAACGGGCGGCAACAGAGTGGAGCCACTCTCTCCATGCCGCGTGAGCTAAGGGACTCCACAGAGCCCTCGCTGCTGTACAGGTGTCGGCGCGTTCCTTTTCAACTCCAGCTGCCGCCGCTGATTCGCAAACGAGCCGAAGTGGTCCGCCTCCTCGCTGGTGATCGGCGTCTACACTGGCGAATCAGGGGACAGCTGGAGTCACCTGCGGGAATAAGCAAAAACACGTACGGGCGCTCGCACAAGCAGGTGACAGAAAATAAAAGGGAAACGCTGCAAAACGGCCAGGGCCGTAACAGTGGGCCAAATGTTAACTCCAGGTTTGGGCCAAATTTAATTTACTACCATGGTTATCTTTTTAAAGAGCATAAAAGCAAACTTGATCAAGCTGCGCCTCTCATTAATAACCTACGGCTATAACTCACAGTGAAGTAGGGCTCTTTAAAACGGCAACAACTGTACCTGGATAAAACGCAGCCTTGGAGAGTACAAAGAATTTATTAAAAATCTTCCTGCCCATGCCAATGTTTGCTCCTCTGAATGCGAGACTGTACTTTTCTCCTGTTCACATGAATACGCAGATTTCTTCCCCGGAGTCTAGGCAGCTACTCAAACACAACTCCAGACAGGATGAACGATGTGTGTTTGCCGGGTAAAGGTCCTCCTCAAACAGAGTTTTTCTGCATTTATCAGAGTATTTTTGGTGCTCCTTGGTTACCGATAATGTTCACTCTTGATATTAAAGCAGATAAAGATTCTATCATTTAGTCTCAATGTGGGCAATTAGTACTCATGGGAATCTATTCGGTACTTTAGCTACCTTATCTCTGATTTCCCTCCAAGATAAATGTCTCTCTGCTCTGTCAGGAACTTTTCCATGACATGAAACATCAAGTCAACCTTCTAGCACAGAGCGGTAGATCTACAGAGCGGCGTCTGTGTTTGATCTGACTGCCAGGCTGTCATGTTGTTCATGGAGCTTTCATTGACTTCAACTTTAAACAAACAAAGAACTTTAGCTGCTTGGCCCCTAATAAAGCTATCTACAACGTTTCTGCAAGTTTCAGTGGCTGCACAATCTTGGCTTCCCTGAAATGCATTGATGACTTCACCAGATGAAGAAGAAGCGGAGCCGGGTGTTGGTGTAGCAGGTCGATATCCATCATCAATCGATCATCTGCTGATAATAAAACCAGAGCCATTTGTTTTCTGCAATCAACGAGAGGATGGACAAATATACTCGCTGATCCCCTTTAAGTATTGTATATGTTTTCTGAGTAATCTCATCCTGTTTCCATGGTTACCAGTAATATTAATTTCGGGTCATATTTGTGAAACAGAGAGTTAGTGCTATTTTTAATTCCCCAGCCAGTCCGGATGAACCTGCACTGCAAGCTTTAAAATAGACTTAAAATCCTACTCTACTAGTCTTTAGTGAATTGTATGATCTGCATAATTGTTTGCATTCTTTTGAAATTTTTAGATTGAAAGTATTTTATTAAACTTGTTTCAGTTTGGTGTCGACAGCAGCCAAATCCTAATCTTCCACAGATCGCTTTCAAGCCTGTCTCAGACATGAATCATCGATTCATCCCAAACCACAAGATCCCTGTCTTCAATTCAGATCCTCCAGATCCCTGCTGCCCACATCCCGATCAACCAGATCCCTGCTGTATATGCTGATCCACCAGATACTTGCTGCACATCCTGATTCAGCTGATCCCTGCTGCATATCCCAATCCACCAGGTCCCTATCGTCCATTCAGATCCTCCAGGTCCCTTCTGCCCACATCTCAATCAACTAGATCCCTGACATCCATCCTAATCCACCAGATCCCTGCTGTATATCCTGATCCACCAGATCCCTACAGCATATTTTGTTCCACCAGATCCCCTCTGCCCATTCCTATCCCCCAGATCCCTGTTGTGCATCATAACCCACCAGATCCCCTCTGCCCATCCTAATCCACCAGATACATGTCCTCATTCCGGTCCTCCAGATCCTTGCTGCCCATCCCCATTCACCAGATCCTCTCTGCCCGTCCCTATCAATTAGATTTTCTCTGCCCAACCCTTAACGTCATAGTTCCTTTGTAGCATTTTATCATGTTACAATCTGCTTCTAGGTCTGGTGACAGCCAGACAGCATTGCACTAATCATTGAATCAGATGCAGAGAAGAGAAATGTGATGTCTAACCTAGATGTTAATCAATGGTTATAGTATTTAAAATGTGAAATATACAGAATTTTTACAAGTGGAATTGAAAAATAGGTGGAACTGCACAAAAAAGAAATGCAAAAGAAAATATAATAATTCAGAAAAAGGAAACATCTTTTTGTTGCACAGTATAAATATATATATTCCTTAAAGGAAAACTCAAAAACACACCAAGCAACACAATAGTCAGAGAGAGGACTGTATTTTAGATACTTAAACAATCTTCTCCCAACTCTGAAACTGCTGCATGCTTGCTGAAAGTGTTCCTGCTTTCCATCTAATACATCATCCAGATCTGGACACAGAGTGCTCCAAACACAAAGACATGCATTAGCAGCCTTCATAACTCAGAGGATCATGCATATTTACAGTAGCGAATGGAAAACTAATGCACTGCATGAGAGGAATTCATTCTCTTGATTAATTCAAGTTCTGAAACTGCCGAAGCTCACTTTTACATTTCTTGACATTTGTTCTAGTGCTCACTTCAGAATCCTGCATGATTACAGTACAACACATGCATAAATTATTTCAGTAAGGTGTGAATAAATCCACTGCTGAGAACTGTTCCTTTGTGTTCATGTATCCATTAATGCAATTAAAGTACATGAGTATAGGTGACTCTTCAGCCTTTTCAACGGTAAAACGAGACTCACTTTTCATCAGGAGTATGATTGATCAAGATGCAGTTTTATATTTTAGAAACTGTTTTATACAGTTTATGTTTTGGAAACAAATGTTTATTAGCTCACCATTTCCAAGAAGAAATTATAGCCAACAGGTTTAATAAAAAAAATCAACAAAGTCATTTACAATCACAATGAGTATGCAAAGAGTATTACTAACTTAAAGATATCAGCATAACCCAAACAATAAAAGGACAAATGCTGGAGGCAATAATAAATTGAAGTAGAAACGCAGATGTGTTCTGTGCATGGAAGAAAGCACAAACTCTTTTGTTTTTCTTTTGCTGTAAAAAAACCTGACCATGAGCGCAAAACGCTGCACATGGAACAACGGACAAACAAAAGCGTCTCAACACACTCAGATGCTTCTTTTCAGGAAGATTTTCACTATCTTCGCCCCTCTGCTATTTAATGTTGATCCAGTGATGTTCCTTGCCCTTGGATGGACCTCAGGGGACAACAGTCAAAAAGTACTCTGTACACTATACCCTCACCTCGAGGTTGATCGTCCAAAAGTTCCCTGAGCAGCCCATGATCTAATTCCTACCCTGACCCCAACCCTACCCCAAATCCTTCCTTTACCTACTCCCATCCCAACCCCTACCCAACTTTAACCATGTACCCCACTTCCCCTTCCCCCAGCCCAAACCCCTATGCTGAACCCTAACCTTTACCCCAACCCCAACTCTAACCCTAACCCAGCCTAACCCTAACCCTGCCTAACTCTAACTCTAACCCAGCCTAACCTTAACCCTAACCCTAACCGAACTTTATACTCTTTAAGGGCTTTGTGGATCAACTCTTGGAACGGTAACTAGACAACCATCTAAATGACCATATTGTTCTCTTCCACGATTTCCTCTCTGTGTTGACCCAGCTCTGAACACATGTTCCAGCTTTCATTGGTTGACCACTACATTTCGTCTCACGAAAAACCAAGACATGGCAGAGCTGAGCCTTTAACTTCAGTTCGACAATTCGTCCAGTTTTATGATGGCCCTGACACATAAGCGGGTATGAATTTAAAACTCATTTTCAGAACTGATTAGACAACTGATTGAAATTGCTGAAAGTTGCAGCGATTTTACATTTACTAACTAAAACTCATTTAATCCCAAAGAATCAAGCTCAATTCACAATGCCACCAGCAGCTCAACATCTCTTCATTTGTAACATTCAGAGCATTCCAGCTTGACTTTCATCACACTCGTCTCATTCGATGGCTTAAACCCGCATCGCTTCTGCTCAAAAAGCCAATTCTAGCCTTTTAAATAATTACCCTTTCGATAAAACCGCACAAACAGAAAGCATGGTGGTGACTGGCTCCTGGACGTCTCAGTGGGCGGAGCTTGTGTCCAGCGTCCGGAGAAATCCGCCCCACGTGCATCATCTTAACTGGCAGCAATTCTGACTAAATTAGGGATGAAAATTAAGTCATCACACTGTCTCTCCTTCACTTGCACTTTAAGGGACTCCACAGATGTGATGCAGTTGCCATGCCAACCTAGCCAGGCAGCTGAGTGCAAGACAAAGCGAAGGAGAATCACTTTAACAATTAATTTATTACCAAGCACTGCCTAACACAATGAACTTGCTAAATATCTAGTGGATAAATTTTTTTTGTGTGTGAAGAAGGTTGCTAAGGTGTCTGATGTGTTGCTATGCTATCATTTGCCTCTACTGTGCTGATATCTGGTTCCTAATTAGACATTAAAAGTGCTTTGCAGTTAAAATTTTATGATTTTGTTGCAGACTTGCTATGATTGGTTTTTGTGCATTTCTATGTGGTTGCTAGGGTATGTCGGTAGATTTCACTCTGTTGCTATGCTGTAATTTAATTTCAGTGGTTACATCATGTTGATCTGTTGTGATTTTAGTGTGTCTTCATTCAAATGAAAGCTCAACATTGTGCCTATATGTGGTTGCTAGGGTATTTTGCTTGCTGTTGTACCGTGCAATGTTTTAATTGGTTGG
This sequence comes from Danionella dracula, assembly GCA_900490495.1. Taxonomy (NCBI): domain Eukaryota; kingdom Metazoa; phylum Chordata; class Actinopteri; order Cypriniformes; family Danionidae; genus Danionella; species Danionella dracula. The sequence continues at coordinate 1,850,058 of UELW01000889.1, forward strand.
TTACGATGTTAATCTGGTTAGTTTTAGCATGTTGCCATCCCACAGCTAGCTTTTGTGGTGCCTTAAATTGTTGCTATACTTCAATTTCACATTGGTAAATGGTTGCTATGTTGATTTTTAAGATGAGACTGTCTGGTTGCTATGGTGCTTTGTGTATTATTTGGATTCTGTAGTGCTTTATTTCAAATTTAGAGTCTTTAGATTAGGTCTGCTTTTTGGTGTGGTTGGTTTCATTGTGGCTGTATGTAGTTGTTAAAGTATTTTTGTTGTTGTACAGTTGCTAGGCTGTTGTCAGCGCATCGATCTGAGGTTACCTTGTTAATCTTACTGGTTTTAGCATGTTCCATCTTACAGTTTTTGGCGTTTGCACTTGTCTTGATTGACTGAAACTTGAAGTTTTCCGGGTTTGATCAAAGGACATGAAAAATTTATGAAAAGAAAGGTAACGATTTCTTGCCTCACCGGGTTTGATCCAAGGACATGAAGAATTTATGAAAAGAAAGTTAATGATTTCTGCGCTCACCGCGGAAATATGTGAATTTTAAAAATAGATGATTGGCCTTTTATTGGTTATTTTCTGCTTATCATTTATTCTAAAAACAAAATAATAATAATATTACAGCATCTCGAACCCAAGTCTCCCAAACAAGAGTCAAACGCATTACCTCAAACGTCATTGAGATACCTAGATAACGTCATTGAGAAACATCAACGGCTCAACTTTATTTTGGAGATATTTAGTTAATGAAAAACCACAGATGTGTAATAACAATGACAATTAGCTAACTTGAGGCATATAAAGTAGTAATTTTAAATTTTGATCAATTTTTTCAAACTTAACCCAGCTGACTGTTTGCTCATTTATGAGGTGAAGGAGCCACCCAGGGGCAATGAAGCAATATGGCTAATTCGCCGCAAGACTCACGATGATAACAGTACAGCAGTGATCATATTCACTGGTCAACATCGTTAATGGTTGCTATGCTGATTTTACAGTGAGACTGTCTGGTCACAGTGGTTACACTGTGTAAATCTGCTGTGGTTTCACAGTGTTGCCCTTCCATTACTTGTATTAAGTGTCTCAACATGTATCTATCCAGCAAACATTGGTTGAACGTTGACGTGGAGATCGCGGCCAGATCTAGTCGAAACCGGACGGTTTATGAGTGGTGCTAGGCTATTTTGGTTGTTGCACTGTTGCTATGCTTTGTCAGTGTATCAATTTTCCAACCTTTAATACAATGTTGGCATCCCACAGATAGGTGTTTGTGTTGTCTTAGAGGGTATTCGCGCTTTACTTTGGACACTTGGTAAATTGTTGCGATGTTGATTTTTACATTGAGGCTGTCTGGTCGCTAAGGTGTTGTTTGTATGTCATGTTTTTTTTTTTTCAAAGTTACGCGTAGATTAGATTGCCAAGTTGGTTTGGTTTCTTTTGTTGTGTGTATATGTGGTTGCTAGGGTATTTTGTTGTTACATAACTTTTTTTTTGCATCATTCTGATATAAAAGTTGCACTCTGATTTGTTTTAATGGTTTGCCACTGCAAAGCTAGGTGTTTTGGGTGTCTTACTAAGTAAGCTTTAGTTGGAAGTTTTTAACATTGTGATGTGGTTGCTATGGTAATTTGTAGTACAATGAAATTATATGGTTGCTTAACCATATATGGTTAATCCTATTATATGGTGTCTTAACATTTTGATTTGGTTCAGTTTGTAGGGGCTTTTTTTGTATAAAAGGATGTTTGATGCTTTTTTGCTAACTGTGTATTGTAGTCGAATTCATGTGTGTATGGGTAGTTTATTACAGTGTAGCTATGCTGAATGTATTTTTATTAGTAGATTGTTACAATGCACACTTTGATCTTTTTTAGAATTTTGGTAGGCAATTATTTGGGTTGTTGGTTATTTCTTTATGTGTTTCTCTGCATTACTTGAGTTTTTATTGCATTTACGCATATTCGCAATGATAGTCTGGCTGATGGGTGTATTTCTAATGCTTTCGGATGCCCCTAACTGCCTCTGGCAGACACAAACTGTATTTGATCGTTAGCATGCTGCCTTCACAGTGCCATGCGGAGTTCAAGTCAGCACTGGTTAATAGCAGGCTAGTATTAGCGTTTGGAAACACTGCTATTATTCTTCAGTACACGTCTGACACCCTGCGCCAGACACTCAAAGTGGTGGCTCGCGCGCTAGTCGGCATGCTAACATGTAATCAGCAGCACATCCCTTCACATTAGCTTGCAGCAATGAGAGCTACAAGAGCCAATTGGAAAAGTGTCAAAAGTCCGCATTCATTCATAGAGCAGCGGGCGATCTCGGAAGGAAAACACACAGAGAATGTTTCAGATCTGAGTCCCGGGTGTTTGGAGCAGTGGGTTTGACTGTTACCATAGCAACAGTGGATCCTATTCTTATTTTCGTTGGAGATAGGTTTTTTATAATGATTTTTATTTAATAATATTCCATATTATTAAATGTGAGAGTTAACAGATATTTCTATCTGTCAAACAAAAAATATAAACACCAGTTTGCACCTGCACTTTTGCACACTTATTTTATCTTTACACCATCACGTTTACACACTTATTTTCTCTTTACACCATCACTTTTGCACACTTATTTTCCCTTTACACCATCACTTTTACACACTTATTTTCACTTTACACCATCACTTTTGCACACTTATTTTCTCTTTACACCATCACTTTTACATGCTTATTTTTCCTTTACACCATCACTTTTACACGCTTATTTTCTCTTTACACCATCACTTTTACATGCTTATTTTATCTTTACACCATCACTTTTACACACTTATTTTCTCTTTACACCATCACTTTTACACACTTATTTTCCCTTTACACCATCACTTTTATGCATTTATTTTTCATTTACATCATCACTTTTGCACACTTATGTTTCCTTTACACCATCACTTTTGCACACAATTTTTTTCTTTACACCTGCATTTTTGCTCACTTTTTACTTTACATTTGCACTTTTGCACACTTATTTTCCCTTTACACCATCAATTTTGCACAGTCATTTTCCCTTTACATCATCACTTTTACAGATTTATTTTCACTTTACACCATCACTTTTACACACTTATTTTCCCTTTACACCATCACTTTTACACACTTATTTTTCCTTTACACCATCACTTTTACGCACTTATTTTCCCTTACACCTGTACTTTTGCACAATTATTTTCCAATTACACCTGCACTTTTACACACTTGTTTTCCATTTACACCATCACTTTTACACACATATTTTTCATTTAAACCTGCACTTTTACACACTTATTGTCCATTTACACCTGCACTTTTGCACACTTTTTACTTTACATTTGCATTTTTGCATATTTGTTGAGATCTTATCTTATCTCAACAGACGTGGGACGATTTGCGTCAGTGTCTGCGATTATCTGTGATGCAAAGTTTTCCATCAAGCTGCACAAATTTTGTGACTGTTCGAGTCTTCACTCTGACCTCGCTGCTGACATTGCTTGTTGATTAGTAACAAGGCTCTACAAAATGCAGTTAAAAATCATGTTGTGTAGTTTGTTGATGTTTCTTGTAGTGGTATACAGCTGTATATATCAATGTTTGTACTGGATTTTTTTGTTACATTGTGGTGGATATATCTGAGTAAACACTAACAATTTCCCCCTCTCACAGACATTATCTTTTCGCTTCTCAGATATGCAAGTTGTTTGTTTTGCTTTCTTTTCTTGGAGTGTAAGCATGCTGACTCTGAAAGCGAGACTTATTTTAGTCCAGGATGTTCTGCTCCAGTTCCCAGCACAAATCAAAAGCACTTTGTGAATATCGGAGGCTGAGGCTACATATATGCTGGTGTCGGGTCCCTATAGCATGCTCGATACGAGCCTCTGTGTTTTGTGCTCTCTAGCTAAATAACAGAAATAAAATAGAAAAGAATATGGCATTTTAGTGAGGAAGAATAAGGCATGTCTCTACCCTGAATGCTTCCGGAAAGTAAAGGTCCAAGAAAATAAATGAAATGCATGATGGAAAGCACTTTGTGGGTTGGAATATTGATGCCTCGATTCAATAGTTTGCACAGATGAAAGTAGAAAACTGAAACTCACAAGAGTTGATTAATTCACTGATTTAATTTCCCTGAACATAAAGGGTACATTTGTAACCAGTAAAGTTTATGCTGTATTCTGTCTCAAAGGGGTTATAAACTGGAGTTTCAGTGACTTAAAAGGCATCTACGCAAAAGGCATCTAGCAACTGGTGCTAAGAAAAATATAAAAAGTGCAAGTGCACGGAAACATGTTCAGCTGCAATAAAAAATTATTCTGCAAATGTTCAGCTGCAAACAAAATGAATGTTGCAAAGGTTCAGGTGTAAAATAAAATTAATTGTGCAGAAGTGAACGTGCAAAGACAAAAGCATGAAAAAAGAAATGATGCACAGGAAAAACAAGTGTGCAAAGGTTCAACTGCAAAAAAATTATTCTGCAAAGGTTCAGCTGCAAACAAAATGAATGTTGCAAAGGTTCAGGTGTAAAAGAAAATTAATTGTGCAAAAGTGAACATGCAAAGAAAAAAGTTTGAAAAAAGAAATGATGCACAGGAAAAACAAGTTTGCAAAGGTGCAGGTGCAAAGGAAATTCAAGTGGATAAAAGTGATGGTGCACAGGAAAGACAAGTGTGCAAAGGTGCACGTGTAAAGGGAAACTAAGTGTGCAAAAGTGAGTATGCACAGGAAAAACAAGTGTCCAAAGGTGCATGTATAAAGGGAAACTAAGTGTGCAAAAGTGAGTATGCACAGGAAAAACAAGTGTCCAAAGGTGCAGGTGCAAAGGAAAACTAAGTGTGCAAAAGAAAAGCAAGTGTGCAAAGAGCCACTGCACAAGAAAATCTCATGTGCAAAAGAGCAGTTGAAAAAGAAAATCAATCCAAAAGTGCAGACGCAAAGAAAATTAAGTGTACAAAAGTGATGATGCGCAGGAAAAACAATTGTGCAAAGATGCAGGTGTAAAACAAAACTAAGTGTGCAAAAAGAAAATAAAGTGTGCAAAGAGGTAGATGAAAAAGAAAATCAATGCAAAAGTGCATACGCAAAGAAAAAAAAGTGTGCAAAAGGTGGCAGTGTCCTAGTTTATAGTAGAAGGTAGAAGAGAGAGTAGCTGAGTTTTTAGGGGAAAAGTACATGTCTAAATCTGTCTCTTTCTCTCACCCGGGATGAAGAATACTCACCTCATCAGAGCTCCATTTGAACAGCTTTCACCTCTACACTGAGACTCGGTGACTGATCACAGAGCGATCCATCCACTCGCTTGTGTCCTGCAAAGCCATTTAGAGCTGTTAAACACATGCTGCTTTAACTCGCTTACTCAAAACCCTTCGAGCAATTAAAGCAGAATTAGAGAAGCAGCTGCAAACAAACAGTCACATGAGGTTGATTGCTCATTAGCAGAAGCTATCGGCTAGAAAGCAGATCTGACAATTAGTGAGAGACGAGCAGACACAATCAAGGTGGATCGTCCTCACTTGAAGATTACTTGCTGTGTCTAATGAAGCTGCGTTTACTGCTTTGCTGCGAGGGTCATTTAAAGGTCAAACTGGGTTCAACAGCAAAAACAGAAAGAATTGCTTGTTTTATTTCTCATCCATCGACTTTGTTGTCGGCTTTCTTCCCTTTTGTGGTCGCCACAGCAGAATGAACCACCAACTCTCTGGCATATGTTTTATGCGGGCGGATGCCCTTCCAGCCGCAACCCATTGCTGGGAAACATCCACACACACTCGTTCTCACTCAAACACTATGAACAATTGTTTTTACTTAATTCTCTTATTTCCCATTTCTTTGGACTCGAGGGGAAAACCGGAGCACCCGGAGAAAACCTATGCGATCACGGGGAGAACATGAGAACTCCACACAGAGATAACAACTGACCCAGCTGAGGCTCAAACCAGCAACCTTCTTGCTGTGAGACGACCGTGCTACTCACTGTACCACGTTGACACCCCAGTTCTCATTTCTATCATTTTACTATTGTCATATTTGATACTTAGGCTTCTGTTAGAATAATTATGAAATGTGATTTCAATACTCCTGAAGCAGTAAACATACTCAGCTCAGTGGTAAAGTGCATGCTTTACATGTATGAGGTCTTGGGATCAATCCCCAGCATCTCAGCATCCCAGAGGCATCAGTGATTTCCCCTTCTGTAGGTCGCTTTGGACAAAAGCGTCTGCCAAATGCATAAATGTAAATGTACTATGACTGTGTCTGTTCACACTCTGCATACCTCTAATTCTCATTCCTTACTGATCAATCGTTGAAGATGTGTTCTGCTTGGTTTCCCAGCGATGGGTTGCGGCTGGAAGGGCATCCGCCGCGTAAAACATATGCCAGAGGAGTTGGCGGTGATTCCGCTGTGGCGACCCCGAAAGGGAAGAAAGCCGACATGAAGATGAATGAATGAATGAATGTGTTTTTCTTGTCTCTATAACCGCCTCATGCTTGGTTTAAGACGTTTGGGACAGACGTTATGTCTACAAATGCTCTCAATCTGCTTCATTAAAATAGGTACCAAACTTAGTATGTAAAAATTGAGAATTACAGTGTCTTTAATTGGCTTGGTGATGCCCAAATCTTCTTTTCAAAGATTTTCCAAATAGCTTCCATTCGTAGCGCTTCCCCTGCCCTCCTCTACGGCAGCTTAAGGACTAACAGAGTCAGGTTTAAGGTTGTGATCAGCGTTTGAGAGCTGAGTGATGTGGAAGCCTGTTTGAGGAGCTCTCAGAATCTGCGATGGAGAGAATGTACTCGTTTCTGATCCTACACTGCCATCTCCTGGCGAAACTCTCTTCGCCTCTCTTCCTCTTCACTGAGCAGCTCCAAAAACTTGAGAGGGTTAATATTAATATTGTGTTGTGAGTTACCATTATACACTCTGTGTTTTTAGTTCAAGTAAAGTTCTAGTTGTGTTTTAAGTTCTTTTGTAGTTCTAGTAGCTTATTTTGAATAGAGCATTACTTAATACTTTCAATAAACCTATTTTATCTTATTAAAAACAAAATGCCTTTAGAAATTTAATAAATGATAAATTCCAGAGTAGTGGATGTACCATTTGTAGTAAAACTAGTAATGTACATTCTCTAAAAAATTTAATCTTAACAATATATTAAAATGTACTTTTCTAAGCCTCTATGAAGTCGGGATATAACTAAATCTGTCTAGAAACAATTTCTACATGTTAAAATAGGGAATGTGAATAAGTTACATGCCAAAATATTCGTCAATCTTAAAAAAATTGGTTTTTATGCGGTAAAAGGTTGTGGTGCTCCTTCGTTACGAGTGAAGAATCCAATCAGACGCTTCGAAAGCTTGAAACGAAACCCTCTTGTGGGTCTCTGTTGTGCGTTTAACCCAATAAACCTCATTTTTACCTCAACATTTCTTTTTCTTTTTTCTTGAGAAAACCAACTTGATGTATAACAGGAAGTGAGTGAACTGTGGTTCCTCGAGCGGCCTCTAGAGGCTGACTCCAGAAGGGAGCAGCTTCTCATTCACTCCGATGTTAAACTGAACAACTCTGGAGCTGAAAAAACATGTCTCCACCTCTGGCTCCATCAGGTTTGTTGATTCAGATCTCTAGTTCTGATCTTCATGAACACTCTGTGGGGGGTGAATTATTTTTACTTTAGTTTGTTTAAGTTATTTTCCCAGCGATGGGTTGCGGCTGGAAGGGCATCCGCTGCGTAAAACATATGCCAGAGAGTTGGGGGTTCATTCCGCTGTGGCGACCCCGAAAGGGAAGAAAGCAGACATGAAAATGAATGAATGAATGAATGAATGTTTAAGTTATACACAAATGAATCCTTCAGCCAATCAGACGGCTTCATTAGAGCCACTTTGAGCACTGGCTCTGCCCACTTTGTGCTTCATTTGACTTGGTCTCTAGCAAGGTTTAGCAAGTGAATTCCATAAACAACCATTATAAAGAAAGCAAGACAAAGATGATAAAAACTGGTTCCAGAACGAAAAAAAAAGACTTTTCAGCCCCAATACGGAAGTATATTTTAATCTCAATTTATAAACCCATCAATTTTTCTGAAGAAACTTTACTTGTGCTGTCCTGCTTTCTCCCCTCAAACCCCTTTCTTGCGAAAGAAAACACATTTTTACTCAGATTTATCAAAAGGGGTTTTTAGCATTTTGGAAACCAACTCTTCTTTCACTCAAAAAAGAAGAGAAAAATTTGCAATAACTCCAAACTTTGAATATCTTAAAAAGGGCAGAGGACAATTTTAGATGGTGAATACTGAAAATAATAAGTACGTTTCGGACCTGTAAAATAATGACCTGCAGGTACACATGTTTGGTGACTCTCAGAGTCACAGATAAACATCAGGTTCAGGAGGAGCAGGGGCATGTTTGGGTTCAGGGAGGACAAGTATATTTCCAGCTTCTGCTGGAAGCGCTCTCCTCGAACATCTCCCTGATCTGTGTTTATCACTGAAGTGTTACACACCAACCTGCTCCTCCTCCTCACGCCTCGGCCCCAGCTCACAGCGCTCTCGGGCTCCTCGCCGTCTCAGAGCGCAAGTGTTTCAGGATGCAGCTTCTACCTCTGGACCTGCAAAACCCCCCGGAGAGCTGCGAGGATCGCCGGCCGGACGCCAGCCCACCCGAACCGCTCTCACACTCTATTGAAGCAATCCTGAAGAAAGCTTCACCTCTGACAGCTGAGAGCACACAGAGTGGGGCCAACACAGGGGTCCCGGAGAGCCACCCTGGCAGAGGTATGGGGAGGAGAAATCATAGCGGTTTCAGAAATGTGTTTTAAAGGTCCCCAAATGAACATTTTGTAAGATGAGGTGAGGCACATGAGAGCTTTGGCTTATTTTAGCTCACGTTAAGGGTTTAATGTTCCTGTTTTGGTGTAGATTTTTGGCAAAACATTTTTTACTTTTGCTCTTCTTATATGTTGTGTGTATGACGCTTAATTGTCAGCGCATGCTTTTTAAAGTCTTGATTTTGTCCTTGTTTTTGATTTCATATTAAAATACTCCTAACCAAACTTTAATTCTATACAGTGGTGGATTTACCAACAGGCAAAGGTAGGAGACTGTCTTGGGCCTCCAAGCTTCTAGGGGCCCTCTACAAGGGCTTGCCAGGGTGTTTCTTAAGTGAATTGAGTGTTTGAATTGCTTGATATTCTCCAATTTTTTTCTTCAGTCCCAAAATGTTCAACATATTACTCAACAAATGTAGCAAGTTAAAGCTTTTATTTTGGATATTCAAGTAAATAAAAAGACAGCGCTCCAGAAATCATAACTTTAACTATTATAATGGAGCAAATTAAAGCTTTTATTTTGAAACTTCAAGTAAATAAAAGGACCACGCTCCAGAATTTTTTACTCTTAAAATGTCTGTGTAAAGATGTTTTGGTAATTTACTTAAAAATGTGTTATATTTTCTCTGTATGTCCCTACTCAATAGTAATTTGTTGCATAAATATTTTATTAAATAATTTAATAAACTAAATTAAGGGCCTCTGTGCATGTTTTCCTTTGGCCCCAAAATGCTAAAATGCCACGGGTTCTAGAGCATTTGTGCACCAGAAATTAAGTCCTGCACACCATTATTTGGTGGAAAAACCCTAAAATCATATAAAACTCTTTAAAGTAAACAAACAAAACATAACCTGTAACATTAAACATATTTGTATTTAACATCAAAAGCAACCCTGATAGTTTAAACACACAAAATCTAATTTTTTACAAAGTTATTGGAGTAATTTGATGCATAATTAAGGCAGAACGCTCCACAAAGTTATTTTAAAGAATAACATCAACAAAGAAAAGCAAAGGCATAAAACTCATCGAAGAATATGAAGGAGCTTAAAATATTATCATTTAACATTTCTTGTTTGATCTACATTTGTGTTTTGAAAAGATATCTATTTTCAAATAAAAAAAAATTAAATATGTTCCTTGTGTTAAGTTGAGCTGAATGTAAATAAAATGAGTAAATGTTCTTGGATTGAGTTGAAATCCTAACTTTAAAAAGGTTTGGGGATCTTTTAAATGAATTTATTTCAGAAACAATGATCTGCAAGTCAACCAGTAAAGCAATGAAATATGTCTTTAACTAAATATTTCCTGAAAATAAGTATTTAAACACTAAAATCAGGAAATATTACAATAAACGAAAGGCAGGCATTTGATGGAAGTCAGTGACAATTAAGAATTAAACCTAAAAATGTAGGTAAAAATTTGTAAAAGTGTAGTAAAAATGTAGTTTTACTTGCTTGCTTGTTTCATCTTTATTTTATTTATTTATATATTTATTTATTTTAAAACCTCTAGCAGCAGCAACCTGAGTGAGACTTTGACTGTAACAAATTGAATTTGTCTCTCTCTTCTGTAAGTTGGACAAAAGCATCGGCTTAATGCATAAATGTAAACGTAAATAAATGTATAGTATTCTAGAGGAAGGACCAAGAAAGTGATTACAGGATGTTGATGTCATTAATTACTTAGATTACGAGGAAAGGCTTTTTTAACTTGTAATAGCTGCTGACTTTAGCATGCACTGTTTTAATGAGTTCATGTTAACTCATTTGTAATTAATGGTTCATCAGTAAATGAGTAGGTTTTGTTTTTTCACTGGGAAGCTCTTTGAAGTGTTAATAAACTTGCACATCCTAGACCTGGTTCCTAAAGCTTGTTGTACTCTCGTGAAGCCCGGGGCGGCTCCAGGCACCGGCGGGTTCGAACCACGTTCACCCTTCCTCAACTGGAGGAGCTGGAGAGAGCGTTTGGAGACACACACTACCCCGACGTTCAGACGCGGGACCTGCTGGCCGCCCGCACGCAGCTCTCCGAGGGACGCATACAGGTCACTCCCTCTGCATCTGTTTACAGAAAACAAATTAAAACTGTGAAGGAAGGAAGTCTGAAGGTCTCTGCACACCTACGCATCTCCTGCGAGCAGAAGCTGCACTGCGGTGGAGTTTTCTTCTAATTCTTGAGCGCTAATAAGATGTTACACACCAGCCGAATAACTTTGCAATGTCAGTTTCCAAGAAACACTGTGGGTTTTTTAACACAGGGCATCCAAAAGCTGTGATTGGTTCCCCTGATCACGTGACCTGTGCCACGTGATAGCTCTAACAGCTCACAAAACCCTCATTAGATGAACCCAGAGAGACAAAAAAAGACCAGAAGAAGCGTGTCTTTGTTCATAACTAAATCACAGATAAAACTCACAGATAAAACATCTGAAACACAGTTCACCTTTCTCTTTTGGTGTGTTTCATTAAACGATAAATGAACATTGTTTTCACTGAATGAGTGTTTTAACAGCAACCGGAAGCGCTGTGCGTTGTCTTCACCGTTACAGCAGCTGTGAAGGAACATACAATCTCTGGTTCTTAGCAGAGATCTGATATAATGATCGTTCCCCACGATTAGAATCTGCGTTGGTTCACAGCAGCGAGGGATGGCTCTGAGCATGGTCCTTTCATGCTTTTTGAGTCAATTTGCTGACTTTCAACGGAAACACACAGCTCTACTTCATCTTTTTGGGAGTTTTAATGTTCCAATCAATGATAAAAAGAACATTATTTTCAGCGAACAAGTGCTTTGCATGTGAAAGTGCTCTCGTCTGATATCCTGACAGGAGTCTCGTGCAGTCTCTATATATATCAGAGGAACTTTCTGTGCAGCGTGGTGTCCATCTATCCATCTTCTTGTCGTCCTTTGTTCCTCTATGTTAACTGTGTTTTGTGTGTTATGGAGAAGATGCCCTTCCAGCCGCAACCCACCACCAGGAAACATCAGCACTCATTCCAGACAATCGTGTTTCCTCAGCTCTCTTGTACCTCATGTCTCTGGACTTGTGAGGGAAACCGGAGCACCCGGAGTAAACCCACACAATCACAAAGAAAACATGAGAACTCCACAGAGCGATACCGAGGCTTGAACTAGCAACCTTTTTGCTGAGAGACTTGTTGTGCTACCCACTGCACCACCGTGATGCCCTGAACAGCATGTCTTTAGGAGAAATTGTTATTTGAAGGAATGAATAAATAAAAAGTGTTCAGGAAAAGGTCTGTACACTCATTTTTGACCCCAGGAGAAGACAAGCATGCAGATGAGGGGCAGGCGCATCTCCTGCAGGCAGCCTAACGCAGTGCATCTGCTGCTCAGGTGTGTGGAGACCTTTAGTCTATGTTCAGACTGCAGCCCATAGTGAGCTGGATCTCATATATTCAGGACAGTCTCAACTCAATTCAGTTTTTTTTTTCAAATCCTACTCAGATCTCTTTCATCTGAGCTCTGGAATCTGATGCAGATCTGAATTTTTGCCACGCGACAACAACATCGAGCTCAACTTGAACACAGTTTCTCCCAGATACGAGTCTCTGGAGAAGACGTTCTATAATGAAATAGTTTCAGGAAGAGCTCTTTTAACTTCCCTTCCGAGAATTTACCTCAATAAGCTTTCTTTCCCATCTCAGTTGTTATCTTGATATTGTTTAACACTAATAAAGATGGCTCTTATCAGATATTTACACTGACAGACCCTCAAACGATTTCGAGAGCAGGCGCTTCTGCGTTTATGTCTGTTAGCAGTGCATTGTGGGGGACGTAGTTTCCTCTTCTGTCACATTGGATCTTCATTTCGTTCACACAGAAGATGGAGAGCAGTCGCGTGTTATCTGTAATGTGAACGAACGCACCCAAAAAATCTGATTTCACCCCCCAAAAAATATTTTTTTCTGCTCATATGTAACCTGTAGCTGATGTTGTCAGGACGGTCTGAACAGCTCAATTCAGATTTTTTCAAATCAGGTTTCTTACAAGCTCCTGAATCCCATACAAATCAGCGAGCTGTATTATACTCAAACACAGGACAATACAGGTCACATGTTGTGTTTAACGTGAACAAGCACAGAAACAAAACAAAAAACTAATTTAATATAAAAAAAACCTGACGATCATTAAGAGCTGCAGTCTGAACAAAGCTTTAGAGCTTTGTTTGGTATGACCAAACTTCAAACCACACCAAATTCAAAGCAATGCATAGTTTATAGATCTGGACCTGAAAGACTCCTATTAAAAGGTTTGGTGTGTTTCAGATCTGGTTCCAGAACCGGCGAGCGAAGTGGAGGCGGACCGAAGCGAAGGCGGAACACATTGCGCTGGCGCTGCTGAGGGACACGGCGCGCTCTCCCCTGCTCTGTCTGCCGGTAAACCCTCACAGTGAAAAATCCACTCTGTTCCCGTCTATTTGGTTCTACTCTATATAGAGTTAAATTAACACTGAGCCCCACAACTTAAACCAAACATTTTTTTAAGTTCAACTCTAATTTCTTTACCTTTTTATTTATTGCTCTTAAGAGCTGAGACACATAATTATTAGGAAACCCTGCTCCGGGTGATTTTATTTCTATAGCACGTTTTCACACTTTGTGTGCTATACAAAAGCATAAAAAACAGATCAGTGAGAAAAAACAGTCAATAAAACAGATCTGAGATAAAAGATAAACAGACATAAACATCTTAAACTTGCTTTTATTAAAAGAATAATTTACGACCGATTTTAATATCCCAAAAGTACCAAAACTTAAGAGGTGTGAAATGTTTTTATTTATTGTGATTTACGAGTGGTAATGGAGCGATCGTACGTGGACGAAGTCTAAAGAAGAAAGAGGAAACGAGGACACCTACAGAACAAACTTCAAATTACATCTTTGCATTTCATGAACTGAAGAGCAAAGTTAAAATCTGAAAATATCGGAAAAATATTGGGTTTGCTGAATCGGGTATTTGTTGGTTGTTCCCATCGCTGTTCATTAAATTGCTTCCCAGACAGGATGAGCTTTAAAGCTGAAAATACCATCTCTATGTTCTTGATGAACCTCCTCTAGAGGAAAATAATTTTCATTTTGCTAATAAATTGGCTTTTTTTAAACCCTTCTTGTCCTTCTTTTTTCTGTCTTTTATTTCATTTTACATTTCAAAGATTTAACACAGTAAGTTACATTAAAAGCATGAAAATAAAAGAGCCATGCGATTTAAACCTTTACTGAACATAATTTTTAGCTATTCACACTCAAGTTACTACAGTCAATAGTTTGAAGTGTATTCATAAACAAGGCTTAATTATATGCTGACACAATTCTAGAATCCAAGCTTTAGGGGGACTTGACCATACATAACATGGACAGTGTGTTCCATGAGTCACTCATAGGTTTCTGGCAAAGTGAAGCTCAAGAAGCTCAATGGCGTAATAAAGGCATCTGATTGGCTGAATGTTTAATTTTTATGTATCTTAAACATTCATTCATTCATCTTCATGTCGGCTTTCTTCCCTTTCGGGGTCGCCACAGCGGAATAAACCTCCAACTCTCTGGCATATGTTTTATGCAGCGGATGCCCTTCCAGCCGCAACCCATCGCTGGGAAACATTCACACACTCATTCACACTTTAACACTATGGGCAATCGTTCTTACTCAATTCACTTATTCCGCATGTCTTTGGACTTGTGGGGAAACCGGAGCACCCGGAGAAAACCCACGCGATCACGAGGAGAACATGCAAACTCCACACAGAAATGTCAACTGCCCCAGCCGAGCCTAGAACCAGCGACCTTCTTGCTGTGAGACAACCGTGTTACCTACTGCGGCACCATGACGCATATTTTAAACAAACAAACTTTAAAATAATTAACGCCCCTCAAAGTGTTTATGCAGGTCAAATCTCAAAATCTGAATCAACAAACATAATGGAGCCAGAGGTGGAGACGTGAAATATTTTTCAGCTCTAAACCTGTTGCGTTTTAACTTTGGAGTGAATAAGAACCTGATCCCTTCTGGAGTCAGCCTCTAGAGGCCACTCGAGGAACTGCAGTCCCTTCCTATCATGCTTCAAAACAGAAAGTTTATTTGTAGCACATTTCATAGGTAGGGTAATTCAAAGTGCTTTACATTGGAAACAAAGAATAAAAAATAAAGTACATTAAACTAAATCAAGCATTAAACAAGTCAAATGAAAGTATAGTGATTAAAAACTGACAATTAGGATCTACATTAAGATTGTGAAGTGCAGAGATAAAATAGTTGTTGGACGTTGGTGCTCAGTTGACAAAAGCTCAAATAAACACAATTTTCCTGGATTTAAACGTGACTAAAGTGTTGGCACCCCTGATCTCCTCTGAAGCTGGTTCCTCTGTGGACCGCAGGGGAACTAACGGAGGATTCACCCTGAGTGGAGTTAACCCGGGGTAACTCCAGGGGCAACCTTCCACTCTCCCCACTTCTGCGCTACTGGAAGGGCTTAACTGTAGTACCTAGAGCTGCCGCAAGGGGGGTGGGGTCAGAAGTGAGCAGGTTCTCATTCACTCCAATGTTAAAACTAAACTGGAAAAAAAAAACATGTTTCCACCCCTAGTGCTGTAATGATTTTTTTGTTGTTCCAATCATTAGTTTTGACTGTCATGAACACTCCAAAGGCTGGCTCCGCCAATTTTTTTTTTTTACTGCTCTCCAGTTCATACTAAACATCGCACATGCTATGTCCATGTTATAATCAGTCTATGTTTTGACTGCATGGAACTCATGACCATTTGTTTTGTATTTCTGTTTGTGGACAAGGCATTTTATATTGGATCATATTAAATGAGCCTTTATTTCATTTAAGTGTGAATCTGCGCATTCTTAACAAGCCAGTACTAACAAAATTCTCAAAGTTTTCTTTAAAATTCTGTGGTGGAGGTGCTGTGCACTCGACAGCGTTTGTCACCAACTGTGAATGCATATTTTAGCATGGCTTGATTTATGAATGATGTATTCAAGCATTCATTGTCTTTGCAGTGTCTGGGAACCCCTCAGAAGTTCTGGCTGCCAGCCACGACTCCTGCTTTTATGTGCTTCCAGAAGTTCACGCCAGAAAACGTCCACACGTACAACTCAATCAACAAAAACAGACCCTTCCTGGCTAAGAGCTGAAACGTCATGTGTTCCCTCGGACTGTACATTTTGTAAATAATGTTTTTTACACAACAGTGATTCATACATGAAGAGATGAACTCGTGGCCAGTTGTAAATCAGCGATCCCCTTATCTCAGAATAAAATGTTGATAAATGAAGTGAATCTGTTTTCTGACTCAAGTCAATGTAAAGGCAAAAAATTTGTTTAGTTTCCTCGAAACATCTCCAATCAAACAATATAAAACTTTCAGATGTTTTGGAACAAAAGTGAGTTTTTTTTTTAATGGTTGAATCATTTATTTGTGTTTTCAACCAAGCCGTCATCTCAAGTGATCTACTGAGTGGCTTCGTGACTTTATCACAGCCTGCTGCAGATAAGGTGTAATCTGAAGCACATAGGGTGATACATGAGTTTTTATTGTTGAAATTTCTAATTATCGCTGAATTGGTTTATTGGCTCTTAAGTCGTAAAGCTCGGTTTATCTTAATTTGAGAGTTCAGCAGCCGGTCAGGACAGGTCGAGAGGGTGAATTCATCATGAACACTGAAAGAAAACACAGATAAAAGTCACAAGATGACCAGAAAATGAACCCGAGTGTTATCGGAGGGCAAACGGCGCTGGTTTGTGAAATAATGTCCCGCAGCACGGTTTCCAGACTGGAGGCACAGTTGCGCAAATATAATAGAGGGGAAAAGCTTGTCTTTTTAATTGTTTTACCCAATAATCTACTCACAGCAACATCAATACATTTGACAGGTTAAAGCTAATGTAATATTTTTCCCATTTGATTATTTTTATTAAGCGTATATTTTCTAACATAGGGTTTGGTTGGGTAAAATGTAACACTTCATATGCCCTCTAAAAAACACGGTGCTACCAAACCTGGTTCATTGGCTCATAATCATTTGGCAGCCTTTTTTTGTACAAATTAGCATCTGTTTCCAAAGGTGCTATTTATAACAGGCTTTTAAAAGTGATCTTTAAAACCTACTATATTTAGAACAACTGGTTCTTTTTATGGAAAAGTCTTTAGAGACATATAAAACACCTAATGAACCACGCAAGTTTATATATGAATTAGAAATGCCGGTTGTCTCTCTTTTAGACAATTAAGCTTTACTTTGGCTCATTTATCTGCAGAATACAAAAAAAAAGCAAAACCCGGTGTCTAATGACAATCGTTTGTTATAGGCTATGCTAATGATTGGTTAAAAATTCAGATTATGTATTAAATGTATTTTTACTAGCTATCCATTTAATTTTAATTTACTTAGACAAATGTCAATATTTAGACATAGACCTTTAGTTTGGCTCATTTATCCGCAAACTAAAAATATAAAAAAGAAGGAAAACGTAAAACTGACAAAATGCCAACGAATAATTTGAAGAGTTAAACATTAATATACTTCGGTTCATTGCACATTCTACACACTATAAAGGCAACATTTGTCTAACGTTTATCGCTGTGGTGTTAGTTTTTATAAATAAATAAAAAACACAGTGAAACGATTTTAGTCTTTTATTTACTTGCTAGACTTGCAGGTGGCAGATTAACTAGCGTTAATGCTAAAATTAACAACACTGTGGCCCTTTAATTTCACTTTGAAAGTATTTCATTTGCTTGCATGCTATGTGTTTCTTCACCTTAACACTTATTTTTTACAGCTGAGACCTCTCCTTGACTTCATCTCTCGCACAAATGTTCAACTTTTCACCTCGGAGTTTATCACTGTTTACAGCCTCAACGCAACGAGGTTAAACCCATGATTATCACACCCTTATCTACTCACCCTTCTGACATCAACAGGGGGTTTAATTGGATAATAGTAGGATTAATCAGTACATCTTCACTCGTACAGAGATTCGTTTTAAACTTATTAAAACCGAGTTTGTAATGTAATTGCAACAGTTTGGCTAACATAAGAGGGTATACTGCTATCTAGTGGTTTCTACGTCACATTACATAATAACTGCAGGCTTTAAGGTTGGATTTAAGACGTCTTAAGACTGGCAAAAAAATAAATTCTAAGACACAAACACAACTGTTTTTAATAATAAACAGTACGCCTCAAATATATTGTTGGAAACCCTAACCATCACGTTTATGTTTTCTAGCGGTTACAAAGGTTGTGGCACCCCTAGCACGCTTTTATTGAGTGATTTTTAATATTTTACTGCACATTTACAATCACATACATATGACATTTTTGTCAAACTCTGGCAACCCTAACCATCTCTATATGGCGACCCTAACTATGCCTTTCAAGTTTTTGAGCATTTATACACATTTTTCAGATTATGACAACCCTAAAAAAATCTTCTTTTTTTAGCATTTAGCCATGTGTCAATCATAAGCAACAGCAAAGATACAGATCAGAAGAGTTTTACATGAATATCAGAAACACATGAGCTGTGAAAAATAATGTAAGACCTAGTACAGTTAATTTAAGACTTCTTAAGAGGTCAATAATAATAATAATAATTAATCATAAAATGACACAATTAATCAGGAACACAGCTATTTTTATAGTTAATGTCTTGATAAAAAATAGCTTCCCATTATGTTTTATTAAAATGTTAAATTTTGCCGTATTTTAATAGTGGAAAAGCCCCTACATACAGGTCTAAACCAGCTAGCATTTTTTTTGGTTCAAAAGATGTCTAATACTTCGACCATTTATTTTCATTTTGTCAACAACAATATTTAAGAGCTATGATTTCGCCCCTAACACTCTATTATTTTTAATGGTTTTTATCTGACAATAAAAAAACTATGTTAACTGACTTTAGATGAAACGTTAAACTGTTAAAATAGCGAATATGCATGAGAACTTCAAATACTCATTTCTGATTGTATAACGTCGAATAACTCATGAATATTAATAAGTGACGCATCCGGACGGTCCCGGAAGAAAACAAACTTCAATCAGTTGTGCCAAAAAGAAACATTTTTATTTTATAAATGGATATTTTTACGAAATATTTACTGAAAATAAACACACAGAAGAATGAACAGTTACTGAATTACGTAGAAGAATACTTTAATTAGCGCAAATGCCCCTTTTTTTTAAGAATTTACCTTAACACTAAATGATGTATTATAAGTGTTTGTCCAAAAGAAAAGGTTGGAAATATTGCATATTACTTTCTTCTCGTTTCTTTATTATTCTTTATTTCTTTACCTTGATAGTGGGGTATTTTGTAAATTGTTTTAATTAATTTATGATGTGCATCCGCTTCATTTTTATATTAATACCGTTATTGTATTCATGTATTGATCATTGTAATGTTAATATGGTAGCGATAAAATGAAAAACCTTCAATCAGTTGTTTCGGTTAATATTCATGAGCTTGGCAGCTTTTAGGGACGCGCTGCAGCAAAGATGCGCTGACGTCACAGAGGAGGAGAACCGAGACGAGAAACCTGGACCACTCTTCCCCATCCTAGTGATGATGGCGTCCCCCTGTCACCCATGAGCAAGCAGAAAAAGAAAAGAAGGAAAGAGAGACGGACCGTCTGGACTCCGGAATCCTGGATCGTTTGGGGCACATTATAAGGAGACGCGTTTCCAAACAAGCCGACGCATTTGAAGGCGTCTCCGCTTTGTTTGTTTGGTGAATGCGAGCTTTGGCTGGGAATTGAACCCAAGAGCCTCGGCGCCATGCACCAGTGATCGCGTTCCACCCCTCCAGCTGCGCGGTGGAGGGCGCGGGCCGGGCCGATGGCTGCGGGCGGTGGCGGCGCGGGTGCAGGCGCGCCGGGGGAGGCTCTGGATCATTACCGGGCGGAGGTGGAGCGGCTGTCCCGGGAGCTGGCCGAGGCGAACCGGGAGAAGGTGCGCGCGGCGGAGTGCGGGCTCGCGGTGCTGGAGGAGAACCAGGCGCTGACGCAGCAGCGCGCGGAGCTGGAGCGCGAGCAGGACGCGCTGCGGGGCGAGCTCGAGCAGCTGCAGGAGGTACCGGAACTTCCTTGCTTTCTCGAAAACATCGTTTTCTACTCAAGTGCGTTGTTTTAAATATTTAAAATAACCAGATAATTTTTTTAGGATAAAAAACAATGATTTAGGATGGCATTAGTATTGCTAAAAACGTGTCTAAATAATAAAAATGTATTTGTGAAATAGTATGCGTCAGAATGAAAATTAAATCAAATTTGTTTATTATAGCTGCTAACAATCTGTGTGTTTCTTGATAATTGAACTGATGTCTTCTCAAAATCTACAGCACTTTAACAGTAAATAACAATAGAAAATTAGTTTTTTTACAACTCACTTTTCCTAAACTAAAATAAAAATTTCCTAGTGTTTTAGCAAATGATTTTATATTAAAAGAAATAATACGCTACCAGCATTGATGCTTGATATTTCTCCTAACATGTTTTTTACTGGCGTGGCGATCTTCTACCTTTCCCGGAGAATAAAAAAGTCACGGGATGCCGAAACACACCATAGGTTTCTAATGATTTATTATTTATAAATGTCTATTTCTGACATTCAAGCCATCCCATCGCTCGCTGCCTAGTCTTAACAGAAAATAAAATAAACTTTTAGCTAACATAAATACGCACAGTGAAAATAAAAAATAATAAATGATCACAAATTGATTTGAACTTAGAATTGAGGAGCGAAATTGGGTCTTTTTTTTTCTTTTTCGTTTATAAAGAATATGGTTTGTTTAAAGAGTATGGGCTTATTCAGAAACTGATCTGATCCGGTCCTGTAAGAACCAAGAAATCTTGTAGCCAATCAGAGCTGATTAAATCGAGGCAGTGAGGTTTGTTTGTTTGAACGCTGTCTCAAGATTTAGAGCACAAAAAGCACTTTGAATTTGCATTTTAAGTGCGAGATCATAAGTTGTAAGAGTATATGTTAAATTACTGCAAGTGCATGTTAAAGAAACGTTTTTAACCACTAATCGGCACCGAGGAGTGTTTCTTCATTGCCGAATCCGCTTCTGCTGAGAAAAGGCTGTCATTGGTTAACAAGCCAGCCTATCAGAGTATAGATTACTCCTTTCTGATTGGCTGGCATTGTGACTGCCACTGGGTCAAATAATGAGAAGATACCAGATCTTCTATCACAGGTCTGGTGATGACACTCAGATCTACTTTCTCCAAATGACTACAGACCCATAAACTCTCTCTGTAAATGCCACGATGAGATTAAGAGCTGAATATTCTTCAGATAAATCAAGAGAAAACTGAAGTAATTGTATTTGGGAGGAAAGTGGAGGTTCTCAATGTGAACGATCGCCTGAGCTCTGAGGGCCTTACAACTAAACATCAGGTGAAGACCCTCGGGTGATTCTGGACTCTGATCTGAGCTTCACCAGTCACATAAAAGCAATAGCTAATCTGCTTATTTTTATCTCAGAAACATTGCAAGAATCAGATGCTTCATCTCCAGTCCTGGGGCCTCATATATAAAACTTTGCGTAGATGTAATCCTTAAAGTGTACGTACGCACATAAGGCAGAACTTGCGTACGCACAAACGTTTTCAGATTCATAAAACCGTACGTACGCCAGAACCTGCGCAACGTTCGCTTTATAAATCAAAATTATCTGAATATTGTGCGCAGATGCACGTGCGTATTGCTTACCCCAATCTCCTCCCGAAATAACCATATTTGGAGGTTAAGACCGCCCATTTTGAATATGTATGATCTCCCTGCATATTAATACCACCAATAATTCGGTTAACAAAAGCAAATTCATTCTCAGATGGTGCCTTTATTGCAACATGAGTGCAGCCAACAGCACCGATTACATTGGGAAAACCGGCGATTGCTACAAATTGCATTTTGATGTCGGCTTATTCAGCTTTCGTGTAAGGAAAACGGATGTATCGGGGTGCCGTCCCCACTATGGCGTCCCATACATATGGCATGACACGGCTCAGGGATGACTGCGACATACCCGATCGGTCTGCCAACTCTCGCTGGAAAGTACCAGTGGCCTAATGTGGTCAATACTTGCATAGGAACACAAAGCGCATGGTTTCTCCGCGAGGGTCTTTCCAATACTAACCGTAATTCAGAACACAATTCAAAGAGGATGGCTCTTGGAAATCGAAATCGGCTCATGAGCCAATCATCATCATGAGCAAGGAAATCTTCACGGTCTCTGAAAACACGCTCCCTCCGTAGAGCGTCATTAGCAAGGTCTTCTAACAGCGCTAGAGCATCCATTATGATGATAAGTTATATACGCACATACCTTTTTATAGCCCATTCATTAAAACAAATGAGTACATTTGCACCTGGTTAAGAATTCTAATAATGATAATTCAGGTTGATACAATTTGATTTATTGGGTGATGTAATAGGATAATTTAGAAGTTTTTCATTTTAAATAGCTATTGCTATTTAGGACAGTTGGTCTTGGCAAAACACATACTCTTCTAAAAGAATGCGTACGCACGGTCTAGAGCATCCGTACGGTGCGCACTTATTTACGCCAAGTTTATTTTTTATAAAGCCGGATATGTGCGTGGAAAAATGCGTACGCATATTTCTATGCCCATTTTGTGCATACGCAAAGTTTATACATCAGGCCCCTGGTCTCCTAACTGCTCTCCCCAAAAAGATAAGGCAGCTTCAGCTTGTTCAGAATCCTGACTAGAACTAGAAGGTTGGAGCACATAACGCCAGTCCTCAGGCTAGCAGTTAACACTAGCAGTTAGAGACTCTCAGAATAGAGTTTAAAGTGTTGCTGCTCATCTATGAGAGAAGCTCAGCACTAAAACACATCACAGATCAGCTGACTGTATGCAAACCAATTAGAGCTCTGAGATCATTAGGTTCGGATCAGTGAAAACTACCACATGTTTGCTCTAAACAGGGAGACTCTGCTTTCAGTTACTATGCTGCCCGCAGCAGAAACAGGCTTCCAGAAAAAATAAGAGTAGCTCACATTTTAGTCACTTTCAAATCCAGACTAAAACACAGTATTAACATCTAAATATGGTTGCTAAGGTAATAGTCTGGTTTATAATGTTCACCTTGCCAATACGAGTTATATAATCCAAACCCCACATGTCTGTGATTTTCCTAAGCTGATATAAACATCCAAGTATGGTTGCTAGGGTAATAGTCTGGTTGCTACAGAGAGGTCAGTGACATCATATAATTTTCTCACTGCCAATACGAGTTATATAATGCAACAACCATGTGTCTGTGATTTTCCTAAGCTGAGCTATAAACGTCCAAATATGGTTGCTAAGTTAACAGGCTGGTTGCTACGATGAGCCAGTGACATCGTATAATGTTCACATGTCAATAAGAGTTATATAATACAACCCCTGCATGTCTGTTATTTTGTTATTTTCTTAAGCTGAGATATAAACGTCCAGAGATGGTTGCTAAGATAACTGTCTGGTTGCTACGGAGAGGTCAGTGACATCATGTAATGTTCCAATTGGTATATTTATGTCCGAACAGCACTGCACCTATGAACTTCTGTTTTTCTTTTATGCTATACATTTTGTCCTGTTCCTAATACTTATTCCTTTTGCTTTTATCAATTATATTTTTTATCGCCTGTTTTATCTCTGATCGGTTTTCTTCTTTAAAACACTTTTAATTGTCAGTGTACAAAAAGGGGCTCTACAAATAAACTTGCCTTGCCTTGTTGTGAACGAGAGCGTGAATGTGGACAACGCCGCAAGATTCTCAAAACTTAATTTGCTCATGTGTGAAATATATTTTTTGCGCTCTCAAAATATCAGTTTTTGCTCTCCGAATGGTGACGTAAAATTAACCCCATATCTATCGAAGCGCCTCTACAGCTGGATAATATTGTGCTTCACGAGCAGTTTGGAGTTCAAAGAGACGGTTTTAACCGGGTAAGAAAAACATTACAAACACAACACTTGTGGACAAGCCTGAGATCGCTCTCTCCTTTCACTTAGCGAGCTTCTGACTGCATTTAAGTCAGCTGGACTTTTTCACTAATAAATAGACTCCAATCGCTTGTTGCAACATCAGGATAACTTAATACCAGATGAAGAATGTTAGGACTAGTAAAAATGTTGAAGACAAGGAGCCTATCTCCAGAAGGGTGTCCGTGCAGCAACTGGAGGAGCTGGAGGAGCTTCTCTCAGCAGAACGTTCTCTTTCACTGTCCCTGGCTGGTGGAACAAACTCCTGATCCAGTCAAGAAAGCAGCAACACTAACAGCTTTCAAAAAGCAACTGAAAACTCTTCTCTTCATGGAACACATAAAAAAAAAAAACGACTTTCTTTTTTTTCCCTCCTCTGTCTTTATCTTCTTCCTCTACTTCCTCACTGCTTTGGTTTATTGATCAGTTGATACAATTTCTATTATGAAAAGCTGAGATAAACTTTGTGTAAGTCGCTTTGGACAAAAGCGTCTGCCAAATGCATAAATGTAATGTAAATGTAATGAACCAGGTTCTTCTCGCGTGGGCTAGACCAGGTTCTTCTCGCGTGAGCTGGAACAGGTTTTGGAGCCGTGGGCTGGAACAGGTTCTGGACGCGTGGGCTGAACCAAGTTCTTCTCGCGTGAGTTGGAACAGGTTCTGGACCCGTGGGCTGGAACAGGGACTGGACGCATGGGCTGGACCAAGTTCTTCTCGTGTGGGCTGGACCAGGTTCTGGACGTGTGGGCTGAACCAGGCTCTGGATGTGTGGGCTGGACCAGGTTCTTCTCGCGTGGGTTGGATCTGGTTCTTTCGTGTGGGCTGGACCAGGTTCTGGACGCATGGGCTGGACCAGGTTCTTCTCGCGTGGGCTGGACCAGGTTCTTCTTGCATGGGCTGAACCAATTTCTTCTCGCGTGGGGTTCTGGACGCGTGGGCTGGACCAGGTTCTTCTCGCGTGGGCTAGACCAGGTTCTGAATGCGTGGGCTCGACCAGGTTCTTCTTGCATAGGCTGGACCAGGTTCTTCTCGCGTGGGCTGGACAAGATTATTCTCGCATGAGCTGGACCAGGTTCTACTCACGTGGGCTGGACCAGGTTTTTCTCGCATAGGCTGGACCAGGTTCTTCTCGCGTGGGCTGGACCAGGTTCTGGACACGTCGGCAGGACCAGGTTCTGGACGCATGGGATGGACCATGGTTCTTCTCGCGTGGGCAGGACCAGGTTCTGGACGCATGGGATGGACCATGGTTCTTCTCTCGTGGGCTGGACCAAGTTCTGGACGCATGGGATGGACCATGGTTCTTCTCTCGTGGGCTGGACCAGGTTCTGGACGTGTGGGCTAGACCAGGTTCGTGTTTGGGGTGTCCCAGGATTGAAAACAGTAGCTGATGCGCAGTGTTTTTGACCTTTCTAATGTTTTGGTTTCTAAATAATCATGTGCCAGAGTTCTGAGGTTCACGCTGAGCTCCTGAAGCACTCGAAGACTGGCTGGTTATGAATTATGGATAAGGGATGGAACAGATGGCTCTCAGAAGGAACCAGAGGAATGTCGAGTTAGATTATAAGCTCAGAGACAAACTTGCTGCATAATTCAGGTGATGAACGTCCATTAAAACAGTTTCTCAGCGCGTGCAAGAGAACACATCTCTGGGGGCTATAATTAAAGCAACTTTATTTTTGGGGTTCCCGTTTCTTATCCCTCTCATAGCCGGCGAGTTTTACACCTTTTATTGAACAAAATCATCTGAAAGCAGGTTTGTATTTTTCTCTAGTTTGAAAACTTGCATATTTGATATTATTCGAGATAAGATGAGATAAAAAGGGGCCATGCCGAAAGGTCGTCTGTGGGAGGGGCCGGTGGAAACAGCGCGTTTCACCAAACCAAAAACACGAGGTGATTCATAGACAACTTAACAAACAATACTGTATTTTGAAAGTTATTAACAGTGCAGTGCTCGTAAAGAGGGCTCAAATATTGATTCTAAGCTCTATAAAAGGGCGTAACATGAAACCTTTAAGAATTGGTATTTGAATCAATCACATGTAAGTTTTCATACATTAGTCTTGTGAAAATGTCGAACTAAAAATTCATGTTTTACTGTCGAAATCCCCTTTTCGTCTCCTTATGTTACCTCCTGAAAACAGAACGTAAGGTTGCATCATGTGGATGTTGATTCTTTTCTCATCGATGAACTAGCGCTAGAGTGCAAGTCGTTTAAGAGCAATAAAAACATAATTTGGTGTCGAGCTTACCTTTTGATGTACAAACCACGCAGTGGCAATAAAATCTTTGGTTGAAAGACAAATGGAAGTTCAAATAAAAAAATAAAAAGCAAAGCTGGCTGCAGCCCTGCTCCTCTCCTATTGGAGGAGAGTCGTGGTGATGTCATCTTCACAAAGTGCACGATTATGATGCTTTTATCCATTTGTTTGTTTGACGTTTGTAATTAGAGTGTGTAAAAATGTTTGCAGTGTTTTTGCCGGTTAAAAAGTGTTTTTACACACACACACTGTCATCGATTATGATGTTATGAGAACTTGCGAGCAGCAGTTCTGTTGACTCAACCAAAAACGTTTATATATTTATTTAAATATGCCATATCAGGCGCACTTGATTAGACTGGACGTATTTCTCATTATTTTTAATTTTTTTCTAATTAACTTCTCAAGATTGGCACTTGGGGTGACAAATGCAAATTTGGAGGTATAAATGAAAAAAAATATCAATTTCAAGTTTGTCCATGTTGAGTTTTGAGCCAATCTTTTATGTTTTTCCACAAAAGCAGATTCTGTCTTTTTGTAGAAGTAAAACAGAAGAGTTAAATGTCATCAGCATAGAAGTGTTAATTGATACATTATGAAATCTGACCAAGAGAGATTATTTAGATTATGAATAAAAAACGGGCCAAGAACAGATCCCTGGGGAACTCCCCACTTCAGGGGGACAGTCTGAAATCCTTCTTCAAAAAATAGAATTGTCCGAGAGCTCAGAAGAAAACCAGAGAAGAGAAATGTCTAGAACAGAAAGACGAAGAGAGGTGAGGAATACATGAGAAACTCTATCAAAAGCAGAGCTGAGGACTCGAAGAAGAAGAGCAGACAAACAACCAGAATCACAGGAGACGTTACCTTTACAAGTAATCATCTGAAACCAACCTTCATGCTGACAATTTTTCATACACACAACATATATACTGAAAAAAAAAAAAAATAAATATATATATATATATATATATATATATACATATATCAATATATATATATATATATATATATATATATATATATATATATATATATATATATATATATATATACTGCACATTACTTTTACTTTACTCTTTGCTCTGAACATTAGAACATCTCTTCAGCACCTTGGACTTGTATAGTTCTTTTACATTATATTTTACTACCTCTATTTCTAGAATATTACTATATTCTATTTACTTTTAACTTGAACAGTTTACTTCTATAACTTACTGTGAACATTATTATTTTTTTGTACTTTTTGTACCAACACTGGAGAGTCTGAAATGAACTGAACTGATGATGGCGCTCTCTTGTGTCTCTCAGGCCTTCAGTCAGGTGTACAGCACGCAGAGGAAAGTGGCGGAGGATGGCGAGAGCAGCGAGGCGGCTCTTCTGCAGGAGTCGGAGAGAAAGGAAGCATACTTCGTGGAGCGCTTGCTGGAGCAGCAGGCCGAGCTCCGCAGCAGCCGAACGCAGGCCGTCTGCAGCCACGCTGAGAACCAGAGGCTCGCCGACGCTCTCCAGGAGCTCAGAGAGGTCAGGCACTCCTGAGGGACAGCTGAGCTCGGGATGCTATGTTTTACATACCCCCCCTCTCTCTCCTCCTCGCTCCTTTTATCGTTCTCTCTCTGCCGTCCTTACTCCCCTCACCTCTGTCTCTCTCTCTTTCTTTCACCTCTCTCACTCCTCTCTCGCTCGCTCTTCTTTTCTCTCCTCTCTCTCGCCCTCCATCTTTTTCTTTTTCTCACCTCTTAATCCATTCTCTCTCTCCTCCTCTCCACTTTCGTTTCTCCCTCTCCTCTCTTGCTCTCTCTTTCTTTCTCTCTCTTATTTCTCTTCTTTCTCCCTCCCCTCTCTTTTTTCCCTCACTCTCACATCCCTTTCCCTATTTCTCACCTTTCCTTTTTCACTCTCTGCCCTCCTCTCTTTTTCTCCTCTTTCTCTCTCTCCCCTCCTCTCTTTCTCTCTGCTCTGTCCTCTCTTATCTCTCTCTCTCTCACTCTCCTCTCTCTCTTTTTCTTTTTCTCTCTCTCACCTATCTTCTTTCTCTTCTTTCTCTCTTTCTCTCTCTCTCACCTCTCCGCTTTCTCTCTCTCTCTGTCCCCTCCTGACTCTGTTTCTCCCCTATTTCTCTCTTTCTCTCTCTCTCTCTCTCTCTCTCTCTCACTCACTCTCTTCCCTCTCTCTCTCTCCTCTCCTCTCTTCTCTCTTTCTCTCTCTCTGCATCAGAGCGCTGAGATGCTGGAGCTACAGAGAAGCCGCATGAGAGAGGAGATCCGCGAGTATAAATTCAGGGAGGTGCGGTTACTGCAGGACTACACTGAGCTGGAGGAGGAGAACATCTCGCTGCAAAAGTTGGTGTCCACGCTCAAGCAGAACCAGGTGTGTTAGTAATGTTTTAATATTCACAACAAAACTGAACCTCAAATATAGTGCCTTTTCCTTGATGCCTGACAGAGTCAAAAAGTAGCAAAAAAGTGCTGAACAACAGCTGTCTCTCACGCATGTATGTGTGCAGTTTTATATCTTACCATTATCAAAAAACGAACAAGTTAAAAGCAAATTCACCGCTCACAGAAGACCAGCAGGTCAAAAGGCGACTTTGACTCTTGATGTCTCAAGTTTTGTGGTGTTTAATGAGTTCAGATTTTGTAGATAAACAGTTTTTGCAGGTTAGTAATTTATTAATATACATGTATATATATAAATTCACTCCATAAAACTCCATGAGTAAAAATACTTAAACACTTTTAACATCATATAGTAAAATACTTCTACTCCGGTATTTTTCGAGTTGATGACTTTTAACTTTATTGTGGAGAACTTTTCAGGAAGGAATCTGTACTTTTACATGGTTTTCTTCACACCTCAGCAACCAATTCACATCTTTTGGCCATTTGTGACTCTCCAACTTTGCGCATTTTAGCTATTTTCCAAAGCTGAGATATCGATCTTTGAAAATGGTTGCTATGGTAACAATATGGTTGCTAATGAGGAGTCTGTGACATCCTTTGATGTTCCTTTTGTCAATATGAGTCATGTAAACCAACCCCCACATCTTAACTCTTTTCTTAAGCTGAGATATAGAACTTTAAAATGGTTGCTAGGATAAACAGAATGGTTGCTATGGAGCGGTCAGTGACATGTAATGTTTCTTTACACCTCAGCTACCAAATCACATCTTTTTGCTCATTTGTGAATTGCACTAGAGCTTTTTCCTACTTCCCAAGTCTGTCCGAAAATACTACCTCAGAGCACTCTCGAGGACGTAAGCCAAGGGCCCCTAGCCTCTGACCTTCATGATGCCACCAGAGTGTGGACTTAAGTGAAGCCCACAAGTGTGGCATTTGGTCTCTCATCTAAGTAGTTCTAAAGTTTAACCACCTCTTCCCTCCTCAGGTGGAGTTCGAAGGCTTGAAGCACGAACTCAAAGTCCTGGAGGAGGAGACCTCTCTCCTCAACAGCCAATTAGAAGATGCTCTTCGTCTGAAGGACATCTCTGAGAGTCAGCTTGAAGAGGCGCTGGATGCCCTAAAAAATGAGCGGGAGCTCAAAAACACCCTGCGGAAGGAACTAGCCCATCATCTGACTGTGTGTGACGGCGCATTCAGCTCCGGCTGCGCTCACCTGATCGCCTTGAGCTCGGCTCCACCCAGCGGAAGCGCCACGCCCACCGCTGCCTCCTCCCCCAGCAGCGAGGATGGGGCGAAATGCAACGGGCATCTGCTCCAGGGGGCGTCAGGCTCCACTCTGAGTCGGCTCAACGGAGATGTCAGATCCTCGGGTTTGAGGAAAAGCGAGATTCTGACTCCGGATCTGTTCAGTGAGATCAATGGACCGGAGATCCTAAAACTGAGGCAGCAGCTTCAGCAGGTGAGAGCGAAGCCCGGAAGTGTCTCCACAAACCTGCAGCAAACTCATTCCAGAATTACATTCTAGAGTTTTGGTTGAATGTAGCAGTATTTGCCAAAAGACTAATGAAACTAGAGTAAAAGTTTCCATATTAAAGTGAAAGTGAGCAGTTGGCCAGATCTGGAGCGACCCATGTCCGGAACGTCTGCTCTGCATGTAGCCTATCCCAGTGTACACACACAGCAGTGAAAAAACACACTGAGCACTCACTCGAAGCAGTGGGAGCCATGGCTGCGGGGCCCGGGGAGCAGTCAGGGAACTGGAGCTCACTTGAGGGCTCCACAGCTGTGGTTGCTGTGGTGTTTCATCACTCTCTCCACCTTCAACTCTGTGGATCTGGGGATCGAACATGTGACCTTCAGATCACAAGTCCATCTCCTCATCCACCGGAACACAACTGGGTTTTTTATGAGTAAAATGCAGCTTTTCTAAAAGTACACAAGAAGTGAGTAGTAAACCGTACAATTACTATATCTTACTAATGGAAAATGTAGCTTTCATTAGCGCTGTTGGCTTGAAGTATAAAAAGACATGATCATTTTTATGGTTTTATTTCTGACTGCAAGCGCTGGAATTGCAGACGTGTGTTGGAACAAACTCCCCAAAAACAAACCATCAGTCAGTTCACGGTTACCAAACCATTCTGCAGGAATCTTCATTTAGTGATTTTTTTTATAAACGTAAAAATAGGTCACAAGCCACATTAATGTTGAGTTTGTTGCACAAACTAGATGATTTATCTGAAACTAAGAAGATTTAACTTTGGTCAGTTTTTGGAGTTATTTTTTAGGCTCCCACAATGTAATTTACATTTGCAGCCATTGTAAAGTACCAAATTATGCCCCTGGGGGCAGTGTTTCGTTTGTCCAGGGAATTGTTCTCACGATTTTAGCCCTGATTGTGGCTCTCCAACTGCTTTTAAGAGTTTGCAGGAAAATGTCCAAAATCACAGAAAAGTTGCCATTCATGCAAACGAGTGACGCCCGCACAACGTAAACTATCAAAGATGTGATTTGAGTTAATCGCAGACAATTGTGAGATATTTAGCATGCTAGATGTCTGGAGCTGTTGCCGACTCGAAGTCATGCAGTGTGAAATAAATACTCTCTCGCTATCTCTCTCTCAATCTCTTTCTCTCTCTATTTTGCTCTCTCACAATATCTCTTCCACTCTCTCTCTCTCTCTCTCAATCTCTCTCTCTCTCTTTCTCTCTCTCACTCTCTCAATCTCCCTCTCACTCTCTCTCTCTCTCTCTCACTCTCTCCCTCTCTCACTCTCTCTCTCACTTTCTCTATGACCCTTTCAATCTTTCTCACTCTCTCTCTCTCAATCTCTCTCGCTATTTCTCTCTCAATCTCTCCTGCTATTTCTCTCTCTCTCTCTCTTTCGCTCTCTCTCTCTCTTTTTCTCTCTCTCCTTCTCTCTCTCTCTCACTCAATCTCTCTCTCTCTCTCTCTCTCTCTCTTTCTCCCTCTCTCTCTCTCTCTCTCTCTCTCTCTTCATGAATAGAAAGAACTTTATCTGAGCTCAATAGAAGATGCTGCTCTTATGATAAACTTTACATAAAACAATGTTTAGACTTCAAATAAATCTCTTTTAGAAGACTTTTAAACCAGCACCAGAGAGGTAGATAAACAGAGTGGTGTCAGTGTTCAATCAGGGTTAAAAATCACAGCCGTTGATTCCAACAGCGCCCCCTGGAGCTGAAAAATCAATCGCTCTGACCGCCACAAACGTCTCTTCTGCTGGGAGCGCATGTCTCCAGAGGCTAAAAGAATAACAGTAAATGAGCTAAACCAATCAGAAGCATCAGTTACCGCCTTTTTAAAGTGCTACTTCTGATTGGGCTGCCAGATCATTATGTCATGTAACAGGAACTCTCTACAGATGCACAAAGATGGCAAATGGACAAAAAAATAGTTTGTTTTTTTGAAAAACTAGGATAAAATTGGTGCTGTCTTGTCTTATTGTCTTATCGAGAAAATGTACAGTACAGAGCAAAGGCTTGGACACACCTTCTCATTCTAAGAGTTTCTGGGACAGACTGACCTTCATTTCTTAAAGTAACGATGGCCACTTGTTTTTCTTTTCTTAGCTGTGTTTTTCTGTCCATGAAACAAATTTTAACAATCTCTTGAGTGGACTTCTGCTCAGCTCCACTGATGGTCCCGAACCGATTTATAAGAGAGAAATCCACGTATTAAACCTGACAGTGCTCTCCTGAGAAGAGAGGAGCTTTTAAGGAGATCACCTCTTGAAGATCATCGAGAGAACGCCAAAAGTGTGTGAAGCATAATCGAAGCAGAAGGGGGCAGCTGTGAAGAAGCTAGAACGACATATTTTCAGCTGTTTGTCACTTTTTTTGTTAATTCAGAGTTTTGATGCCTTTGATGCCATAGTCATGAAAATAAAGAAAACTTTTGGAATGAGAAGGTGTGTCCAAACGTTTGCTCTGTACTGTATATCGTTATAATCAATATCTTTAACATAACATAATCGTTTTTGTTTTTCTTTCTTTTCTTTTCTTTACAGAGATGCTGCTGATGACAAAAACAGGTTTACCACAGATTCAGCTGTTAAATTTTTGTTTGATTTCTCATCTCATATAGTTTCACATTCATTTCATCTCTTAAAGTTTACTGATGGTTTCCAAACGCAGAGCATCTGCTGCATTGTAGGCGTTGTTCAGTCAACAATGGGCTGCTGCAGTGGCCAGGGCTGAAATCTGAGACCTCCACACACTAATGGAGCACGCTAGTAGCTTATAAATATCCTTCCTGACACCAGAGAGCAGCCGGAGAGAGCAAGTTCAGAGCTGAATCCAACATTACATGCTAGAATCGATTGTTCCGGGATTCGTTTCACACAGCGTGCCGTCCCTGATAAGCTTCGTACACTGACACTCTAGAACACAATGCGCTAATCACAGGGTA
Source organism: Danionella dracula (assembly GCA_900490495.1). NCBI lineage: Eukaryota > Metazoa > Chordata > Actinopteri > Cypriniformes > Danionidae > Danionella > Danionella dracula. Next base: position 1,883,027 of record UELW01000889.1, read on the forward strand.
ATAACTGGGTAACTATTAGCTATAACGGTGCTTCCTGATAATTATTTGTTATCACAAGATAACAATGAGCTCATTGTCCAGGATTACACAAGGTAAAAGATAGGCTTTTCAGTAATACAAATAATTATCATGATTATTAGTTAAAACAGTCAACAATGTCAAATCAGTTTAGTCTGCTTTCAATTGCTATCCTGCCCACAGCTGGAACTGCCTTGCAGAAGAGATTAGTCACATTTAACTCTAGACTACTCACCGGTTTAACCCAGTGATTCTCAAATAGTAGGCTCCATCAAGGGGGACGCGTTTAGCCTCGGGGAACATGCTTTTTTATTTTTCTATTTTGATTTTTTTACTGTTCTAGAATAAAGTGCAATACCACTCCACTACATTAGGGGACAGTGGCGCTCTCATTGGCAGTGTGCACGCAGGGAGTAATCGCTCGGTGGTGTAGGGGTTTTGTTTTCACTGAGCATGCGCGCTTTGCACACAGTACAGAGTACGAGAATGAAGTGAAGACACGAAGTGTGACATCATGAAAAAATATTTAACATATTTAAAATATTCATATGTTAATGAGGATACAGTGTTATGCTGAGGTGTACTTATAACAATTATATAGACAAAAGATACTATTTAAGTTTTCTTCTTCCTAGGGGGGCAAGACAGAAAATAATTGAGAAGCACTGGTTTAACCCTTTAACACCGGAGCTGCCGCCGACGACAGAGCTGTGACTTGCACTCTTAAAATACCGAAGCTCTATTTTTTCTGGTTACAACGAGGTCAGTGCGGGGCTATGCAAATGCACAGCCTTCTCAGAGGATGATTCGTGGGCTGGATGCATAAATTAGATAGATTTAACCAAAAATCATCTATCACGTTAGATTCGTCAGAGGTTTGTCAGAGGTTTGTCAGAGGTTTGCTGAGATTGAGAGGATAGAAAAGGTTTGAGTGCTTTTGCATCTCTTTTAAATCACACCTATTGTGTCATGGAATGAACCAATTCCATGCCGCATAAGATGTACCAATTATTTCTATATAATCTCCTCTTTGTTGGTTTTGTGATGTGTAAACGGACTCAGCACCGTATTCTTCCATTGTCAAAGTGATTGTGTATTACGTGGTTGCGTAATGTGCAAACAGCATTAAAGCAAAAGACCAAAATATGTAAAATGCAAAAAGCGCAATCTAAGCAAAGATATGAATGTCTAAACTTAGTTGGAAAATCTTGATTTTCTTATTTTAGGAAGAATTTTCTACTTTAAACTTTTAGGCTATTGAATAATTGTGAAAAAAATATCACTTCCATTTCCTTGAAGAGAATTTTTTTTCTTGAATTAAGAAACTTTGTAAAAGAAACTGTTGATTTTGAAAGAGTATGTATGATGCGGTTACACGATGTGCAAACACCATTAAAACAATAGACCAAAATCTGTATCGGTTTCTGTAATTTCTACCTGTTAATTGTCTAAACCGGTAGATTGCTAACCGCTATGTACATGCCCGCAATTAAATCGAGGAGCACCAGAAATGGCTGTTTAGGATAAATGTATGTTTGCAATATTGTAATTATTTTTTGTGTTCCTGCAGGTGGAGCGTGAAAAGGCCTCGCTGCTCAACAGTCTGCGTGAATCTCAGGCTCAGCTGCGCCACACACAGGGTGCTTTAAGCGAACAGCAACAGAAGAGTGTCCGCCTGGGGCAAAAACTCCAGTTTCAACGTATAAGCACCAAAGATGAGGAAGAGGATGATGATGAGGAGGAGAGTATAGCATATTCTCCTGGTCCTCAGGAAGAGCTTGGTTTAGAGTTGCTGCAATGTAAATACAAGATGGCTGTGATGGAGGTGGTGGGATTAAAAGCAGAGTTGAAGGAGATGAGGGTTCGATATAACGAGTGTGTGGAGACCCGGGCCCGGGTGGAGGAACAGGGCAATGCCCAAATGTTAGCGCTGGAGATACAAGTCGCGCAGCTGGAGCGCAGCTGCAGAGAAGGGCGGGAAAAGGTGGCAAATGTGGAGCGAGAGTTGCAAGGGGCTAACAATGCATCAGCAGAGGTGCAAGGGATTCTGGGAACCGCCCAAGATGAGCTGGCGACCTTCAGTGAGGAGTTGGCGCAGCTGTACCATCACGTCTGCCTATGCAATAACGAGACGCCCAATAGAGTGATGCTGGATTATTATAAGCAGGGTCGAACCCTGACACGCATTTCCACACCTGGTCTCAAGGGGCAGGATGAGAACAGAGTGCTTTTGACGCCGAGGCTAGCACGCAGACTGGCAGCGATTAACGCTCCCGAATCGCGCAGCCCATCTGATTCGCCTTCGAGAGAATCCGAGCACAGTCCGAAACGGACACCGTCGGGTTCTCCCAATATCAGTGCCTCTTCTTCATCATCTTCATCGTCTCCCGCACCCGAATCGAGCGCAGAGCTCCGGAGAGAGCCTACAAATGTCTACCACCTCAACGGCATCATAGGAGATCAGATCAAGCATCTGCAGAAAGCCGTGGACCGGTCTCTGCAGCTGACGCGTCAGAGAGCAGCCGCCAGCGAGCTAGCGCCCCTCATGGACAAGGAGAAGGAGGTGTGCATGGAGGAGATCCTCAAACTCAAATCCCTCCTGAGCACCAAGCGAGAGCAGATAGCAACCCTCAGACTCGTGCTCAAAGCCAACAAACAGGTACGCTGATCAAATAATAGTGTGATGTTTGGCAACTCTGGGTGAACAGAGCAAGTACATAACTCAATTGGTATGATGGGCCAATTCAGGTGCGGTGTGGCCTTCGGGTCAAATTCTAATTTCTAGAAATTTCTCATTTTTAAAATAATAAAAATCTTACAAGTGTATATTCTTTTTCTAGTAGGGACTGGTTGCAATAATTTAAGATTTATTCTCTATATTGTTTGATTTTGAGATGAGTCATATATGTTAATGTGTTATGGAGTAAAATTTAGATTTTTAATTGCTTTTAAAATGGGAATACCCCAGAAAGGTTAAGTTCCTTGAGGAGGAAGTCAGAGCTTCTCATGATCTTGTATTTAACAACAGCCTTGGCAACATCTTTGAGAAATGGGAGAACGGCAAAAGTATTTTACAGATCTCTAATGTGCGTCACCGGTCTAAATTTTATCCAATAATCTGTTTTTGGCTTATCAACTCTCATAATGCAAATTTATGCAATGTGAACTTCTGAAACGAAGCTTCGATTCGTCCAAACATTAATCTGTAACCGATTAAATCAATTACTTTTTTAAATTATCCATTTTCTTGTCGGCTTTCTTCCCTTTTGGGTTGCCACAGCAGATTGAACCACCAACTCTTCTGACGTATGTTTTATGCGGCGGATGCCCTTCCAGCCGCAACTCATCGCTTGAATCATCCACACAGACTCAGTCACTATGAACAATAATTTTTATCTCAATTCTCTTATTCCGCATGTTTTTGGACTCGTGGGGGAAACCGGAGCACCCGGAGAAAACCCACATGATCACGAGGAGAAGATGCAAACTCCACACAGAGAAACCAACTGACCCAGCTGATGGCTCGAACCAGCTACCTTCTTGTCGTGAGACCCACTGCGCCACCGTGACGCCCTTTCAATATAATATAATATAATATAATATAATATAATATAATATAATATAATATAATATAATATAATATAATATAATATAATATAATATAAACTATTGTTTAATAAAATAAAACTGTGTTTAAATCTATGAGAATTGTAAATTCATTCTGTTTTTAACACTGCAAAGCTAATCAGCTGTATTTACTACCCAGCGTTCCATCGATCTTCCTTGCGACCCGAGAGCACTGAGCCGTGGGGTCTTTACATTGAGTGATTAACGCTTCTCTGGAGCTGGTGGGGTTTCTGTGAGACGTTTCTGCAGGAGTTGCTGTCTTTTGTGGCAAAACTGGAAGTTGCAACTGCAACTCTCAAAGTCAGTCTTGATCTTTAAAGAACGAGTTGCTTTGGCTTTTTGGTTACCAAAAGTCATGCGATAAAAAGCAAGTGCTTGTAAAAGTTTGATGCCTACATCTGCGAAGTGTATGTAATATTATCTATAATTCTCGTTGTCCCCTGTGATTTTTTTAATAATTAAAACGTAGTAAATTTATATAATTCAGGACAGATTTCTCTGTGATCTAATCAGGCATCACCTCAGGTCTTTGGTTTCTGTAAAATCCACTTTTCTAATGGGATTTCTATAGATACAGACAGCAGACATGGACAGATTGCTAGTTTTTCTTTCTATAAACTTAGATTAAAAAACAAATGCGATATTTCATTTTCTTTTCTACTGAGACTTTCTTTTTCTGATAATGCCTCAGGAAAGCAAAGCAACGGTTTGCACTAAAGGCAAGGATTAGGTCTTTCTTGAAAGCGTTTGTTTCTTGGAAAACTGGAGGGCGAGGAGGTGTTAAATGTATTGCTTCTATGATATTATTTTAGATCTTCTTGTGCTTACTGTGAGGTATAAAGCATGTAGCATATCCTGCGAGGCCAGGGATGATTAATGGTTTATGGATACGCAGCAGAAAGAAATTACTGTGCTGCATTGACTTGAAAATAATTACTGCTGCATTTCTTTATGGGAAAACTCAAGATGTAGAAGTATGATGGCTCGTTCTGTTTTCTCACACGTTGGGGGTGGTCAGACAGCTGAGGGAGCTCTGGCAAACCTGAAGAGCAAATACGAAAATGAGAAAACGATGGTGACGGAGACGATGATGAAGCTGAGGAACGAACTCAAGGCCTTGAAAGAGGACGCGGCCACATTTTCATCTCTCAGAGCCATGTTTGCCACACGGTAAGAAATAACCACAAGCTAGAGTTTAATTCCAATATTTTTATCTTATTCTGAAACTCATTGCTGCTTTTAAATAAGAAAGGTCTAATTTTGCTAACTATCAAGTAATGATGAAATTTGGATTCATTATGACAGGTGCGAAAGGGATGTCAACATTTTGGGAAATGAAAAACCCTGAGATTGAAGCTTGAATTAGAAAGACACATTTTGAGGTAGAAACAAAAATACAAGATAGGCAAATAAACATATCATGTCATCATTTTGAGATAGAATAGAAGTTGAGAAATGTGAGTAAAACCTCTAAGATAAGAAAGTTATAATAAGTTATAATAAGAAAGCTGAGACAAGGGAATACTTTGAGACAAGGAAGTCCAAACTTCTTGAGACAAGGAAGTTAATTCTTGAGACAAGAAAGTCAAAGCTTGAGACAAGAAAGTCAAAACTTGAGACAAGGAAGTCAAAACTTGATACAAGGAAGTATAAACTTTGAGAACGAGGTCAAAACTTTGAAAAGCAAGTAAATACTTTGAGACAAGGCAGTTAAAACTTTGAGAAGGAAGTAAATAGTTTGAGAAAAGGAAATCAAAACTTGAGACATGGAAGTCAAAACTTTGAGAAAGAAGTTAAAACTTTCAGGACGAAGTCAAAACTTTGAGAAGGAAGTAAATACTTTGAGACAAAGCAGATTAAACTTTGAGAAGGAAGTAAATACTTTGAGACAAGGAAGTCAAAACTTGAGACAAGGAAGTCTAAACTTTGATAAGGAAGTCAATACTTTGAGACAAGGCAGTTAAAACTTTGAGAATGAAGTCAATACTTGAGACAAGAGAGTCAAAACTTGAGCCAAGGAAGTCAAAACTTGAGACAAGGAAGTAAAAACTTTGAGACAAGGAAGTAAAAACTTTGAGACAAGGCAGTTAAAACTTTGAGAATGAAGTCAATACTTGAGACAAGGAAATCAAAACTTGAGACAAGGAAGTAAAAGCTTTCAGAAAGAAGACAAAACTTTCAGAACGAAGTCAAAACTTGGAGAAGGAAGTAAATACTTTAAGACAAAAAAGTAAATACTTGAGACAAGGAAGTCTAAACTTTGAGAAGGAAGTCAATACTTTGAGAAAATTAAGTAAATACTTTGAGACAAGGAAGTCACAACCTTGAGACAAGGAAATCAATACTTGAGACAAGGAAGTTAAAATTCTGAGAAGGAAGTCAACACTTTGAGATAAGGAAGTCAAAACGTTGAGAAAGAAGTTAATACTTTGACAAGGATAGCAATACTGGAGACAAGGAAGTCAAAACTTTGATATAAGGAATTACAGTTTTTGAGACAAGAAAATCTATATTCTGAGATAAAATTTCTTCTTCTCTTCTCAGCTGTGATGAGTATGTGTCTCAGCTGGACGAGATGCAGCGACAACTTGCAGCAGCTGAGGATGAGAAAAAGACCCTGAACTCACTCCTCCGAATGGCCATCCAGCAAAAACTGGCTCTAACACAGAAACTAGAAGACCTCGAGTTCGACCAAGAGCAGTCACACCCCATGCAAGCAGGAAAACCAGCCCGAGTGAGGACGGGCACCCCTAAAGTAAGTGTCACACCCCTCCCTCTCCTTCCTGCAACGCCTTTGACAATATCAGAAGTGCTTTCAGCTGCGGCTGCCATTGCTTCTCCTACAACGACAACAACTCCTAGCATGCAAACATCCGTCCCAAACAGCCCCCCATCGCTGGAAACCCCGGTATCTCCTTCCCCCGCCCCATCCTCAGCATCCTGGACACCCCAAAATAACACCCCCCAACGCCACTGGACCATGGGTGTGCGCACATACTTCGTTGAACCCCATACATACTCCCATCAATCAACCTCTTTTATAGCACGACGATTTTCAAACCAATCTCATTATTCGCCAGTCTCCGGCCCTTCTTCACCCTATCGCTCTCCCTTATTGGCCAATCGCCGGACTACGTGGGGATCCTCCTTATCTCGACCGATTTCAAGCCACTTCCAACGATCAACATCTCGTTATACGCCTCCGTCGTCCACTTATACACCTTTGTATCCCAGAAGCTACAGCTTTCAGCATCCACGCTAACAATACAGAGAGGAGGACTCACTGGTTTCTGTGGCAGACTGTGGTTCTTCACTCTCTGTCGTCATCTGTTTATTAACACACGGTATTGCAGCACAGTGTATCGAATGTCATTTTAAGCCAATTAATATATTTAACTATTTCTATCTGTAATAAAATACAAAACCAAAAAATGCAAGACTTGTTTAGTTTATGACAGTCGTTGAACTGCAATACTTGTTTTCAATCAAGAGAGGGCAACAGAGGGAAACAGGCCCGGTTGCGCAGCTTTTACCTATTTTTGTAAACTCAGGGATTTAACTGAGCACAAGCGGCCCGGTGTACTTCCAACGAGACTGTTGATCAGTTCTCTGGACACCTGAGGACGGTCCGGCAAGGACTTTAAAAGGAGATTCAGCGGGATGTTATGTTGAACCAATTGTTTTTTGTCGTTGTGTAATTAAGTGAATGTATAATTGTGAACTAAGAGAATGATTTTGTGTGATTTTTGTATGAAATGCACTTCAGAAAGGTTGGCTGTGGGTGGAATAGACTCGTCATTATGCAATGAAATTGCTACCATTTTGATTCAAACAATGAGATTGTTAACACTTTTTCAAGCATAGCATTTGTTTATGTCACAGCGCCATCTAATGAATTAACCGCAACTGAGACCACAACTAGCAAAAATATAATGTAAAGCAGTGATCTGATTGGATCAAATTTGATGTGAATTTGTTTCAGATAGCGATGCAGCACTGAACGTGTGCAGTCTTGAAGACGAATTTCTCAGGGACTATGATGTCGGAAGCTAATGTGTTTTATTTCCAGCATGAACCAGAGGGGCTGTGTTCCAAAAACAGAAAATTCTAAATGACAAAATTAAATGTTAAAAGAAAGTTCTCTCAGAGTTTACTTGAAATTAAGAATTTTACATGTAATTAAGTAATTAAGTACAATCCTAACAAACAGGAGTCATAGTCAAAGATAGTCTGTTATGCTAGCTATGTTAAATCGCACTAACATGATAAGTCTTGCAAACTTCATGAAAGTCATGTTTTCATTAGAAATAATTGAATATTCATGTTAACATCAAGTTAACCAATCAGATGTCTTTGCTACCCCCATGTCCCACCTCTCTGAACCCGTTTATGGTTACCGGGTAGTGATGCAGTTCCATGCTGGCGAAGGCTTGCTACGCTCATTTTTTCTGCTCTCCCGTTCACACGAAAAATTGTGCATGCTACGTCCTTGTTTTATACGATCTATGCTTAAAACTGACCTCTGGCTAAGCCCCGCCTCTCTAGAAGAGATCAAACCATCACTGTGTGATTACAGTGAGGTCACAACAAGAGGGAATATTATGAATAAATAGCTAAGCTTCTGAATTTGTTGGAGTTTTGAACACGTTAACTCACTTCTTGAAAGCTCCTTGTGTCCAAAATCAGCTGTGAGGGTCACATGTCGAGGGCAGATGTTTTTCTTAAAGGTCTCCAAAAAGGCAAAATAAAAGCAATGGGACGTGTACAGAAGTTATTGACAGACATTGTCTCACCTAAAAACTGCAAAATAAGTCGTTCAGTGTTTTTTTTAAGCTCTAAATCTGTTCGGTTTTAACATTGGAGTGAATGAGAACCTGCTCACTTCTGGAGTCAGCCTCTAGAGGCCGCTCTAGGAACTGCAGTTCAGTCACTTCCTGTTACGCATCGAGAGGAAAAACAATATTGATGTGTCATTCAGGAACTATTCTTTTAAAAATAACAAACTTTTAACAAACTGAGTCGTAACTCATCCTAGTGAACGATTCGTTCTCTCCATCTCGTTGAACCAGATACAGAATAGTTCATTTGAATCGCTCTTCAAGTCGTTCCTATCGTTCTCGATGCTTTTCAATGGCTATAGTACACAGATATAGAAACGAACAGTTCATTTTGAATTGCTTGTTCTCATGTGACATTGCGCATGCTACGTCCATGTTATACACAGTCTATGATATTCATGCTAACTCATGCTAACCTCAAGTTAACATCATGCTAACTCGTGCTGATTTCATGAAAAGTCATGTTTTCGTTAAAAAAAATTTATCAATCATGCCAACTTTAAGTTAATAGAATGTTAAGTCACACTAACGTCATGAAAGTCGAGTTCTTATTGGAATGGCATGCTAAAACATGCTAGCATCATAATAATTGTAGTTCTGCCATGCTAACTTCATGAAAAGTCATGTTTTCAAGGGAAGTGCTTGAATGTTCATGTTAACCCCAAGTTAGCTGCATGATAAGTTATGCTAACACCAAGATTACATTTGGAATAACATGTGTTACATTGTTTACATTTACCATTACATTGTTGTCATGCTAGCATCATGTTAAATGCATTTTCAGTCATGCTAACCTCTTGTTAAAGCGCTCATGCCATGCTGAGTCTTTTTGTGGCTTTTATAGGGATTTAAAAGAGTAGGTTGAATCAAAAATCGAACCAAGGATGTTCCCAAACAAAAAACGAATTTCTTTCTTTTAAAAATTGTTTTTATTTCTCATAGAATGGCAGCCACGTTCTATCAGACTGCAGCTGAGGGCTACCGAGGTAGCTCATCATCACCAGAGGGGGAATGTGGAGTGAACGAATAATGAAGCTGCCAGATTCATGCTCACGGAGTCTCGCCGCTTCCGGGATGATGCTAAAATTAGCGTCATACCGGATATACACGGACTCTCTAAAGGGGCTTTAGCACTGCTCATTCCTCATTAATCGTATAATTATAAAGGCTTGTATTCTCTTCAACTATATTCATCTTTATGTTGGCTTGAGAAAGTCAGAACTTCAATTTTATTTCTTACTGATGCTCTTCCGTAAACTTCAATCTTTCAAAAATTTACTTTTATGTTATTGTACACACTGAAAGCAGCCTTTACTGTGAGATATAAAAGAGTTTTGATGTTGGCCTCCTCATGCTCCTCTGGACCTCAGCCCTCAGCGAAGTCTCCAGCAGTGATGAATATAAATATAAATCTTCTTCCTCTCGTGAAGTGCACTGGCATTTAATCACTCCTCCTGTTATCCTTCCACCACAATCTCATTTTGGAAGAATGCTGTCCTACTGAACTTCTTCTAGTTCTTCTAGAAGTTCTTCTAGAGAGGGACATGCATGGAGTCTGTGTGAGGTTGTTTCTGGAGAGGTGGTATTGGTGATGGAGGAGCGTAAAACATCTCCCAGAGCTCGAAGCATTTGACAGCAATCAAACCCTGAACCCGACCGCATCATGACTCCGGCCCCTGCTAAAATAAAGTAAATTAAAATAAATCGCTTACATTTTTAATGGAAAGTAGTTACTTTTCTATTTACGCTATTTTTAAGATTCAAGTTGAACCTCAAAAGCGGAACGATGTTTACGTTCCTGAATGTTGGGAGACAAAGGTTTTGAGAAACACCTTTAAAAGTAATAGTGGAAGAAAAAATCCAAAGAAATAAAACGTACCAAATAAATGGTAAATTAGCAACTAAAACTGAATAGTTGGATAAAAAAATATAAGCAAGTAAACACAATAAATAAATGACTAAATGTCTATGAAGGAATTTTAGTAAATGAATAAAAATGTACATATAAATATAACAAAGGAAGACAAATAAACAAGGGATATTAGTAAATGTATTGATTTATTAAATAAACAAACAAATGTGAGTACATAATTATATTATACATAAAAACAATTAAATAAACATTAATTGAAATGGAAATCCCTGCCATTTTAATACAATTCAGAATTAATCTACATCTCAGGGTTCTACATAAACAGGGTTTCATAATCTACATAAACAGGGTTTAATGAACAAAAAAAATGTTGAAACTGAAACACCTGCTTTTCCATCACATTAAGAATTAAGAAAAAAGACACAAATATATATATATATATATATATATATATATATATATATATATATATATATATATATATATTAATTATAATAAAATGAAGAAATATAATTGACAAAAATAATTGAATTTAAAAATAAAATGAAAAAATAGAAATATAATAAAATGTAATTCTTCTTTCGGCTGTTCCCAGTTTAGGGGTCGCCACAGCAAATCATCTGTTTCCACCTAACTCTGGCCTCAGTATCCTCTACTCTTGCACCAATTACCTTCATGTCCTCCTTCAGCACACCCATATAACTCGTCTTTGGCCTTCCTCTCGCCCTCTTGCCTGGCAGCTCCATCTCCAACATCCTTCTACCAATATAACTACTATCCCTTCTCTGCACATGTCCAAACCATCTCAATCTGGCTTCTCTGACTTTGTCTCCAAAACAACCAACCTGAGCTGTTCCTCTGATGTGCTCGTACCTAATCTTGTCCATCATTGTCACCCCTAAACTGAACCTCAACATCCTCATCTCTGCTACTTCCATCTCTGCCTCGTGTCTCTTCCTCACTGCTACAGTCTCTAACCCATACATCATAGCTGGTCTCACTACTGTTCTGTACACCTTTCCTTTGATTCTTGCTGACACTCTTCTGTCACACAACACCCCTGACACTTTTCTCCACCCACTCCAACCTGCCTGCACTCGCCTCTTCACCTCTTTTCCACACTCCCCGTCGCACTGGACTGTTGACCCCAAATACCTAAACTCCTCCACCTTCTTGACCTCAGCCCCCTGTAACCTCACTGTTCTACTTCCCTCCCTCTCGTTCAAACACATGTATTCTGTCTTACTACGACTGACTTTCATTCCTCTTCTTTCTAGAGCAGACCTCCAACTTTCCAGGTGTCCCTCCACCTGCTCTCTACTCTCACTACAGATTACAATGTCATCTGCAAACATCATTGTCCATGGAGATTCCTGTCTGACCTCATCTGTCAACCTGTCCATCACCATAGCAAACAAGAAGGGACTCAAAGCCGATCCTTGATGTAGCCCCACCTCCACCTTGAACTCCTCCGTCTGACCTGCACATCTCACTGTTGTCATACTCCTCTCATACATATCCTGAACTACTCTGACGTACTTCTCTGCCACTCCTGACATCCTCATACAGGACCATAGCTCCTCTCTCGGCACCCTGTCATACGCTTTCTCTAAGTCCACAAAGACGCAGTGCAGCTCCTTCTGACCATCTCTGTACTTCTCCATTAGCATTCTCAGAGCAAAAATTGCATCAGTAGTGCTCTTCCTGGGCATGAAGCCATACTGCTGCTCGCAAATATCCACTTCCCTTCTTAGCCTAGCTTCCACTACTCTTTCCCAGAGTTTCATTGTGTGGCTCATCAACTTTATACCTCTGTAGTTGTTACAACTCTGCACATCACCCTTGTTCTTAAAGATTGGCACTAGGACACTTCTCCTCCATTCCTCAGGCATCTTCTCACTCTCTAGAATCCTGTTGAATAACCTAGATAGGAACTCCACTGCTGTCTCTCCTAGACACTTCCACACCTCCACAGGGATGTCATCTGGACCAACAGCCTTTCCACTCTTCATTCTCCTCAGAGCCTTCCTCACCTCATCCTTTCTAATCTTTCAACTTCCTGCTCTAACATGTTCACCTCTTCCACCCTTCTTTCCCTCTCATTCTCCTCATTCATCAACTCTCCCTCAAAATACTCCTTCCATCTTCTCTGCACTCTCCTCACTCATTAGAACCCTTCCATCTCTATCTTTAATCACCCTTATCTGTTGCACATCCTTCCCATCTCTGTCTCTCTGTCTCACTAATCTGTACAATTCCGTCTCACTTCCCTCGTGTCTAACCTGGCATACCAACTCATCATATGCCTTCTGTTTGGCCTTTGCCCACCTCCCTCTTCACCCCTGGGCTGTGATTCCTTGTAGTCCTGTCTACTTTCTTCAGTCCTTTCGATGTCCCACTGCTTTTTAGCTAGCCTCTTCCTCTGGATGATGTCCTGTACTTCCTCATTCCACCACCATGTTTCCTTATCTTCTTTCCTTCTTCCTGCTGACACACCTAGCACCTTCCTACCTGTCTCCCTGATCACTTCTGCTGTAGTTTCCCAGTCCTTTGGAAGCTCTTCCTGACCACCCAAAGCCTGTCTCAGCTTCTGTCTGAATTCCTCACAACCGTCTTCCTTTTTCAAGCTTCCACCACTTGGTCTTCTTTTCCATCTTTCCTGCCATCTTCTTCCTGACCACCAGAAACATCCTACACATCCCACCATCCGATGCTGTCTGGCTACACTCTCTCCTACCACTACTTTGCAGTCAGTGATCTCTCTCAGATTGCTTCATCTACTTAGGATGTAGTCCACCTGCGTACTCCTAGCCACCACTCTTGTAGGTAACTCTATGTTCCTCCTCTTCTGGAAATAAGTGTTAACTACAGTCATTTCATCCTCTTGGCAAAGTCCACCACCATCTGATCCTTCTGGATTCCTTTCCTTAACACCAAACCTGCCCATCACTTCCTCATCACCTCTGTTGCCCTCGCCCACATGATCGTTGAAGTCTGCTCCCACCACTACTCTCTCCCCTCTGTGAATACTCTCATCACCTCATCTAACTCACTCCAGAATCTCTCCTTTTCTTCCAGCTTACAGCCTACTTGTGGAGCATAACCACTCACTACATTCAACATCACCCCTTCAATCTCTAACTTCAAACTGATCACCCTGTCAGACACTCTTTTCACCTCTAAAACATTCCTCACAAACTCCTCCTGTCAGGATCACTCCTACCCCATTTCTCTTCCTATCCTCACCATAGTAAAACAGTTTGTATCCCCTCCAATACTACGCGCTTTGCTACCCTTCCACCTGTCTCCTGCACACACAGAATATCTACCTTCCTTCTCTCCATCATGTCTCTGCCAGCCTCTCTACCTTTCCCGCTCATTGTACCAACGTTGAGAGTCCCTATTCTCAGACCTATACTCTTGCCTTTCCTCTTCTCTCTCTGCCTACGAATCCTTCTCCCTCCTCTCCTTCTTTGACCAACAGTAGTCGAATTTCCACCGGCACCCTGTAGGTCAACAGCACCGGTGGCGGTCGTTGTTAACCCGGGCCTCGACCGATCCGGTATGGAAATTGAATTGATGACTTGCATATTTGGTTTTGGCATGTTTTACGGCGGATGCCCTTCCTGACGCAACCCTCTCTATTTATCCGAGCTTGGGACCGGCACATAAGTCACTGGCTAGAAACCCCTGTGGCTAGATTAAATATAATAAAATGTAATTAAAAACATTAAAACAAACGGTATTTAAATTAATACAAAAAAAAATGTATAATAGAAATTCAATTCAACATTATTAAATTCTAAATGTTATTTAAATAAATGAACAATGCTACACAAAATTAAATTAAAACAAAACTCAGGATAACAAAAACAGATGTTTCGAAACCTTTAGTTTAAAAGTCTAACCTAAAATTGTCTAATCTGTAGCGTAAGGTTAGAATAGTTAATCTAAACACTAAAATTGTACCCAAGCTATCGTCACTTGGTCTTTTGATAGAGTCTCAAATTTAGAAGTGTGTAATTAAACACTCAAAATAAGGTTAATTTCCTCATATACTTTCTGTGCATGCAGAAACATTAAACAAATATGAGTTCGACATTTAAAAAATAAACGCTTAACTCCTTTACTGCAGAATGACAGGAAAACCGTTCTTTCAAGCCAAAAACGTTCTTTAGTTTTGGTGTTTTTCTGCGTTGGTCCTTGAAGTTCTTTTTCTCGCTTTATGAGGGTTTTAGGGACATGGAAATAACCCCGAGGAAGCCTTCTCTCTTTCTTTAGATTTACATTTATGCATTTGGCAGACGCTTTTGTCCAAAGCGACTTACATTAGGGGAGAGACAATATGCAATCTGTTACACCGTCAAAGTCTATCTCAGCTTGTCATAATAGAAATTGTATCAACTGATCAATAAACCAAAGCAGAGAGGGAGTAGAGGAAGAAGATAAAGACAGAGTAGGAAAAAAAAGAAAGTAGTTTATTTTTATTTTTTTTATAGTAGGTATTCCCTGAAGAGAAGAGTTTTCAGTTGCTTTTTGAAAGCTGTTAGTATTGCTGCTTTCCTGACTGGATCAGGAGTTTGTTCCACCAGCCAGGGACAGTGAAAGAGAAGGTTCTGCTGAGAGATCTTCTGCCCTTGTGGGACGAAACCACTGTCTTTATCCACAGTTTTTATTTACAAAGACACATACAGAATTAAACATACACAGGAATGACCAAAACACAAAAGATACCAAAGGAATTTAATTAAATAAAACTGTTAAATAAAGCAAGCGTCATGGTGGCGCAGTGGGTAGCACGGTCGTCTCACAGCAAGAAGGTCGCTGGTTTTCGGTCGCTGTTGCTCGGCTGGGGCAGGTTGCATTTCTGTGTGGAGTTTGCATGTTCTCTTCGTGATCGCGTGGGTTTTCTCCGGGTGCTCCGGTTTCCCCACAAGTCCAAAGACATGCGGAATAAGTGAATTGAGTAAGAACGATTGTCCATAGTGTTAAAGAGTGAATGTGTGTGTGAATGTTTCCCAGCGATGGGTTGCGGCTGTAAGGGCATCCTCTGCGTAAAACATATGAAGGAGAGTTACATTCATTTATCAGGGGATAAAAAAGTGTTACATTTTAAATTTGCTGCACAAAGATAAGGTTTTCACAGCATTTTTTGTTTGCCAGTGCAGAAATATTTGACACATAAAATTCTACTTATTTTTTAAACACAGAATGTGTTTCACAGATTCACTTTTAACACTTTAGCACTTGTGGATGTAAAACTGTGCGAGTAGAATGGTTAAAAATATTCGCTTTCTAGTTATGGTGCAAATGCTGTAACACCAAACAGCACATTTTCTAAATATAACGAGAGAGTGTCTTGAATAAAACTCTCAACTTTAAAGTGAAGCCTCCTCTCTGTCGCGCACGAACCCAGATGATCACGTGATCGTGACATCTTTCGCCTGCGTCCAATTCGAGAGAACCTGTCAAATGCTAAAAAAAAAAGAACCTGTCAAATGCTTCCTGCTTCCCGCATTGTGTCGAGTTTGTGTCTTTCCTTAAACGAAGACCGAAGAACATTTGTTTGCTGCAGTGTGTTCCTGTACAGCCTCAAGCGCAGCCTGTTAATGCTGTCTCCGAACGGCTCTGTCTGACGCATGCGTAAACGGGCTGCACTCTACGCGACACTCACGGAATAATATACTGTAAATCACCTCAGGAGCCTGCTGTCTCATTTTAGAACAACTGTGTGTGTTTTTAAGAGTTTGAAAGCCATAAAGGATAATTGCAAGCAGGGTTAAAATTTTTAAAGATGATATATGTTTACAGTAAAGCTGCTTAAATTAATTTCTTGCAAGCTGAATGGTTATCGAAGGAATATCTACAAAATTTTGGATAATGTTATTAATTCAATCACAGTAAGTTTTTTTCCTGAGTGAGAGAGAGGAGAAACAAGTAACTGTTGAATTTCTGAATAAAAGTACACTGCAATCTGAAAATCAATCCATGCAATAAGGTTCAAAGATCCAAATTTCTCTAAACAGAAAAAAAATCTAGAGTGCAAAGCTTTAATTCATCCACTGACCACTAGAGGCTGCTCCGAAAGAGATTGAAGCTGTAATTCATCCACTGACCACTAGAGGCTGCTCCGAAAGAGAGTGAAGCTGTAATTCATCCACTGACCACTAGAGGCTGCTCCGAAAGAGAGTGAAGCTGTAATTCATCCACTGACCACTAGAGGCTGCTCCGAAAGAGAGTGAAGCTGTAATTCATCCACTGACCACTAGAGGCTGCTCCGAAAGAGAGCAAAGCAGTAATTCATCCACTGACCACTAGAGGCTGCTCGAAAGAGAACAAAGCAGTAATAGTAATTCTAAAGTTTTGTGTTATGCTAGTTCTGCCTTTCCTTTGCTGTAAATTTGACATAGAGGAGTGGTGAACTTGTTTCTCATGCAAAGATGTTCATTGTGATTTGTTGCAGTTTCCGTGTCACAAATGTACTTGCCTTATAATCGACCACGCTGTTACATCAAGATAGTCAATACTGATTATCAAAAATATATTAGCCATATATCCACCTCTAAATGAGAGGACCTATTTTTTTTTATCAAGTCACATTTGTTGTTGTGAAAGGGCTAAGTCACAGTTTACAATGAAAAAATATAAATTGATATATATATATATATATATATATATATATATATATATATATATAATTTTATTTTATCTCTTAGCTACATAAACATGTACTCTCTACAGATGCAGCATGTTGGCCACTCTCAGTAAATGCAGGTCTCTCCAGACTAACATCTCAGTGTTTTATAGATAGTCAGCAGCCTTCTTCTGCCGCAGTGCAAACGCGCTTCAAAGAACTGAACACGTTGCGCTGCAGGTACTTCAAACTTATTTAGGAAAGATGCATGGAATGAAGATGATTGATTATGTTGTTTTGTTTCCCAGGGTGTTATTTTTCAGCATCATCTTGGGATCAGATCATGTGACACATCTGACGACTGAGACCAGACTCCAGAAGGGATGTTCCCTCTGAAAAAGCTCTCACCTGGACTCCTTGCTCGAAAAGGGGAGCCATTAAGAGCCTTCCATAAACAGATAAACATATACTAAAACCGTGTTTCTTTTACGTTCAAGGTTTCATCTCTGCATGTTGGTTTGATAAAAGTGTGTGGAATTTGTGTAATTTTACCTTCATGTTTCTTTAACCTTAGTATATTGAAAACTAAACATAACGTATGAAGTAAAGCACTGTGGGAAACATCACGTTCAACATTGAAAAACAAATTGTCGCTCGTAAAAAAAATTGCTTTTTAATTTGAATTTCAATGCAAAACTATTTTGTTTTTGTGCAATATATACACGATAAAGAGTTATTTTTCCTTGATGAGAACAAACCTGAAGTTGCAGAGATGAGGAAATAGATTTGCACATTTCCTAGCAAAGTTTCTTTATAAATCCAGGAAGCAAACATATGCAAGCATCCTTCTTTTCTCCAGGTTTACTCATATACAGTGAATGCAAGGAATTTACAGTGTTGTTTTAACCCCTTAAATCCCGCAGACCACAGGAGATCTATGATGAAGAGATTTGCTTTAAAAGAGAGTTGCTATTGACACTATCTATCGTTCTGCTCATTATAAACCATACTGTTTATCAACAGTAGCCTGAATTTCCAAACTAAGAACAATCAAAGCAAGTAAAATGCTCTGCATTTAAATTTCTTTGGTGAAAGCAACTCAAATGTATTAAAGAGGCTTGAAAGCATTCCAATTCTAAAACAGTAACATCTCAGTGTAAATGTAGTTTCTTTAAATTGCAATAAAAAGTAATGCATTACTGCAGTGTGCACGGTTGGAAATTTGAGAGATGATTTTTGAAGATTGTATAATAATAAAATAATAAAAATTTCTTCAATGCCGCTTTTGCAGCAAACGTGATCACGACGTTGAGGGAACACCAGCTCCGGTCGACGCCGGACAGAACGCTCGAGGGATCTAATGTGCAGCCAACGTCTAAAAACAGTCCCGGTTGGACGACCCAAATTTAAATAAGCTACATAAGCTAATGCATTGCAAAGAAAACCTTTTGTCATTGCAGATCGAGTTTCTAGGATTAGCAACTGAGTTCATTTTGACCGTTATGGACTAGCATATTCAGAGTATAAGTCTCGGTAAGAAAATCAGACACTGTGACACACTTCATTAATCTGTGCTTTTATAAAAAGGCATTTATTTTTTTTAAACTGACAATCTACATATATTAATTTATTTAGTTATATATTTTATTTGTATACTATTCTGAAGTTTAACACTAGGTGGTGGTAGTGCACCAAAACACATTTTAGCAGATCTCGCGATACGCTAACGAGACTCCTCATGCAAACTTATCAGGTTCACGTTTCAGAGAGTTGTGCTGACAGTGTTGCTGCTTTTTTCATTCTGCTGACGACATAGTCGGAGGAACGCTGCTGCAACGTCTGCGCTGTGCCTTTCTGCCACTCACTGCCTTAGCCCCTCCTCTTTTGTGTTCGTCTTTCTTTTTTATAGATGACGTTCAAGAAAGATTTAATAAAGTTACAAATGCAATCCATGTATCTAAATTAAAAAACTAACATGAAGTACTGCACCTTAACAGGTGTGTGCAAGTTTATAGTTGAGAAAGCATTAACATTTAAGGACTTTACTACCATACTCGAACACGCAGAATAAATTAGATATTATGCTAGATTGGCTTAAGATATCTCTAATTTTAAATAATTAATAAGCAAAAGTTCATAGTTTTCCCAGCATTTTCAGAGCACCAAATGACATGTTTTAAATGAGAAAAAAAGGGCATAGCCAATTTTGAGAAAGAGAAACAAAGGCTAATCCTTTCAAAACGACGCGTTGGGTGAGGTCAAAGACCAAAAAGCACGTGACTGACAAACACTGTTTGAGGTCGTTTAACTCAAGGGGATCCTCCTTCTTTCCCGCTTGAAGCTCAAAAGGAAGTGACTGAGCTGCAGTACCTTGAGCGGCCTCCAGAAGGGAGCAAGTTCTCATTCACTCCAATGTTAAAACTGAACAATTTTGGAGCTGAAAAAAAACATCTCTATCTCTATCTCTGGCTCCATTAGGTTTGTCGATTGTGATCTCTAGTTCTGATCTTCAACAACACTCTGTGGGGGTTGAATTATTTTAAAATTAGTTTGTTTAAAATATATAACAATTCAGCCAATCAGACGCCTACACTATGGCCATGTCCCGCCTCAGGGGATGCGTTTTCGAGCACAGGCTCCGCCCACTCTGGGCTTCAATTGACTTTGCTAGAATTTAATTGATTGTTTAAAAAAAATGTAGTTAGGTTACTACACATTTTTACATTAAAAAATATATATATGAGAATGTATGGGTCATAATTAAAATCTTCTCATGAGGTTATTTCGACACATTGATTGCTCTTGATACTTCACAAGTTTAAAAGAAATAAAAGTAAACTTGTATCCAATCAGTATACGACAAAAAAATCTAGTGGTCGGTTTGTCCATCTTGGTTTTACTGATTAAACCAAGCTGCATCCTCCTGCTTTCCTTCTCGATGAGTAACAGGAAGTGACTGAACTGTAGTTCCTTGAGCGACCTCTAGAGGCTGACTCATTAACTTCCTATAACATGGAAGTACCATGCTTGAGATTATGTATGAACAGGAAACAGGCTAAAAATAGGCGTCACTTTCATGAAAGCACATCACTTCCCGGTAACTAAAAATGGGTCCAGAAAGGCAATGCAAGGACATATGGAAGACATCTGATTGGCTGAAGGTTTAAATTCAATATAGCTTAAATAAAATAATAATAATTCAGCCCTCTCGGTGTGTTCATGAAGATCAGATTTAAATCAATCGAAACGTCTACACCAGGGGCCACAAAACCTGGTCCTGGAGGGCCGGAGCTCAGCATGAAATACACCTGTTCCGCTAATTAGGGTCCTCTGATTGGCTGAAGCTAGAGTAGTATGCATACTACAGCTGGGCTTCAACTGCAATGTGCAGCACTATAGCCCTCCAGGACCAGGAATGGGGAACCCTAGTCTACATGGTCATGATTACTGGCTCCACCAACTCTGAACCTCTGTGAACCGGAAACGTATGGGTGATATAAGGTGACACTCCATCCATGTTACATAGCCAATGGTTAAATCGTGAACACTGCACACTTGAGCTCATCAAAGAGTGCACCCAGCGCAGCTAGCAATGTGACCTCGGATCAGCAGCGAAGCAGGACACAGAGGAACGTCCATGTTTGAATGTTTTATTATCAAAGCCATGAAAATGGAACCATGCCAGACGAGCTCGCAGTGAAGCAGAGGGTGGGTGACGTCCAACACAGCTCCTCACCACTCCGCTTCTGCTCCTCCGCTGGCAGCTGCAGCGCGTACATCCACTGCGACGATACCTCGAAGAGAACGATAAGCGCTCTGAGCAGCGTCCCAGGAGCACCAGATATAAAAACAACCCACCGATCCAACATAAAAAAACAGGTGCAAATACTAAATACTGATTATTTACAGATGAGGCTGCGTCCGGGGCCAATCATGCAGCGAGTGCAGAAGTCAGGACACTAGGAGATACATTGGATAATAGTCAATGAGAGGGGGAGGGAGGGATCCTGCAATTGGATTGGATGAGCAGCTTTAAAGAGAGGGTGTAAGCTCAAGAGAAAGTTCAGTCAAAGTAGTTCTAGACTCAAACCTGTAACCATTACACCACCGTGCTGAGTGGCAGCAGCTCCAGAGTTAATCCCATATATATGGTATACTGATGCAAAGTTCATGTTCATTTGCTGATTTTAACACTCACTTCAGAAACTCAAAAGTGGTCCTAGACTCGAACCTGTAACCACTACACCACTGTGCTAGGGCCCAGGAGCTGAAGAGTTAATGCTCTAAAACAGGGGTCTCAAACTCAATAATTGGAAGGCCGCAGACCCTGCAGGTTTTTGTTCCAAAACTGTTTCAAGAGCAACCAGTAGTTTCATCCAAACTCTACTTAATCAGTAGAATCAAGTGTGTCCAGTTAAGCTTGGAGCAAAACTATGCAGGGCTCCGTGGATGCAAGAGTGCAAAACACCCACTTGATAACCCCAAGAGGGTTCAAACTGGGTTTGTGGTAGCCTAACCCTGGGTAAGGTTAGGAGTCATGCACAGGGACAAAGGGAGCGCCATGAGAAAACCTAAACAGTGAGCTAAGATTTGAACCTGGAACCACGAGTCACGTGATCTGACTTTAGAGCTTGATAAACAGACGAGGCAAGGTGTAAAACTAGTGACTGAACGTTCCTCCATAGCAAACCAACCCTTTAATGAACACAGATAAATCAATCAACCAATCAATTAATTAATTAAATCAACTAATCAATCGGTCAACGAATGGATTAATCATATCAACTAGTCAGTTGATCTGTCAACCAATCAATCAACCAACAAGTCAATCGATCTGTCAATCAATCAATCAACCAATCAGTCAGTCAATCAATCAAACCAACAAGTCAATTGATCAGTCTATCAATCAACTGGTCAATCGATCAACTAATAAAAAAAATCAACCAATGAATTGGTCAATGAATCAATCAGTTAACAAATTGATCAATAAATCAACCAATCAATTGGTCAAACAATTAACAAATACTTCAATCAATCAACCAGTCAATCTGTAAATTAATCAATTGATCAATCTATAAATCAACCAATCGATGACAACACAGAAGTCATGAGGAACTCACAAGGGGGAAGGGGCGGAGTCTATTATATACAGATGCACATTCTTTACATCGCCTTCTCCATCAGCTGTGCTCGTGATGTCACAGGAACAGGAAGCGGAGGAGAACGTGAGGGGGCGGAGCTTCCACTACCCATACGCCCCAGCATATTGAAGAGAGAGAAACCAGCACAGTCCTTCAGGACGGATGAGTCCACCAGCGCTCGTAACAATGTCCTCCTGAAACTACCCTCCTGTAATAAACTCGAGGTTCTCCTCTGATCCTGGAACCCCACGGAGCCGCGTCTCAGCTGGAGCAGCAGCACTCTACAGCACCATCTAGCTGCCAGGAAAACATCGAGAAGAGGATCGAGAACGGAGGCCTCTATATCAGAACTGAAGTACCAGAGGGAATATAACGCGTGAGAGAGAAAGAGCTGAGAGGAGAGAGATAAAGAGACAGAGAGATGAGAGAGCGAGGGGGAGAGGAAGAGAGAGAGCTGAGAGACAGGGAGAGAGAGAGAGAGAGAGAGAGAGAGTGAGGGGAGAGAGCTGAGAGAGAGAAGAGAGCTGAGGGGGAGGGGGAGAGAGCTGGGGAGAGAGGAGAGAAAGAGATGAGAGAAAGAAGAGGAGAGAGAGAGAGAGAGAGAGGGAGGGAGGGAGGGAGAGAATGAAAGAGAGAGATGGGATGAGAGGAGAGAGCATATTAGAATCAGCTCTGCAGCCTCCTCGCTCTCTTTTTAACTCGCTGGAAATATTTAACGTCTGAGAGACAACTAGATGAACCGCTTTTCAAACTAAAAAATACTTAAATTACAATAAAGAAAAAATCGAAATTTTCCTGTTTGATGAGCGATTGTTTTTCACAGTAAAATGTCTTTAAATACTCATGAACTCAAAATATATTAAAATAATAATCTTGAGATTGTTGTGAGTGATGTACGCTGCAAAATAAAGCTGTAGAAAAACAAAGTCTTAAATAAAGAAAACAAGTGCAAAAAAGGTAAAAATACGAGCTGATAAACGACTAATTCACCAGAAAGATGAAAACATTTATTTTTTATTCCATTTCCTCTTAGACGAGCGTTTGTTTTTTTATTTCTTTATTTAGAAGCCTTTAACTCTTAAGTAAACGCTCAGAATTCCATTTAAAGTTTTTACTTAAACATTTCCTAAAACGTTTGAATAAAAAACATTTTTAGCCTTTTATGAAAAAAGTGCATAAACTTAAAAACATACAAAACGATAAACAACTAAACTTAAAGATGAAACAATGTCTATATATAAAAGCTTTACTTTTTTATGGCTTTAACGCAATTTTCTTGGTTTAACCCTAAATATTGTTTTTAACTCAAAAATATGAAAACAATAATCTTGAGGAGTTCATTAATTAGAATGAACCACTTTGCAAACAAAAAACGTAAACAGTGAGTGAAAAAAAAACGCTAATCCGATTCAATTTGTGATTGCTGATATAAGATTGTTTTTACAGTAAAATCAACTTTAAAATGCACGTTTCAGCTCTACAAAAAAACGTGAAGCTTGGAGGTGTTTTAAGATAACGTAAACTAGTGCTTCATAAATAAATAAGCAAGCCTCGTATAAAAAAAAAAGGCCAAAAAATGTTTAAATACAAACCGATCAACTTTAACACCAGTTTAATAACAAGAGACACATTAGAGTGATGCAGCGCTGAAAATAAAGCTACAATAAATAAAAACACTTAAAAGCTACATTTGCGGTGAGTTTTCTAATGATGCTGTTTAGTAGTTTTTGTACAGATTTCAGCATCGTGGTAACGATGGTCTCCAAAACGTTTTATTTACAACATTTAACAACTTTATAACACGTGCGTTTCAGCTCTAAAATATATAACGAGAAGCTCGGCGATGCTTTAAGATAACACATTGCTGCAAACTAATGCTTCTAACAAATAAAAAAGCAGTCTAAGAGAAAAAAAAAGTGCAAAAAATACAAACAGAAATTTCCTTTTAAAAATGCTATTTTTGCAGAATTTAATTTCCTGTTGGACAAGCTTTTATATTTAGGGTTAAATGGTTTAAATCCTACTTTTAGAATTCTTTTAACTCTTTAGAATTGCTTTGAAAAAACCTCATTCTTCACAATAATAATAACATTTTAAAACCGTTGGGATGAGATCTATTTAGAGAACTAAATCTATATCCGTCGGTAAACTCTGTACGCTTCTCTGTTAGTTGCGAGCGGCTCTGAGGAGAGTTCGCGTTCGTCCTAAATAGAGCAATTAGTAATAATAAATCTTAGAATTATTGTATTACGCAAGCGATCAAAACAAAATGATGTGCTTTTATTAGCGTCCCAGTCATGATTTGATTTCCCTGACCCGTTTTATTTTTAAATACAGAATTTCTAAAAAATAAAAAACAAAAACTTTTTTTTTCATAAAGGTTTGGTCTCTCGTGTCGGGAAAGATCTGCTCCAGAACCTTGAACGAACCACGAGCTTCTCAAAAATTAAACCTTTGAGACGAGATTTATTTAAGAGCTAAATCTACATCCGTTTAAAGCTCAAGAAGTTCTCACGTGCAAATCGCCCTAAACAGATTGATTATTTAAATCGATTTTTTATTATTGTGAACCACAATAAAACAAACCTCAAACGTTTGTTTAATGGTAACTTTTCTTGGCAGACTTTTTTATTTCCATTGCAGTCATGATTCGATTTTGTGGCATCTTTTTATTTGTATTAATATTAATTAATATTAATAAAAAAAATAATAACAATAAAAAATGTTTTAAATAAATAATATATATATAAAGCATTTTTAAACGTTCAATCTCTCGGACCTGGAAAGATCTGCTCGCGAACATCTCCAGAACCTCTCGTTAACAACGCCTCGCATCAACCACGAGCTTCACAGAAAAATAAAACCGCTGATATGAGAGTTATTTGATGAACTCAATCCACACAAGTACAAAAGGACGTCTCTGAGCCCTGCAGAGCGAGCTGGATCCTGCTGAGACGTGCCCCGCGCTCCTCACCCAAATGCTCACATGCTGCACGCGTATGCTACGCTCAAGTCATGACCACATGATGCTCTGAGAAACACGACATAAATAGGTTCAAATAAATATATTTGCGTCACATTATCTACGAGGGACTCTGTTCGGTGCGACTCGCGTTCGGACGAGTCGAAGGCAGCTGAAGGGACTCCTCCACGCACTTCAGGGAACGAGGAACCCAGAAACCTCGTCAGAAAGAGAAGAGCAGCGTCGCTCTCCAATGGGAAGAAAACCAAAGAAACCCAAAACAAGCAGAGGGACGCACGGAAGCAAAGGAGAGGCTGCCTCTCCTCCTCCGGTCCCTGGAGTATCTGCGTTCGCTCGTGCTGGAGAGGCATGGGGCGTAACCGGTGACAGCATGCGACGGCCCCGGGGCCCTTCTACACCAGCTGGTACCCCGAGCCGGACGTCTGATCGTACTCGATCGTATACTGGCTTGTCCAGTCCGTGAGCACGGGCCGCAGCAGGCCGCAGCAGCGCAGCTCCAGGAAGTCGATCAGGTTCCGCGCACAGCCGTGGCTTCGGAGAGACACAAAGACACACATCGTTACACACCCGCCAGGAACCCACAGCATTTCAACTACAGCATGTCATGCACCACCAGAACATGCAACCCAAAACATGAAACTCCCCAAGACATGCCGCCCTGGGACATGCATGGTTCGTGAAAGAACATACTTGAAAGGACTCTCGATGGAGGTGGCCGTGACTTTAAAGTGCTTGTATCTTCTGGCATTCATGCGCTCATTCGTCGTGATCCCCAGAACAGCGATCTGTGAGGAACACGAAGATAAACATGTCAATGACTTCCTGTTCTGAATCTTCTGAGTGGAGGGGGGGTGTTGGGAAGAGGCAGGGGTGAGCAGCACCTGGTAGAGCTGGCACATGATGAGCACAGCCACCCACATGAAGTGGAAGACGCTGTTGAGGAACATCCAGAACATCCATGGCGAGCAGGAGGCGATCTGTGTCAGGTACACCCAGAAGCCGTCTGTGCTGTAGCTGGTGGCGCAATGGATCCTCCAGTCTTAGAGCGCACACACACACACACACACACACACACACACACACGCACACGCACACTAGGTTAAACCAGAGGCACCAGAAATGTTGGATCAGGAGTGTGCTAGGGATGGGATACTCACAGGAGATGCACCCGTAGATCATCCAACAGATCATGCACAACAAGAAGAACAAGTAGCCCATGAAGTAGCGGTGGTTTCCACTTCCTGTCATGAAACACAGCGAGAGATTGAAATTCTTGTTACTTCTCTCCGTTCACCTGACTCATTTTTAAAAGCAGTGGTCTATTGTTTTCCTCTTGTACTCTCTCCAGCAGTGTTAATAAAGTACTGGAAAGCGTAACCTACTTCCTCCTTGGAGCTCTACTTACATCCTAGAGTTCTACTTCCTCTATGTAGATCTACTTCATCCCTGGAGACCTACTTCCTCCATGGTTATCTACTTACTACAGTTCTACTTCCACACCATATATCTCCTTCTACACCAGAGTTCTGTAAATGTGTCTATGCTCTCTGTTTCTCTCACTCACCCACGCAGTTGCCAACCCAGGGGCAGTGATGGTCAAACTTGGCAATGCAGCGATTGCAGACAGCGCAGTGTTTGGACCTGATGGGCTTCCGTATCTGTGGAGAACAGGCTGTTAAACACCGGTGCACACACACAGAGGGTTTACCAACAAGCTAAAGAGAGGAGGTTACCAAACATGTGCTGCAGAAAATGCTGAGATCCAGACAGCCGGTTTCAGCCAGTTCCACGATGGTCTGGAGGAGGTAAAATCAATATTGGTCAACGTTTTATTTTTTCACCATAATCTTCCATGCATACTAATATCTGCATGTATCAATCAATCTGGGTTATCTGGACTCATTTCTGGACCACCTTCTTCTTCTGCTCCTCGGAGGCTTTAATGATGCCAGGATCAGATTTCCAGGACTTGCCGAAGTTATAGAAGAGAGCCAGGCTGTTGAGGAGGAAGGGCAGGTGAACGGAGAGGAACGGGAGATGTGTGCACGGTTAGGGAAAAGCAAGCATCTGATGGAGGCGCTTCTGCTGAGGAGAACATTAGCTCTAAGGAGGTTGTCCTAACTGTAATGTAGAGCAATCATTGGGAGACTACCCCCGAAAATCACTCAAAAAAATTAAGCAAGAAAAATGCTGAAAAAAAGCATCAGTTTTACATATGAAAGAAAGGATATCGTTCCAGAACCAGTAGAACCAGGTGATGTACATCCAGAACTTGGTGGCAAGGTAGATTCCTAGAGGAAGAGCGCTGTGCATGGAGTGATCGAAGAATGACCTGCAAAGGAAGAGGGGGGGGGGGGATGGGGGGTAAGAGAGAAAGAGAGAGAGAGAGGGAATTAGTGGAGTAAAGCTGCTGCAGAACTCTTCCAGGTTCGAGAATGACGTACTTGGAGAGGAACTGCACGACGAGCCACACGGCGGCGTATATCACTCCTTTGATGAGCCACGAGTCGATGTCCAGGTCAGCGATGAAGCCCACGAGCCAGATCACCAGGAACGGTGTCCCCAGCATCACCTTTTGCCTGACCTCCTGCACGCACACACCAGAAAACACCAGCGCCATCAGAATAAATAAAAAAACACAGTGAAAACCATTTACATCAAACTAAATTAAAAAAAAGACTGAAAAGTAAAACTAAGCTTAATTCATTAAACAAATCAAAAAGTTACATATAAAAAAGAAACAAATGAACAAATACGTATAAATAATAAAAATAAAACAAAATCTTTTTACAAAATAAAATAAAAACGGCAACTAACAAATTTGTAAAAAATAAATAAATAAATAAATAAAAAGAGACTAAAATAAAGTAATAGTTCTGCTGCGGAAGGCTCTACCTTATCCATCCGGAGCCTCTTCAGGCACGAGGGGCTGTCGTAGCCTTTGGCCTGCCGCGCCTCCTGCAGGTGGTTGATCATCCACCCGTTCTTCCGCTGCTTAGCCAGGTCCAGTGGTGTCTCCCCCTACGAGGGACAGAACGAGCTCCAGTGAGAGACCCCCAGTGGAATTGCTCCAGAGAGAGACAACCAGTAAGATCGCTCCAGCGAAAAACCCCCATTGAGGGAGCTCCAGTGAGAGAGACCCCCAGGGAGAGAGCTCCACTGAGAGAGACCCCCAGGGAGGGAGACACCCAGGTGAGATCGCTGCAGTGAGAGACCCCCAGAGATACTGCTCCAGTGAGAGAGACCCCCGGAGACCCCAGTGAGATCGCTCCAGTGAGAGAAACCCCAAGTGAGAGATCGCTCCAGTGAGAGAGACCCCCAGTAAGAGATCTCTCTGCTCCTCTAAACCGAGCCTCTTCGAGGACTCACTTTGATGTTCTGCGCGTCCACGTTAGCGTTAGCTTCCAGCAGCAGACTGATCACCGTTGTGTTCCCCGCCAGCACCGCCCAGTGCAGCGCTGTGTTCTTGTGATACTTATCCCCCAGATTCACAGACACATTGAACGTCAGCAGCAGCCGGGTCGGATCCACGCTGGGGAAGAGAGAGATAGAAGAAGAATGAGAGAGAGCAAGAGAGCTGACGTTTTAGAGAAAAGCTGATGGAGCAGCCAGCAACAAATAAGATCCTGTGTGTGGATTTAATCTCGCCCACTAGCAGTGAAGAGTTCTCGCCTACCTCTCCCTCTAATTAAAGTTGGTCTGTTCTTTGTTCAACTTTATCTTTGTGACACCTGAGATCCGGTCACGGTTCAACCTTTTAGCTTCACACACCTCCTCGAACCCTTCAAAGCTAAAGCATGGATTAAATCCAAACTAACCACACGACTGGAGTTCCGGGAGCCGAACAACGAAAAAACAAAATAACATTTAATAAGGGGATCTGGGCCCTCTGCCTATATTTTTGGAGCAAAACACAAACCTGTGTGTGCGGTACGCCGCCCACATGAGCGGTGTCATGCCATTCTGATCCATCATATCCACATCCTGCAAGAGAAGATAGACCTCCGTCAACTCCACCAATCGCTTTCTGATCACTAACTAAACTCAGAGGAGCGTATCGAAAAATGTTTTGTTTGAGGCTAGCGCTCAGGGCCCCCACCTCACATCCGTCTCGTACCTGTCCCTTGGCGATGAGGTATGCCACGATGGAGGTGTGACCGAACTGAGCGGCCAGATGCACACAGCTGCAGCCCTCTCCATCGATGAGGGACGGGTCCGCACCGTACTTCATCAGCTGCACCACCATCGACAGGTGCCCCTGCCTGAGAGCGAGAGAGAGACAGAGGGAGGGAGAGAGAGAGGAGAGAAGGAAGAGGGGGAGGGAGCAAGGAAGAGATAGGGAAATGGAAAGAGAGAGAGAGGGAGAGAGAGAGAGAGAATGAGGGAGGGGAGGCGAAAGAGAATGAGGGAGGGAGGGAGAGAGTGAGGAGGAGAGAGGGAGTGAGGAGGAGGGAGGGAGTGAGGAAACGGGGGTGAGGAAGAGAGAGGAGGGAGTGAGGGGGAGGGAGTGAGAGAGAGAGGGAGGGGGGAGGAGAGGGAGAAGATGGAGGGAGGGAAAGAGAGGAGGGAAGGAGGAGAGAAAGAGAGAGGGAAAGAGAGAGAAGGGAAGGAGAGAGGGAGGGAGAGAGTGAGGAGGAGGGGGAGAGAGTGGGAGTGAGAAATACGGAGGGAGAGAGTGAGGAAGGGGGGGTGAGGAAGAGAGAGGAGGGGTGAGGAAGAGAGGGGAGGGAGTGAGAGAGAGGAGTTAAGGAGGAGGGGGAGAGTATAGACGGAGACAAAGAAATAGGGGCCAGTGAGAGGATAGAAAAAAAGACAAAAAAAAGAGAGAGAAAGGAGAGAGACAAAGGTGCTTAGAATGTCCCAAACACCAGAGTGAATGTGAGCTGGAGTGGAGTGGAGTGAGAGAGAGAGAGAGAGAGAGAGAGAGAGAGAACCTGGTGGCCCAGTGCAGAGGGGTGGAGTTCAGGTCTCCTCCCAGCTGGTCCACGATAGCACCTTTAGAGATATAGTACCTGCGGAGACCAGAAGAGCCAGATTAGATTCTGATAGAACTGACACTTCTCAGACAGAGGTCCGAACAATTCTCCTGTTTTACAACAAAAAAAACTCTTAATGTTCTACCTCGATCCTCTGAGTCTATATGAATTCTACCAGTAAACGCACAATAATAAATAATCACATCTTTGCTTGTTTTATTGATCAGAGTCCACAGTGGATCTGCTGCTGCTTGAGCTGAAGCAGGTTACCACTGTTGTTCACTAACAATGAGTTCAGAATTTCTGGGCTAGACTGCTCAAAGGGTTCCTTATCAAGATGAGGGTTCACTCCATGTTCTTGTTCAGTGCTGCATCAGCTTCTCAGACAGCAGGAGGCATACTTGACCAGATCCACACGGTTGTTGATGGCGGCCCAGTGCAGGAGTGTGACGTTCTCTTTATCCGGCTGACGAACATCGTACCCGGCCTCCACCAGCTCCCGGCAGCGCTCGTAGATCCCATACCTGAGCACAGATAAGACCAGTTCAGCCTCGCACGCACGCTCGTTCCCTCAGTCCCTCCCTTGCTCGCTATCTCCCTCCCTCCCTCCCTCCCTCTCCATTTTCTCAACTTCTGGAAACCCTAATCAACAACGACAGAAAACACATCTCAGATGAGCTTAAAGCCCTAAACAAATAACTTTAAAATAAACTTTTAAAGACTGTGGGAACCCTCTGCCACTTGATTCAACCCTCCAGCCTCCGCGCCAGACTCACTGTGTGGCTTTGACAATGTCCCAGGTCCCGTAGTCGTCCACGTGGCTCTTGCGGCTCTCGCTGTAGCCATGATTATAGTGACTCTGGGCTTTAATCTCCTGCAGCACACAAACACACACACACTCTGCTCAGATTCCATCCATTCTGTCAACTTTCACCTGAATGAAACACAGTCAATTTATTATAAAGTGCACTGTACAACTCCAAGAGACACAACAACATCTATACCACAGCCACGTTATAGCTCTAACATTATACGTTAAAGAGCCTTAAAAAAAGATTTAGAGGGCAGCTTAATGGTCTCCAATTGTTTTGTTTTGAGGAGTGTTTGCTAACTAAACGTTTAACCGAAAATTTATCTAGATGTGAGATCTGAACTGTTCTCTCAAGTGTAGCAGAGGAAAAAAATAACATATTCGTATATTCGTAATTTGTACTTTTTTTATTTCAAAGCTTTTGTTTTTCAACCTCTGGCAAACATAACCATAATTTATACATTCACCAAAAACGGGATGAATTTGTGTGTGCCAACTATGGCTATAACTATTTTTCTTATCAGTTGATATCGATAATTATTTACTATTTCTGGTAAAAATAGAAGCAGGTTTTTGCTCTGTAGGGATAGTTGTACAAACCTGATCAATACATGAGGTAATTATATAATAATTGGATCATTATTTAAAGAGGTAATAATTTTTTTATTACCAAAACAAGCCAAACATTTGGTTAAATAATCTAAATTCAGATAAATGGTTATGAAAAGGTACTCAATCTGTATAAAAAAATGTTTTAAATGGGCACAAATATTAGACATTGGTTAACTATTTATTACATTACATTACATAGAAAAGTTTGGGACATTTATTAAGACTCGTACAATCAAACACGTTATTTATCCAAGTCATTATTTTTTTCCACTTCCAGCTGAACTTTCTCTCTTCCTGTTCACACTTCCTGTTCTTTTATCACTGTGTGGAACCAATCAGGTGATCTGTTATAGAGCTGTAGCCAATCAACAGCTGGTCTTCATCTAATGAACTCAACTTTGTCTAAACCTGCTCTGGAAGAGTTTAAAAAACGTTTTGCTTCAGCTGAGAGTTATTCTAATAATAATAATAATAATTTTATCGTGGTAAAAAAATAGCTAGCCAAAAAGCTAACAATTTGTATGTAAAACACCATAGACTTATTCTAAAACTATTAGCATCTTGCAAAGGTTTTCATAATATGATCTTTCTGGATGGCTACACTTTTTTTTATTAACATTAATTAAAATAATAATAATACTATCATTATTTGTAGAGTGCACAAAATACTTAATACACTTAGTATTCTATAATCCCCTTCACACACTTCCTGTTCTCCGATCACTGTGTGCAACCAATCAGGAAACACTTTATATAGCTGCATCCCTGCACCTTTGGGAGAGACTTCACTGTAATTTCTCTTCTTCTAACAAACGCTACTTAGTCTAAACTGAAAAAGAGTTTCAACATGTTTTTTTTGCTTTAGTTGAGATTTTTTTTGATCCTATATAGAGATTTTCTCATGGTAAAATTCAGCTAGCCGTAAAGCTAATGATTTGAATGTAAAACACCATAGACTTATGCTAAATCTCTCAGCATATTGTAAACATTCTCATGAAATATTTCTTCAACCACTGAGTGACACAGAAACTCAGACATTACTGGTTGATTGAGAGACTATGCGTTCTTGGAGCATTTTGGGTAAACTATGAGAGAATTAAAATCTGCTGTTGCTTAAGCTAGCGTCCGTTTAAGGGACAGGCAGCATAAAATAGCAATGACAGTCCCCAGCATCAGACCTTTTAAAACAGTATAATAAAAGATCTGACAAGAACTCACATATTAATAAGTCACATTCAGAAGACACAAAAGATCATGTAAGTCATGTAAGACCTCACATGACACACCCAACCAATCAGCAAAAAGAGAGCTATCAGGAAATTCTTTCTGATTTTTTCCCCTCAGCCGCATATAATAATAATATCCAGATGGGGCAGTAATGCACCAAAAAACAGGTTTGTAAACTGCCATAAAAACACCACGAGACAAAGAAGCACAGGAAGTAATCCCTCTCTTGTTGCGTCCCAATATGTCCACTATTGAGACTTTTCATATCATAGTGTACATAAAGAAAGTATCCAAGCGCCCCTGGATGAGAATGTTCTCCGGTTCGATTCCGAGGAGCAGATCAATGAACGCTCAACCGGCAGATATTACCCACAATGCCCTGCGTCTGGGAGGAAGGAGTTTCTCCAGGACCCAAGCTCGCGCTCTCTCTCTCTCTTTCTACTCCTCTCTCACGACCTATTTTTAAAGAAGCTCAGAAATAAATAATATCGATATAGAGTTCTATCTATAATTAGAATATTGTAATGAAGGACGAGAAAGAAGGATTTCAGTTCGCTCACGTCGACCATAATCACAAGATCACAACTGCTTCAGTCTCGTGATAATTAGAGCGTCTCAGATACAGTTCTCTCACCCTCTATCTCCCAAAACACTATCTACACTTCCTTCCTTAAAGTCTACTTTAGCGGTGCAGCGGAAGTGTTCGGATTGGGACGCAGCACTATTTATACTATTCTTATGATTGTTTTCTCATCTTGTTTTTTCTTCAGTCTAATTTTAAGGGTTTAATGTACTGGTGAACTCACACTATTCAGATTTAATATCAATTTATCTACTCAGCACAAGACAGTGAATGTTCCAATTATACAATCAACAACAAAAAAAAAAATCATAGCATTTCGTGACTTTGCAACCAATCAAACATGGATGATTTTTTTCTCTTGTTAATATATATATATATATATATATATATATATATATATATATATATATATATATATATATATATATATATATATATATATTAACATTTTACATTTTTATAAACGATGAGCACTAAAATAATTGTTAAATATTGTATCTAAAATCTCTCAATATCTGCAGATCTCGATTCAGGAAGTCAGTTTAACATTTAAGAGACAACCAGGGCAATTTAACATTTAACATTTAACAACCAGGGCAATTTAACATTTAACATTTAACAACCAGGGCAAAAACATCATTAATGTTACAAAATAATGCAAAGTTTTTTCCATCAAGCACCGTGGAAAATAACACCTCTGCAACCACATTGATGACAT
Organism: Danionella dracula; assembly: GCA_900490495.1. Taxonomy (NCBI): domain Eukaryota; kingdom Metazoa; phylum Chordata; class Actinopteri; order Cypriniformes; family Danionidae; genus Danionella; species Danionella dracula. The sequence continues at coordinate 1,917,068 of UELW01000889.1, forward strand.
ATTTGCAACACCTAAACCTGCCCATCATCTGGCAGGATAACAAAGAATTAAAACCTCACCCGAACTCTTGAAAGGCAGAGAGAGGAACGCAAGTGATGCTGAGGATTGTGAATGGTGTCAGTCACTTCGATGCAAACGCAGCAGCACACACCGATTTACTCCAAAATTTTCCAAATAACACGCTTGCCGCTGTATAAACACCACTGGTTCAATGCATCCCTGGAGCTACTCACAGAATCAGAGAGCTAATAAACAACAACAACAAGAAAATATCTTTAAGCGAAGGCAAAGATTAGCATCGGCGCACTAGCGCAGCGGTGGGGGTGCAGCCCCTCTCCATCACATATCAGAATTAACGCTAAAATCGATTCAAATGAACGCGAAATCACAACGAGTTCTTCTGCGAGGTAGATGTCAATGCCAAGAATACAACCGTGTGCTTTTTTTTACCTCGGGATGGAGGATTGGGACGCATCCAGCTTCCTTTTCATACCCTACCAGAGCGTCCGCCATCTTGCTGCTCGAGCGCGCGATGCATGACGGGAAGAACACACAGCAGGGGGCGATCTACAGAAACGAGTTTTTACTTTATTTACAAAATAAATGTTCCAGTTGTACAGTTTTAATGTTTATTGGTGAATGTATGACATGTTTTATATACAAAGACATTTGAGGATGAAACACGCATCATTAAATGTCTTGCTATATTAATTACAACTGATTATTTATATATGTTTCTTTAAATCTGGAATCTATTACAGATGGAAATAGATCTTGCTCGGAGTTTTACTCACAAGCAAAACGAGCTCATGCTCAAAATGCATTTCATAAGAACGAATGTACTCTTGTGTAATATTTTGTTATTCCCTTCTCATTTTATGAACGGTTACGTCATTCTTTCTAGTAAAATTAACAAAAGCGCTATACTTTCAATAATATTAATAATAATGGAATTTATTTTAATTGGAAATGTAAAATAAACATATTAATGCTATTTATTGTCTTTAAAATATTCAAGGTTTTCAAAATCCTTATAACATATTTGTATGTCCATTCATAATCGGTTACGTCATTCTGTCGAATAAAAAAAATATATATAAAAAAACAACTTGCGCCTTGTTTTGATGCTCATATACACGCGATGGCAGCAGTGGGTTACAATTACTTTAAAATGTATGTCATTATTATTAGTTCTGTTCCGGCAAAATTAAACTATTTGATTAAAAATATTACTGAATGACTTAAAATAAAAAACAACATATGTTTGTTAAAATCTTAACCCAAACACAAAAGTTGACATATATTTCGGCTCGTATTGTTATAAGTAAGTAGAAAAAATCTAATTCATGGCGTTTTTATTTACACATTTAGCTATTCTCTTTTGTTTTTACACCATAATTTAACTTTCGCAATTAGATTTAGGATGCATCCACGCGAACCGTGCTCAACTGATCTGATGTCAGCACAAATGCCTGCGTCACCTTTGACAATACAATATCCTCTTTCGAGGAACTGATCCCAGAGCTGCCGTTACTCCCCGTGACTAGCAGAACGCCGAAAGCCTCGCTCGCGCAGACAGTACTGGTCGATCGCAGAGAAACGGTCGCGGAGGAAGGAAACGGGACGTGCGGCTCCAGTCGCGCCGTACAGTGTTTCAATCAAGGATTTTTTTGACTAACAAAAGCATACAATAAAGTCAACAGGGCTGCCTCTCTTACATAGGACCATATTTGATGGGTTCTGCGTCAAAAAAACGTGGAGGTTGCCCTCCCCGTGTACTGATGGACTGACAGACGGGTTCTTCGTTGACGACGCAGTCAACACAATTCAACGTTTACCCGCATTTCTCGCGTCCAAAGCCTGTGTGTACGCCAGGAGGACTTCAGTGTGCTCTACCAAGGTGAGCGTTTATATGTTATCATTCGTATAATTCCAAAATAAACCGACCTTCAGCGGCACTGTCGCAAATACAGCTAGCGTCCTATGTAGGCAGCACGTTTAAACGCGTGTAGTGTGCTTTTCGGCGGGAATCAAGGGCATATCGATCATTTTCTGGTTATTTATGTTTCTTAAAATAAGTTTAGACACAAATTGAGACGTATTGATTCCTTGTGAGAGATGATATCTTAAAATTAGAATGGTTTTAGATTTGTTAATTTGTTGACATGCATGTAAACAAAGCTTTAGCTAGGAACCAACTTAACACTTGCATTTATAGCGTTTGTTGTCATGTTATAGAATAATAATGATTGATTTCAGAGGGTTGAAGTTGATTGCATGAACTATATGTGTCAGACTTATGCTGCATTTGTTGTTGGCCTATAATAGTGTTAATTTCTAGTGCAGGAGACTGTTTTTATAAACCCATGGGTTATCCGAAGATGAACAAAACATGTTTATCCAAGTGCCATATTTTTTCGTCACATTTGGGTCATTGTGTCTTAAAACAACATTTATTACCTGGTTGATATTATATTAGCTACTTTTGTCCTAATACATCCATCCACTTGTACGATTAATGTACTCTTAAAAAGTAAACTACATAACTAAAGTAAACTTACAAAAAAAAAAGATGCATACATTTTAAATGTGTGTGTGCGTGTGCTTGTGTGTGTGTTAAATAAAACCATGTTTGGGGGAAGGTTTGCCAGCTCTGTATCTCTGCTATTGTTTAAGATGTTCTTAGTTTAGCAGTCCAGCTATTTAATTCATCCACATCTTGCTGCAGTGGGCATCTCCTCGTTGACATCTGAACCCTTTTATAGCCACATGAGCTTGTTTGTAGCACAATTTGTACCAGAACAAAAAATTTGACAATATCATGATAATTTTCAATATTGACTGATGTGAAAAAAAATATTGTGATACATTTTTAGGACTTATTGCTCAGCCTTAAGTACAAGTATTATATATCTTTATTTATATCCTTACTTTATATCCTTTATATCCTTATATAGCATGTTGTTAATATGTAATGAGTAATATGAAATATAAACATATTTGTTCACTCAAAAACAATTACAAAAACATGATGAGTGTTGTCAAGACACTACACTCACATGGAAGAATTAAAAGTATTTGTGATAAACATTATAGCATGTTTTAAACTGTTTTATAACTAACTAGCTAGCTAACTAACTAACTAACATTACTTTAGTCTAATCCTGCTCTGCAGATTAACAGGATTCAGCTATAGAATATTTTGGATCATGCATTAAGATTTTCTCATTTTTTCATTAAGAAAAGCAAGCAGAGAAGCTAACAATTTGAATGTAAAACGCCATAGACCTATGCTAAAACTATTAGCATACAGCAACCATGTGATAAAAAGGTATTTATTTCTGAAATAATAGTCTTTCTTTGCCATGATCTGATATAGAAAAAACAATTCAAAGATTGTTGGATGACTCAGAGAATTTCAATTGTTTGTAAGTAAAGGTGAAGAGTGAAATTTCTTGTGTGATTTCGTAAACTACTCTAAAATAGATTTTCAAGAAAGAACTCGATTTCCATGGTATCTATTCGTCTATTTTCATCCTTTTATCTGAGGCCGGTCACGAGGGCAGCAGTCTGAGGATGGAAGCCCAGACCTCCCTCATCGAAAACACTTCCTCCAGCTCTACCGGGCGATACCGAGGTGTTCTCAGGTCAATCTGGAGATGTAATCTCTCCATCGTGTCCTCCTCCCAGCAGGATATGCCCAAAACACCTTCCTAGGGAGATCTTAAAGAGGCATCAGGAACAGATGCATGAGCCACCTCAGCTGGCTCCTCTCGATGTGGAGGAGCAGCAGCTCTACTCCAAGCTCCTCTCGAGAGACATGAGCCTCCTCAGCTGGCTCCTCTCGATGTGGAGGAGCAGAGGCTCTACTCCAGGCTCCTCCCAAGTGAAGGAACTCACCCTATCTCTAAGGGAGCGACTCATCACCCTTCAGAGGCTTGTGTCCGAGATCTTATCCGTTGAACACACTCTAATAATCACAAATATCTGTGTTTGGTGACAGATTCTGATATTGAAACACTGGGCTCCTATTAATCCTGGGTCTTCTGATTCAGGAAGAAGAACGTGTAACCAACCCCAGGAGAAACTCTACTCACTTTTAGCAGCATAAAGCTCGTCTAGCTACTGGAAGGTCAACCAAATGAAAGAAAATATCAATATCAGAGGCTGCTTCACAAATACTTTCCTTCAAACCTGAAAACAGCTCTCCTCACAGTAAAGCTGGTTTGGTTATGTTCACATTATTGGCGAGCGGGTTCAATTTCACTCTTTTGTCTGGATGCGGATCACATTTTTCGGTTCTCCTCTGACCTTTGTTGAAGACTCGTGTTTCCACTCTCTCTAGCGCTGTGAGATTGAGATGGAAACCCAAGCGCTCTGCATCAACCGCTTGTTCGCATGAACCACAGGTGTTCCTTTGATGCAACTTTCTCGCTCGTTCGAAGCGTTGGGAGATACCTGAGCGTGAGGACCAGGTTCTGTTATGGGCGAGGAGCGGACAGCATGCGTATGTTGGCAATTTAAGGGGAGATATGATCAGAAAGGTCCGTGTTGTTGCAGGGCTTCCTCTTTTTGTCTGGAAGTGTTGAGAAAGGTGAGGTGGAGCATCTATTCTATAAATATTTAACTTTAAACCTGCTCTCGATGTTTGTTGTGCATCGCTTATGATCTAGCTTCTGAAGAGTTTCATGGAGAAGCATGATATAACTGACTCAAACAGCGTTACACCAGGTGAGAGCTTTCTCATGGAAAAAAAGGTGTGTAATGTTATTGCATAAACATTAATTTTCTGTCATTAAAGTTATTTTAAGAAAGTGGAACTGGTGAAGGTGTATCAGTTGAAAACGGCTCAATGCACGTTCCCCTTGTAACTGTATCTAAATATGTATTTTATTCTTATTCTATTCTTCATTCATCTTCATGTCGGCTTTATTCCCTTTCGGGGTCGCCACAGCGGAATGAAGCGCCAACTCTCTGGCATATATTTGACGCAGCGGATGCCCTTCCCTGCAGCAACCCATCGCTGGGAAACATTCACACACACTCATTCACACTTTAACACTATGGGCAATCGTTCTTACTCAATTCACTTATACCGCATGTCTTTGGGCTTGTGGGGAAACCGGAGCACCCGGAGAAAACCCACGCGATCACGGGGAGAACATGCAAACTCCACACAGAAATGCCACCTGCCCCAGCCGAGCAACAGCAACCGAGAACCAGCAACCTTCTTGCTGTGAGACGACCGTGCTACCCACTGCGCCACCGTGACGCCCTTATTCTATTCTATTCTTTATTATTATACTTTATTTTAGAATAAATGATTAATACCAGAAAACATTTAGACTAATATTAGGTACAAAACTTCATGTATATTTTAGCTTTGTACAAAAAAATTTTATTTGCAAAAAGCGTAGTTGTCAGGCCAAGTGTGCAGTGTTCAGCACAACGCACACAAGTTCGCTGAAGTCCCTGAATCTCCTCTGTTATTGAAGGTTGGGCAGACCAGTTGAATTTGTTGTTTAGTTTTAGTTTTGTGTTCAAGTCTACAGTTTGTTTCAATCTGAGGCAGTCCTTCTCGCTCTAATGCATTAATTGTTAGCTAGCGCTAGTCACCATGGGGGGGGGGGGGTAAACTTACATCAGTGTAAGATGGTCTCAAGTCTAGAGCCTCCTTCACATCAAAAAGTGACTAGCAGTGACTGGGCGACCTGATTCCATTATTTTCAACGTGAACCTGGTGACTTCTGGGGACGAGAGTAGAAGCGAAGGCTAGCGATGGTGACTGGGCGTGTCCGGCAACGATTGACAAGCGGCAAAAATGAAAATGCTGTGCACATGTTTAAACTCCTCATTTGTTTGGCAAATAGAGTTTCCATTCCCGCTCTGGTAGTGACGACTGTGTTTCCACCAGCTTCTTCTAATGGCGTGTTTTGCATAAAACCAAAGGGCAGAAGCTCAGCTGGGAGGCTTTTTCAAAACAGTGTGGGAAAATACTGTAGGAGGGAACACGTGTAGGAGGTTGAGATTTTAGCTTATAGAGTTATATATTTTTTGCGTCTTTAGAGAACAAAGTTGAGAGAGCTCTGCAATTTCCTTTCTTGTCGTGAAATCTTGAGCTATTTCAACTAGGATGTGAGGTATACCGGTACTGTTATTATATTTTACATATTGTATATTTTTTTTAAATTGGTATAGCCTCAAACCTTTGCTCAGTTCGGTATTTCATTCGCTACTGTTCTGAAGTTCACCACTGTGGGGCACAATGCAGAAGTGAAATATGCTGTTGCTTTTGCTACAAAAGGGAAAAGCAGCACACCTGGATTCATTAGTCTTCAAGTCCTGCTATAAATCGTCTGTTGCGATGTCAAATCTTACCAAGCATCTGTCACTCACCTGTCCAAATTTTTTCAGCTATTTGAGAGAACAATGGGTGACTGAGGAGAGAGAGAGAGAGAGAGAATGAATGAATGAATGAATTAGTGAAGGCCTTTATCTGTCACTGCACTGTTACTTGCTGTAAAATTGAACCCCCCCGGACCATACAAAAATCACAGTACAGAACAGGGGAAGACCGGTCTTTCGAGAGGTAGTGTTAGAAAAAAAAGAAAGCGAGGTACAATAGGAAAGATAGCTTAAAAAATACCCCTCCCAGACTGCTCTCGGCGAGGACAGGGTGAGATCAGATGAAATAGGGACAAGCACAGTGATCACTGACTACAAAGAACATCACAACTTGGACACAAGTCCAGTATGAGAGCAGACATACTGTAAAGTACTGGGTGCAGACCGCTCTGCCTCACCGCGGGAGAAGCACCCGAAGGCGTTGTCCTAGAGGGGGAATTCAGAGCTTCTCACTCTCTTGAACTCAGGGGAAGATGTTTTATCTTCAACAGCGGCCATGGCCAAGGGCTTCCAAATGGAGTGTGGGGAGCCGAAAGAGAAGAATTGCTGCTTGTTTTTGTTTCAATATCTGCAATTTCACAGATATTATTGTCCATCATCGGTCTCCATTCATGTCAAAAACTGCTGCACAGCTGTTAGTGTCACTCACTGGTGTAATCCATTTTGCGGTTAATATAGCCACAGTCTGAGTTCTAGCAGCTCTGCTTACCGGTTGCCAAGTCTGTTCTTATTTTCATAGTCTGTGCATAAAAATAAAAGTCTTAAAATCACAGTTCTAGTTCTTAGATCATTTTTATTCTACTGATGTTCACATAAAGCTCGTCTGATGTGTGTTTGTTGTTGCTTGGGATTGCCAGAGAAAGCTTTCGTAAATCCTCAAAATCATTAAAAAACAAACGATGGTTAGGGTTGCCAGATATTGATGTAAGACTCATTAATGTTAAAATATGTACATGTGATTATAAGGGGTACTAGGTATTTGGGAAATGTGCATAAATGCTATTCCTTTGGTCCAAGGCAAACCTTGAGAGCCTGAGAGCACAGCCGTGCCAGATCTAATCTCACCTGCAGCGCTCTGGAACCCTGTGAAGCTCAAAAAGGTCTAGGTTAGTATGAGAGGGAGAGCACTGTTTGGAGTCCAATTGCAGGGCGTCACAGTGGTGCGGTGGGTGGCGAAATTTTAATGCATTTTCCAATTATTAAAAAAATTAATTCTGTATGTTTTGCTGATTTTGGAACATCTCCTAATTTTAAAAGTTGAAAAATGTCCTGAATTTGCTATGTATTTATTTATTGATATTTAAAGCCTAAATATTGTGCTGAATTGTCAAAATCTTTCACTTTATTTATTTATGTTTATTTGGATATTGTCCTCAATTTGAAATATTTTCCCATTTTGAATTTGGGACAAATTGGGACCAATTTCGGATTTTCTAATTATGAAAAAAAAAATGGGTATTTTGCTGAATTTGGAACATTTCCTAAATTTAAAGGTCTAATGGCAGGCTGAATTTTAAACATTTTCTATTTTATTTATATATATATATATATATATATATATATATATATATATATATATATATATATATATATATATATATATATATATATATATATATATATATATATATATATATGTTTTTCTGTTACAGTCTGCATATTGTGCTGAATTTGAAACATTTTCCTTTTTTTTTTCGTTTGGATATTTTGCCGCATTAGAACATTTCCCCATTTTAAAGTTAGTACATTACGGTAATTCTGAATTTAGTATCTTTCATAAAAAGGCACTTTTAGTACTTTTCATGAAGCATAAAGTCTGTATGCTTTGCCAAGTTTGGAACATGTCTCAGTTTTTAAAACTCAACATTTGCCAAATATGGAACATTTTTCACTTTTTAAAGTCTGAACATTTTGCCATCCTCACAAAAGTGTTTAAATTCCATCTTGAATATAGAACATTTTTCAGTTAAAAAACAGTTTGAAAAAATGTTTCAGAGGAAACATCAGCTGCTCGTCTCAGGGAACGGAATAAGATGAGTCCATGGTTGAACCCGAAGCTGTTTCAGGCTCTCGTTAAACCTCTGGTGGTTGAACTCAAGTTTTCAAAGAAGATTTGAGGAGAAACGATCAATCCGGGCTTCTGATGGGGTTATGTAATGGAAGCCGGACGCGACTCCTCCGCTAATCTGTCTAATCCGGGTGGTGCTGAAAAGAGCCGGAGAAGAGAGAGGGAGGAGAGAGTGAGCGAGCGGTGCTGGAAGCAACACTGCTGAGGGTTCAGGGGCCGATTCCTGCCACCGCAGCCGCTCCGAGGCTGTGGAGAGATGTGCAGAGGAACTGAAACGATGCAAAAATATCTGATCTTGATCCGGGTGAAGCTCGAATAACTGGAAGAGATCGCTGCCTCCTTTTACCTGACTTGGTCTGATAATCAGAACATCGCTTGAACCTTCAACACCTTTACCTTCAATGACGTTTAACAAGAATTGTTCGGGCCTAATTTGGAACGTTTCTCCATTCAAAATTCAATGGAAAACTTTGAAAAATTCTTCATTTCAAGCCCACGACCTTGAAATGTATTTTATGATTAAATAACATTTTTAGTTGACATGTCTTAAAAATTCCTTTTGAAAGATCTGAAGTAGAGTTTTAAGTTAGATTTTTGTAATTATTGCTGAATTATTGTCATTTGTATGGGAAAACAAGTATTCTATTTGAGGTCAAACCTTTTAAATTGCTGAGTTGAAGTTGGAATTTCAATCGTGATGATTCTTTCACACAATTTATGGTGCATATTGAACGGTTGTATTTTTACAAATCACTTGTGCTCAAATATTCAATACGTTTTATAGATTTTCACAGTATCTCTTGAAACATTTAAGTCTGAACATTGTTCTGCACAAATTTGGTAAATTCTCCAATAAAAAATGTAATGCTGGCTTTGAACCATTTATCTATTTTAAAGTCTGAACATTGTGCCACGTTTGGAACTAAATTCGGAACATTCCTCGATGTTGAAAGTTGTGCATAATTTGAAACTATTCTTAATTTTAGAGTTTAAACCTCATGCCAAACTTGGAACATTTAACAATTTTAAAATCTGGAGGTTTTGCCAAATTTTAAAGACATTTTGCCCAATTTGAAACCTCTTGCAAGGCAAGTTTATTTGTAGCACATTTCGTACACAGGGTAATTCAAAGTGCTTTACATTGGAAAGAAAGAATAAAAAAGAAAGTACATTTAATAAAATCAAGCATAAAAAAGTCATTTCAAATCATATTGATTAAAATCTGAAAATTAAGACATAGATTAAAATAGTGGAGTGCAGAGATAAAATAGTTGTTGGGCGTTGGTGCTCAGTCGACCAAAGTGCAACTAAACAGGTGAGTCTTTATCCTGGTTTTTAACGTGACTAAAGTGTTTGCATCCCTGATCTTCTCTGAAGCTGGTTCATCTGTGGGCCGCAGGGGAACTAAAGGAGGATTCACCCTGATTGGAGTTAACCTGGGGTAGATCTCCTTTATCTGATCTGAGGATCTCAGCTCTCTGTTTGGTGTGTATTCACTGATCATCTCTGTTAGGTGTTTAGCTGCTGAGTTATGTATTCGAGCAGCAGACCTTTACAATCTATTCAGAAAGACACCGGCAGCCAGTGTAGAGACTAAAGAACTGGAGAGATGTGTTCTTACTCTCTAGTTTTAGTTATAATTGGAGCCGCTGAAATTGTATCAGAGAATGGTGTAATCTAGCCAACCACGTGTGCTCTAGTCGTTCATTTCCAAAAATTGTCCCAACATCTTCATCAAACATGGACAAGAACCAGCCCAAACTTTTCCTTTTTTGGTTCAGACCATCATTCCACAGCTTGCCGGAGAAATTCAGAGACACGCTGTGAATACTTTACATCGTCGACCGTAAATAAACATCAGCATTTCTTTTGGAAACCTTGAGTCACAAGAGCCAGTGCGATGCAAGCCTTCTTCTGACCTCCCGCACCCCACACCA